>JAOXNH010000031.1:16013359-16031142 GCA_028566575.1 Bartramia longicauda
TAAAACTGTCAATGTTTCATCTCAATTCTCTTCATACTGCAGCATAAATGTGCATACTTGTATGAACATCTACAAAATAAAATCTAATTTGCTTTAATGTTATTCTCAAAACTGAGGTAGGGGTACCAGTGAGGATAAACTCACTCTCAGGGAAATGCACATCTCAAGATGTCGTTCAGCAGATTTAAAGGTTCTGGAATCAAAGGACTGGGCTCCACAGCACCCTGAATTGATATTTTCCACCAGGAGAACAAAAGTGTAAGGTAAACAGAGGGAAGCAAGTGCTGCACCCAGGATGAGAAGTCAATGGATAGCCCAGAGCCACCAACACGGTGCAGTGTGCAGCATGCATCCCTCTCCCCTCCTGGTTCCCACCAGCCATAACATTCTGATTTGCCTCGACATCAGCTACATGATCTGGAGTTCCTGTGCCTCAAATTCCTTGGGCGCACAACATGAGCTGAGGGAGACTACGATATGGCATGGTCATCCTCCACGTTTCAAATTCAATTTTATATCAGCACCGAGTTGAACGCACAGTACTATCGCTTGGGTGACCAGCTGAGATGCATAAACACAATCGGTCAGCTTGATGGCTGTGTTCACATGATCTGTAAATAACCAACAGTATGAAATACACCCTCACAAAAATGACACGGTTTGAATATTGGCTTTCACAGACATTATGATTAGCATATGAATAAGCATAAGGTATAGATATGAGAGGTGCTGGGCACTAGCAGGTCCCATTTCAAAAAAATCAAAAAATATGCCAGATTTTTTTAGGAAAAGGAATTGAATTAAAACACTGTAGCAACCATGGAAAAATATGAAAACAACTTTGATTCAGAATAATTTCAAGTTGCCCTGCCCTGATCAATTACTCTGATACTTATTAACGTCAGCGTTATAGGACAGTATGTTCAATATGATGTACTTGTATGACACACTGCAGAAAATACTGTATAATTACTTGGCTCTGTGGTGAGACTTGTACGATCCTTTAAAGGGGAATATTCTGTATTGCAGATAATATTGAATGCTTAACTGAGTAAGTAGAAACAAGTGGATGAGCCTGGGGGCATGGTCATCTACTTAAGCATGCATTTGGATCTTCAAGCTAATTAATCACCTAGTTGTATACTTAAACTTAGTCGATCCATTCACACAGGTGATTAAGGTCTCTTTAAAGGTTATTTTGATACTTCACAATTTTCTATTAACCAGCTTACCAAGATACTCAATATGAAGTGCAATTCTTCCCAGTGTATTCTCTGATCACAATGTAATACAAACACAGAGCATGAAGAACAGTGCCAAAATGGTAAGCATGAAAAAAATGAAATACTGCTCTTAAAAACCTCCTATTAATTCTACTACAGGCACAAAAGATATACCTAATAAGGTATAGATCGAGATGCTAGCTACTGGGTATAGAGGTAACTGACTTGTGCTCCTTAAACACTGACAGGTAACATACATAAATTTGGGATTCGGAATGAAAGTGTGGGGCAAAAATGGAGGGAGAATAATTTTCAATATAGAAGTGAACAAGAGAGAAACCACAAGAGAAGTAGTGCACAGAACAGACAGAGAAGGATGAGAAACAAAAAGAAAATAACTGTTTCAAAAACTGTCCAAAAAAATCACAAAATATTCCTGATGATTACAGAAAAGAATATAGAGAGAGGTGCATTTTGGGGCAAAAGAAATATGATTTCATAAATACATTAATTGTGGAAGTATGACACTTTTTTAAATAGATTGACTCACTCTAAATAGTAAATAATTTAAATCTTGGCTATCTTCAGACTACAGTATATTAATAAAAATAGCAATTTGTTACTTAAACATAAGAGGAACACAAAAGAGTATGCCTGGACAGGGGAAAGCATCTCAGAAAAAACACCCCTCAAAGATGCAGAAAAGAAAGGTGGCTTGGGAGACGAAGGAGAAGGAAGGTGTTTGATACACTGACTGTGACTCCTGAGATGACCTAAGGGTTCTGTTACAGAAAATATGCACTGAATACAGTTTCTTTGTCTTGGCTTTGATTTTCTGTGTCCAAATATTGTTGGGGAGCTTTTGGTAAGGAAGAGTTTGCAGCAGAGAACTGTTTTCATGTTGGCCTAAGGTCAATCTCTCTCAGTTGGCATGTTTGCAGACAGCACCAATAAGAGGTTCTTTATGAAGTCTAAATGACAACGACCTTCTCAATATTAAACAAAAAACATAAAAGTCTGCTCTTTGGTTGTTTCTGAGGATCGGTTTTCTCTTTGGAGAACAAGAGTATAAAATCACCTGAGACACCTCTGCTCAGGTATGCAGCAAAGGAAAGGGGCCGATGATGGGCACGTGTGGAGAAGCCCTAGGGCCACTTCAAAGTACGCCAACTGGTTATTACTCCTTTGGCCCTGCAACCATCAGGGGACTGCCGGAGCACAGCAGCTGCCAGCTCTTCTGCTTTATGACTCTTCCCTTTGTCAATGCATTTATTTTTTGGACTGCAGTTAAGGAACTCCACTTTTTGTAGAAGTCCTGACAGTGCAGTGCATGAAGCTACACTAGTTCAGTGCATAAAGCTACACTAAAGGGTCTGACAATATACTGTAGTTTGAGCACTACTTCCAACATTTTTTTTCCACAAGAAAGAACAATTCACCTCATTTAGGGAACCATTTTCTGCTGATCTAGAAAGCTTGTCTGAGAAAACACAGCTGGATGCCAACAATGTTTAGCACAGGATGTGTCTAAAGCAAATGCATAGCAAGATTTAGACGTTTCCATAGAAAGTATCAGATGGAAGAAAAATCTAGATGAGATCCAAATTCTCCTCTACTTAAGATGTTTTTATATAACTGTAGATGACAAGAACACTCACAATCACATTAGACAGCACGATACTGAACTTTCTGAAGCTATAACACCACTTAGACATACAAGAACTGCCAACTTCCGGCAAAGGTTATGAAGAAACTTCTCCTAACACATTATTCCATGGTTAAACATTAAAGTATTCTCAGAACCCTCCTCTCAAATCTGGTACTGCCAATCCTAGACCTGATCCTGTCTAGTAATTCCCAATTATTTAAGGCAGTATTTAAGAAGAAATCACAGGAAAAAAAAACTGGACAGCACATTTGTACGAAGCGCAAGAACATTGAATATCAGCACTCCCATGTCATGTTTTTTTCAGATAAACTTCAGCCATCAGCAATAAACAGAAAAAGCTACTGCACTCATGGCAAAACTGACACAGATGTTTAAACGGCGTTCTCAGAATCTGAGAATCTGGTGCATCTGGCCACTGATCACAATGTGAACAAAAACTTCCCTGTCACCCTCAGTTCTTCTCTTCACACTTGATTCTTTCCAAGCAATAATCACTCTCACCTTCTAAAAATATCAGAGTGTATCACTAAGACTTAATCAAATCCTTAAAAAACAAACCTCAATTAATAATCAATAACATAAGAACCACATAAACAAATTTTCTGGAACACACCCGTTCCATGTCATCAACATCTATATGTAAGCATGCTGTTTTTCAACATTTACTTAAGGTATTTTGCATTAATATCAAAGGTACAACAGTACAAAATAATTAAAATCCAAAGTGAGATTAGGTAAAACTCAGCAACTGATGAGTGCTAGGTGATGTGAATGAGAAGAGGCAGTACAAGTTTAGAAAATTTTAAGGAAAAAGAAATAATGACACAACCACTTCTAAGCTTTTTTTCTTTTGCTAATGTTTTTCCTAAATGCATATATTTTGGCATTTCTAGCCACAGCGTTTTTCCAGAAGTAAGCAAACTATTCTATTTGACAAACCCCACAAAAACGTGCAGAAGCCATCCTGTGAATTTCAGTAGGAGACACGGAAGCATTTGAGCTGTTTTTGCAACATAATGCTTATTAAGAAGTGAGCCTTTGTGCCTCTGGCACAGGGACAGCCTTGAAGGCTGTACTTGGTCACACACTTCCTTTCTATAATTTAAAAACATTAAAATCATAGTTTTTATTTAACAAGAATAACAAGTGTGAACAAGTGTATAATTCCCTTATTTTATATTCAATTGTATTTTCTCAGAAAACACCTAACACCTGTCTCTAAAATCCTTTTTCTCATTATTTTTTGGTCATATTAACAACGTATTCTGAAATTACATAAGTCACTGTTGACATAAACCATAAGGATATAGAGCTTGAAGCAGAGTCCGTTACAGATCCTGTAACGGACTCTGCTTCTGTTTGGCCTGTTCAAATTCATTCTAGCTACTTTGTCAGTGAATGCATTTACATTTAATTGTCTTCCCTCAATAAGTTAGTTCCAAAACCCACCAATATACTATCAAGAAGACACGTTAAAAGAAAATATTAAGACTGTATGCTAATTTCAGTCATCATACAAACCTATATATTTGCCTTCTGTACATGCTAACTGCAATACAACTTATTAAACAGTAAATGAGCCAAACAATCTAACAGACACACGAACGGGGGCTTTGAGGGAGCACATGCATGTGCACAACTCTAGCAGTCCCACATCAGTATCACGATATGCCATAACCTATGACAGTTTTAGATATGAAATATGCAGTGAAAGGAACCTGCTGACGCAAGTTTACCTGTCTGCTGGCATCATATAGGAACTACTTTAAGGGTGTACAGCTGTGTAAGGTACAAAGACTTCCTATTTTTGTAGTTTTGATCAGTGCACCATATCCTTTCTTTCTCTTAAATGTTCTCAGACCAAAAAATCTGCAACCACTGATGAACACTTACTGGGCAAATACGAAGTATAATTTATAATGCACATTCCTGATGAAGATTGGTTTTGATTTGCTAAAGTACAGTCAAGCATTTTGGTTACAGTGCTGTGACATAACAGTTTTATTAGCATGCATGTGAGGTACCTAATGTAATTTATTAATGGAGGAAAGACAAGATTTGTAATGTTAGAATTTTCCTGGAATTAGTGTACTTTGGAAAGAGGGGACAGTAAAAAAGCAGTTTATCACATGGTGAAGGAGACTGTTCTACTGTTGGACACTATTACCAAAATGGCCCATAAATTACATGGCTGTGGTAAGTTACAGTAGAGAAATGTTAACAGAATTTGTTTAGTGTAATCTTGGATCTCATATCTCACTTTACCATTCTTTAGGGATAATCCTTTTATTAGTGAATGACAAAGTCACACACAAGCTCAATATAAATGCATCTTGTAAGATATCTGCTCTTCGACATTTTAACAATTTTGTGCTAGCCACATCTTTTACAGGAAAACGACTATAAAACACCTTCAAGAGCTTTTAAAAATGTGAAGTGGTAGGTTGACGATTCAGCTTTTTACACAACAAAAAGCACAGATCGTATGGAATGTATCCATCCCTACATCTATGTGAGGGAGCTGGAGAAAGAATGTTGAGGGACTACATATTTGGGAGTAAGAAAAAAAGCTCATTGGATTGTATTTTCCAAGATACAGTTTTAGCTGGTGCATGCATTTTAAATGATATTGAAGACTACTTAGGTGTGGAATGCTAGAAGTAGTCCTGACCGTGCTGAAGTTGATGGTACAAGATAATTCCATTGATCATCAGTCTTCACAATTGATGATATGGGTAAGACAATCATTTATGGTGCATTTGTAACTATTATCAAAAACAACAAACACAGAAAACCTACAGTAAAATGTGTCAATTTTGCAAAGTTTTCCAAAGTCAAGAAATATAAATGTAAAATGCGGTCAAAAAAAATATAGCATTTCTCAAGAAAACAACTGAAGGCGTTTTAGTATGAGGAAAACAATGCATTTTAAGTCTACTATTTAAGTGCTTAGAAGTTCTATTTCAAGCATCCAAGGTCTCTTGCTGGGGCACAGCCTTTCCAGATGCAGTGACCTGGACTGAAAGCTGCCAGGCTCACAAAAAACACAATTCCTGGTCAGCATTTCATATAATCAATATCCAAACTTTGATCCAAAATTTCCCTTCCTTCAGCACCTTTAATTATTATTCTCCCTTCTGGAAGGCAGCAAGTCAGTTTATTTATTGAAAGAACTGTGAAATATTTTCTCATCAATGTTAGTCAAGCTGTGGGTTCCTTTTTAGGCTTGAATGTAGAGTCACAAGCCTTTTTGCCTTCTGATTCTGCTGATAAATATTTTTTTATATGTTTAACTACACATAAAAAGATCAGTAAAAACATATTTGTTTTTGCAATGGCACCTCACATTGGCATAAACAACTCTCTTGTAAGTGAAGTCAGGTGACTGAACATTCTCCTTTGCATTTACAAACACTGTTTTCTGACAATCCTATCCCTTTTGTCCGTAACAACTTTGGTCAAAACATCCATTTTATTAATAAATGTTGAGGTAAATTGAGTAATTAATGGTTCTTCCTGTCAGGTTATTGAAATGATTGATTTAGAAAATAAGCCTTGCTTGAAAGACATAAGGTGTGTGGCAGTACTTGAATTTAAATGTCATTGTTCCTCTATTAGCCTAAGTATTTCTTTTGCCTAAGAATACAGAAACTACTCTTATTTTTTTTGTCACAGAAAAATTAGTCAGAACAGTTACAAATAAAAAATTATTACCTTCCTTCTTCCTTTCATTAAATTGCCCTGTGGATTAAGAACTACCATTGTATCTTGTCTTTAGCTGTTTTATCCTCAAAAAGGCTAAGAAAAATCTAGTAGATTATCGATGTTGAGCTGTTTGAAAGAGCTAGAAATACTGTTCTATTATCACAGCAGGAATTTCCAAAGTGATGAGTCCATCATAGGATGCACAGACATTCTGCTGGAAGGTAGGATAAAGGCTGTACCTGAAACTCAAAGCCAGTGAATCCTAATACTGAATTGGTGCCAGGTCATGTTTTGCCAGACAAAGATATTAAAAATGTAATGCCAGCACTAACGAGCGATTTGGCACACAAAACATGAAGAATGTTACAGATTGTGCTGACAGTGTGACACTATGTTTTCCTGGATGTAATCTGGGTATCATGAGAGTAAGCTTGGAGCACTAATGAGAAGAACGATATTGAACTGGAAGAGCTGCTAAATATGCAGTAGCCACAGGGTTCCTGGAGTTAACTGCAACTCAAATGAAAACTGTAATACTGAAAGTAACAGAGGGTAAACTAGGCAGAAACACTGAAGGAAGAGAATCTCAGCAGGCAAAACTGGTTTCTGGTACCACGCTTGCCAGGACATAAAGGGCTTTTCTAATCATACTCTTTTTATCCCTGAAGTGCTGTTAAAGAGGAGCATGAAGCCTGAGCTTAAAGGGGCATGTATCATTTCAGGATATACGTGGGCTTCACAATTGGCTGGAGAAAGCAATGTGTAAAAACTGAACAGAAAACCTCTTTAGGTACAAGAAGTAAAATACACGTTGAACGTACAAAGTCATCCTATCTCTTCGGGACTCTGTTTTTTTGCTGTTGCCATTGTCAATTTTTGTTGGCTTCTCATTTACATCAGCTGCAGCTAATGATCCTCATATGAAATGCATACAAAATTGCTTGACATTGGATTCTTTGACTGTTGCATCTGCACAACAGGTCTAGAAACTTACTATCCCTTGCAGACGATACGCAAGTGATATGCACCCAATTAACTCTGCCAGCCTACAAAATCCATTTGGGAGTGTGCGGGATATTCACTTACTGAGGCAAAATATCATAGAAATATATCTAGTCATTGAAAAAGAAATGCATTAACATTGAGAAAGAACTGCCCTGTGACCATCACTGGAACTCCAAACAGAGCGCTATCTAATTTGTTCTCTCTTCAGCATGCCAATGAATGTCCTCCTTCCACAATTCTCACTTGCTTCCAGTGTTGCCTCTGGTATCCTGGCTTCTGTTAAACCGCTAACACCTTCAATTACCAGGCTATTAACCACTTATTTTATATATAAAATTCACAACTGAAGTTATACTTAATTGTTCCAATTCTATGAAAGGAAAAGATACACAAGAAAACAGCAAACAAGCAGTTCTTTGTCTTTGAGAGTATGATAACCAAGGGAATTTGGACACAGTAACTCTGAAGTCCCATATGAAGTCCTAGCTTTGCCCCAGCTGTCATTTATTTCCACTGTACTCCAGATTCACACTCTCCACAGGAACGCAGAGAGGAAAGTTTTAAGGTGGAGTAGATTTATTCCTCTTCATTCCCCAGTACAATACAATTTAATACTACCAATACTCGGGGATAATGCATAATTCAGTTTGTCTTGTATTGACATATAGTATAGGGGAAAAAAAATAAAGAAAATTTAACCCATGAAGAAAGAGGTCTGCTCCACATAAAGTCCTCCTCTACTCTCTATCTGAGACAAGGAAACACAAAGAAGAAATCATAGAGTTGCTTTTTTTCTTCTTCCCCTCCAACGTCAAGCATAAGGATGCCAAAAATAAACCAGCATGTTCTTCTGAATTCAGAACTACGTCCACTATGCCAAGCAGAAATTACTTCTTGCTTTTAGTAACAGGGAACTTATTCTTGGATGCACTTGAAAAACTGTCTGCAAATGAAAACTATTCTTATTTTTTTCTTTAAAGATTAAAATAATGATATTTAACTAAACTAATACATCACTCTTTGCTTGTAACTATTATGGTGTGGAAAATAGCACTGAAAAAAGTAAGTTACCATTCATAGCAACTACGACTATCTGTTCCTCCCTGCTATATTGTATTTAAACCTATTTAATTCAGCCCTTAAAATAAGCACGCAAAGGGGTAAATGTAACCTCCATTCAGTAGGAGGATTAAACCCAGGAAATAATTTAATAAAACTCTACAAGAAAAACGACTTAACTGTTGAGGACAATACAGCACTAATGTGTTTCATAACCAATGTCTTACCGACTGTAAGAGGGTCAGTGCACATGTCACTTCTGTTCTCCTTCCATGCCAGCAGGTACTCGCGGCTGACGGGATCTTCTGCTTCTATATGGCTGTTAAATGCCACCATCAGCTTATGAGCCTTTGCAATGCCACAATAAGTCTTTGTTTCTTCCACTAAGGGCAAATTATTTAAAGTTTTTGCAGCCTCAGAAGCCCGACTGAAATATTCAAATGCTTCACTGTACTTCCCCTTGTAAAGAAAACAAAAAAAGAAAAGAATTGTTAAGAACTACTTGTAGTCACATGTATTTTACCTTGATATTAAAGCCTGCTCCTCTGGCACCTCAGAGATGTTGCAGCTGAAAGGCCAGCCTGCAGAATGACTCATGGTGTGGTATTAAGCAAATCACTCTCCCTTGCTGTTTCCAAACCTCTAAAATCCAGGTAACGCTGCTCATACCTTTCTCAGGAACTGAATTGTTTTTTGGTTGTCTGTGTAGTATTTTGAACATACGAATCTAAGTATACCAATGCTAAGTATTAATACTGATTTTGGCCAGCCCATTTAGAAATTATCACTATTGTTTCGTTAAGTTTAACACATCTGTGGGAGGAAAGGTTCCAGTTTACTATTGTGATACTCAATTTTAGAACAGAAATCTTAAAAATGGAAAAAAGAGGATAATGAAATGATGGACCTAAAGCACAGAAAAGAACAGAAATTAAAACCTAGAGATTTATGGGGAAATAAGGGTATACTAAAAACCAGGGATATCACAACAAGAGAAACAGTAGGAGAAATATAAGCCAACTGTCACCAAATAGAAAACCCAAATAATTTATCTCTTTATCCTGCAGAATGCAGAAATCCAACAGTCATGAATCCAGTAAAAAGGAGTATAAACTATAGCAGGTAATACATTATGAGGAATTTAGAAAAGTATAACAAGAACTAGTTTTTGTGTGAGATCTATAAAGAAAAGTCCTCAACTTCTTTGCCGTGGAGCTACTTTGAGTTGCCATCAGAGATGGAGTCAAAAGAAGAGTTGCAGGAGCAAGCTTCTAATTTAAAAAGCAGCATACCAGGAGACCTAAACAGAGCATAAATTTTTTTTTTTGAAGAAATCTAAAGACAAAGAGATTGAATTGCTGGAAAATAAGTTCTATCTCTCATTAAAATTAGGTAGTATAATCCAGGCTTGAAAAGTAGTACATTTTGTGTTGGTATTATACGTGGCAGTGTGCAATAACTTTATGCTCTAGTATTATTGTTGTCTAATATTTAATAATACTACCTGAGTGGTTATGTGATAACAAATGAAACTAATTCTTTAGCAAATGAGAGGTAATTCATACTGCCTGAACTATTTGTAACTTCTGGCGGGTTCTAATTAACCCAGGCTCAGGAAGGTGGCCTTGAAATAACGTGGGCAGCTCTGCAGTGGCTTCTCCTAAATGCAAACAGCTCTAATACCTAGTAAAGTCAAACAAAATATTAGGATGCATCAAGAATGCAGTGGAGAAAGCTACAGTAGATACAATCTACGTAAATAAACAGTATAGTAATAAAACTGCACAAAGTAAATATATGCCAAACAGCAAATATAAACCAGGAACCGACTGAAAATTGCTACCACCTACAATAGAAGAATAGGGATGAATTGAATATAACTAAAGAGTAAGAAATTTTAAAATAATTACAGGTAACTCTTCTCAATGGATTGTTTATGGTGATAATCTTGATCATAAACCTACTAAGAAGAAAACTGGACATCCTTCTGAAAAAAAACACCAAACCAACAAAAAAAACCAAACAAGACAAGACCAAAATAGGTCTTCTGGGAGCAAGTCCTTATGGAACTGTTCATCCTTTACCTTACTCTGAGGAAATTATTTCTGGCTAGTGTCAGAGCTAGACAAAATTCTTATGGTAGTTTCTAGATGTCTATCATTAACACGAATTATAGTCTGCCTACTCTCTGGAAGATGCCTTCCAGTTCTCCCCTTGGTGAGGAACTCTGCTGCCTGGATGGCACTAACTTCCTGACTGAAAACATTTTCAGAGTTGTCTTATCCTTTCACACTCAGCTTGATTTATTAAAAATTGACATTCCGTTCTGCATAGAGAGACTTCAACTGATACCTGTTGCACTTGATACCACTTTTTGGGAAGATTTGTATGGCTGCTAAAATGTGCCTGTAATTAAAAAAGGAGAAAAGAACAATAGAAATTCAGGTAGTCTTTAGTCTTTGTTTAATATACAGCACGAGAGCAGAACTAGGCCTAGGAGGGCACAGCAATGAATAAAGAACAATTAGCAGCAGGACAATAGCTAAAAACAGAAACATCTACCTACCACACTCATGAGAACTATTATAGGTTAAGTGATACAACTGGTGAGACAAATGCAGCAAATCAGACTAAGAAACTTAGTGAAAAGTGAAATGAGAAATGAGAGTATGTCATGCTAAGTCCATCAGAGTTTGGGTATGAAGCGAGCCACCTGCTCTACAAACTGGGAGAAATTAGACCTAATACTTGGGCATAACACAAACCCAGGCATCTCAGGAAACAAGAAACATATGGGTAAAACAATCATGACTAGAAAGCACGAACTGAGTGTACAGCATTAAAGAAAGATGGTGATGGAATAGTGACATGACAGAATTTTAAAGATACAGCAACAGCATGGACAGAGCAAAGAGAATTTGGTCAAAGTCACTTTGGGAAGAACGGTGAAAGTTGTATCTCTGTTTTACCAAAGGTCCCCAAGGATAGATCTCGATATAAATAGAGATATCTTTAATTCCATGAGAAGGACAGTACTACTGCAAATTGTATCACTGGGGGAAGAACAGACTTGAATAAAAATACCCTAATAATGACTTAACTTAGAGAATACTGGTGGTGACAGCTGACACTAAGCAGGCAGTGATCCAAGAGAGGAAATGTTAATTTAGACTCAGTTTTGGTAAACATTGCTGACCTTGCAGAAAAAATGGTATAGAAAATAGGGAACTGTAAAACTTCAAGAGAATTTTTTATATATTTAAATTACATATTTTATCTAAGTTAATAAGATTAAGCCTTACTACATTTCTTCCCTTCTACACCATCACCCCAGTTTAAGGTAGTAAATTCTGAACTAAGAAGGTAAATTGAGAAAGTGAATTTAGAAAATAACCATAAAGCGGTTAATTCTTAAAATATCACTTTGCATAGAATTATTAGCAATAGCAGTAAAAACAGTGAAACAGAAAAGTAGTTAAACAGAACTTAGCTAATTATTTTTCAAATTTGGAGTAGAATACCTAAGCGCAGCATCACATAACCCTACTTCTAAGTTTCAGATCCATTTTAAAGTTACTTCAGCAAGTTCTTAGAGACTTTAGAACTTATTTTTCAATGGGAAATCCAGCATTTATGCTAAGAACATATGTAAACAGAAAGCTCTCAGGCTAATTTAGAGATTACAGGGTAAGAAATGTTTCTACTGCTTATGAAACAAAAATGAGCCACCAACTTTGGTAGAGGGAGTTCTCTGTAAGAGGAATCAAGAAAAAAAAAGGGGGGGTACATTTGGGGGTGTAAGTAAAAAGGGGCAAGTATCCTATTCAGTACGTTACACATAGAAAATAAATCCTGACAAAAACAGGCAACAGAAGCTAGAAAGGATTTAGAAAGGATATTTCTATTGTTTCTATGTTCACAGTGAAAATGTTTCCTAATTTCCACATTGTCCAGTCTGCAGAATGAATTCTTTTTATTACTTATTGCATCTAAAAAACTTCAAGTGGTATTCCAACTCTAAAATAGGTGTTAATGGGCTCGGCATGAATCTCTCACTTCTGCACTAATGCTTTTAACTCTTCTGCTTTCAAAAACCAAGCAGTACTGCAGTGCAAGTGCTGCACCTCTAGATGTGGTAAGGGACAGAGTAAGCGTGGAAACCGCTACCCAGACAGGCAGCCAACAGAACTGCTGCCGTCGCAGGGTCCACCCCAGAGGCACAATTGAGAGACTGGCACATGGGTCAGAAAGATGTATCTCAAAAGACCTTAGAAACTACAGCAAAGGGAGTTTCTTAATTAACTCTAGCTTAATATTGTCTGTCACTGCCTATCTGTTGAATTGAACAGGCCAAATCAAAGCCATCAGGCTGGATGAAGGCATATAAAAGAGAAAGCCCTTCCAATAACAACACAGACCTCTGCCAAACTATTTGCTACTAGCACCCATTTCATAAATTCAGCTGAGAGAATGCAGAGAAGAAATCAAGCTAAGATTAAAAACTGTTTATTAAAATGCAATATAGCACACACTCATTTTCAGAAAGGTCAAATTTCAGTGTATAGTACAATAAAATTTCATTTGTGTTAACTGATGAATCTCTATGGGCATATGTGGCCACAATGGCGATTTGGATGCAGATTTTTCACCACACTGAAAGTTTGTCATGGTCTGAATTCAGAGTCTTTATTCACTGATTCTAGAAGAACCCCCTATGTGTTAAATATGCTGTGAAATTTTCACCTTTCCCAATAACTTAATTGTTTCCCAATAACTTAAGGCTTGTTTTAATTAGTCACACAGTATCTTCTCCTTTGGTAACTCTTGTAAGATACAATACGTGGATAAAATTCTTCTGGGTCATCTCATATGCGAACCCAGATTTTCACCATGAATCAAATGCAACTGTTTGACACCGTTACTACAACCAGTACTTACTCTTTCATTGCAAATATTCCCAAGTAATACACATGCATCCACCAGGCTTTGGCTTAGATGAGCGTTCTCAGCAGCCTTCATAAACTCTCCCAAGCACTCAGTAGTTTCAGCCACTTTTCCCTGACTGAAGCAAAGGACAGGGACAAAATTAAATATTCACTCCGATGGCTTCTCAAAATGCTGAAGATCTATCCCCCTGTCCTGAACTAACTAACTGTGGTGCCTCATCCATGACTGTACTTTATTTCCAAGGTGGTTCTCTAGGTACTACCTGTGTGGAGACCAATGGGACTCGTCCACACAGAACCTCTGAGGGCAGAACTGGGTCCTTTGAGTGAAATAAAACAAGATTCTTCTTCAGAATATCGTGCCATATTCTAAGGCCAAGAAAGAAATTGCAGGTGATGATTTTAAAAGGGTCTTGGAGTTTCAGTTTTTTAAATATTTTTTCTGCTGAGCAGCTGATAATATTTTCACATCCTGACAAAATAGGGGAAAGTGTTAAGAAGGGTAGTTTTTCAGCAAGACTTTTTTGTTCTCCGGGCATTCGGAGCTGCCATTTCTTGCTCTAGAACCCTGGTGGTGCTGCAGCAGCTCCACAACATCCCTGCCTCTTAGCTCTGGGGATGACAGCCTTTCCCTGAGTGTAAAGCTGCACTTTGACTGGGAGGATCAAAGGTTGCTGGAGTCACACAAGCAAACCTATAAACTGTGGATTGCAGGTGTCACCCCCAAATCCCAGTGTGATCAGAGCAACCTGAGGTCACAGCTGCGTCTAAGCTGAAAATTGGCTAACGTACTTTGACAATAACATTTGCAGATTTCCTTTTTTTTAATAAAGCTGGTCATATTAACAATATAAGATCTCTGCAGTATGATTACAAGATATAAGATAGACATCTGGGTTTGCTTGTAAGGCGCTGTGCTCTTTTTCCCTTTAAGGCTAAAGTGTTACTGCAGCTGACCTCAATATTAGCCATGAACTTGAGTCACTAATGCAGGAGTGTAGCATGCTAAATGTCAAGCTGCCAAACAGTCCAGTCTTAATTAAGAAACTCACAGAAACAGACGTTCCTGTAAGTGATAAAGAATTTTGATTTATTTTCTCACCATTTTAAAACACCTTCAAGTTATATCCCTACAGCAAAGAACTGACTGGGATTTATTTACATTACAGTTTTTATTATAAACTATATTAGGGATATGTGCTTTCAAAATCTGGCAGAAGTCTGCAATTCCCTGTCTTATGATATCAGTGTAATTATACCAGGGTAGCGGCTGCCACAGAACAGGAAACACAGCAAAGCATGGCTGCAAATTTACAATATTGCAGTGATTATCTGTATGTGATCGAGATGAGCTAGATTGCTACAAAAGAATGCCAAACCACTGCACGCTAACAAGCTCAAAACATGCTCCTGTAAAGCTTACTTGTCAATAAGCAGAGTTGGATTTACTAAAGTTTACTAATTTAAGTATTTTAGCATCATGAGAATATTAAATATACTGTACCGTAAACATTTGCCAAATGTCAGAAGGCTTCTAAATTTTAGAAATAGAAACACATTTTTTTAAACCTTTTTTTTTTTTCTAAGAAGAGAACATAAAATGTTTCCCCACAGAAATACAGCATATGATTTATATAAGTTAAAGGACAAGGTTAAAGTGTTAGACAAATATTAATTCCAGTTTTTCTAGTTTTCTATATGCAGTGCACAGGTGCAACTTGAAGAGCATATTATATGGTATAATCATTAAATCCATTCAACCAGACCTTTGAGAGTTAAAAACATATATTCTGAGGAAAAGGACTCCTCGGTCCAAGGAATGAGAATGAAACAGTGCAGAATATTTGTGTATCAAGGTGATTCCAGTTTCCAATTGGGAAAACAGGACTGTTAACACCCACATCCCCTGACAACTGTCCAATTATGTATATCACACTTGGCCTACTGTTTGCAGTAGAAGTAATCAATAAAGGATGTGGTTGAGTGAACATAGATTTTGGTTGAACCAATGCATGAAAACTTAATCATTTACTCAGAGTGGAGAAATCAAATAGAGCAGAGATGAAACAGCCACTAAGGGGTTTGTTGATTGTGCCACCAAGTTTGTGGGCTAGAGGCTAAAAGTAATAAAGCAAATGGAATCAGTGACAGGAGAAAATGTAAAAAGGTTTTCTTAATTTCATGAATTAATAGAAATGTTTTGATGTATTTTTGGCCATTTTTTATATTTCGCATAAAACCCTATGCTCCATGTATAGAAAATGTGAAAATTGCCAGGGCATATAACCTCTTTCAAGCAAACAGAAATCAATCTGATACATATCAGAAAGATATTTCTCACTGTTAGAACTTCACTTATGCCAACTAGCAATTGGTGGGTACGGCTTAACAATTTGTCAAAGGAAGTACTTTTAAAAGTGCTACAGCTTGAGATATTTAAAGTATGATAGAAGGATTACTGAAACACTTTATCCCGCACAAGACCCGATAACATGATAAACAGGTCTTTCCTACTCAAAGGGCTAATATTTTATAGTTCCTTCAAAAATCTACATGTTATTTTATACAGCCATTTACTTTCTATCTCCTTAGACATCACCTTCCTAAACGCATAAAAAGTAATTTCCTAAAGATATAGTCATTCATGATCCCACAGAACAGTTATGATGACTTCAGCAGAAGAGATTACATATCTAGAGCAACTCATTTTCCAGTTTCATGCTAAAATGCCCTATGAGATTTTTACCCCTATTAGACTTTTATGAAAATATGCACCTTTTATAGGATTGCTCATGTGATTGAATTGGATGTATAAATCATGTGTCCACAAGAAGTCATTACCATGGTGGACACTGGCAGAATAAGTCAAAAACATGATGCTATTATGTCAGATTTTTCCCTAGAAAATGACGTGCCTAAATGCACATGATAGAGAATTTCAGTTTCCCATGGTTTGTGGAAACATCTGCAACAAAGATTTCACAGGGACATGTATCCTGGGAAGAATCTGGGCTGCTGACCGGTTGTGTAGGGATGGGTTCAGGAAGGCCAAGGTGTGGCTGGAGCTAAACCTGGCAAGGGATGTAAGGGATAACAAAAAGGGCTTCTACAGGTATGTCAACAAGAAAAGGAAGGCCAAAGAAAGCATATCCCCCTGACGAACACAACTTGCAAACTGCTAACAATGGATAAGGAGAGGGCTGAGGCACTCAACATTTTTGCCTCAGTCTTCACTGGCAACCTCTCTTCCCGCTCCTCTTGAGTGGATGGACGGCAAGACAGTGACTAGGGGAGAAAAAACAGTTCCACTATAAGAGAAAATCAGGTTCGTGACCACCTAAGGAACCTGAACATACCTAAGTCTATGGAGCCTGATGAAATGCATCCCAGAGTCCTGAGGGAATTGGCTGATGTAGTTGCCAAGCCACTCTCCATATTTGAAAAGTCATGGCAGTCAGGTAAAGTCCCTGGTGACTAGAAAAAGGGAAATATTGCACTCATTTTTCAAAAGGGTAGAAAGGAGGACACTGGGAACTACCGACCTGTCAGCCTCACCTCTGTGCCTGGGAAAATCATGTAATAGATCCTCTAGAAGTTATGCTAAGGCACAGGAAGGACAGGGAGGTGATTCGAGGCAGCCAGCATGGCTTCACTGAGGGCAAGTCATGCCTGACCAACATAGTGGCCTTCTATGATGGAGTGAATACATCAGTGGACAAGGTAAAAGCTACAGATGTCATCTACCTGGACTTCTGTAAGGCCTCTGACATGGCCCTCCACAATATCCTTCTCTCTAATTTGGAGAGATATGGATTTGATGGTTGGTCTCTTCAATGGATGAGGAATTGGTTGGACAATCCCATCCAGAGGGTAGTGGTCAATCTCTCGATGCCCACATGGAGACTGGTAACAAGTAACGTCTCTCAGGGGTCCGTACTGGGACCAGTACTGTTTAATATCTTCATCAACGACATAGACAGCAAGTTTGCAAAGGACACCAAGCTGAGTAGTTTGGTTGACATGCCTGATGGGATGGAGCTGGATGAGCTTGAGAAGTAGGCCCATGTGAACCTCATGAGGTTCAATGAGGCCAAGTGCAGGGTCCTGCATGTGGGTTGGGGCAACCTCTAGTATCAGTACAGGTTGGGCTGGAGCACCTCTCCTAGGAGGACAGGC
>JAOXNH010000031.1:16051358-16063543 GCA_028566575.1 Bartramia longicauda
ATCAGCAGCAGCAGTTTCACTGTAGCTGTGACTTAAGCATGTATTATAGACAACAGCTGAGGAAAAAGCAAAAAGCCTGTATTTGATGCAGCTGGAAAAAATGGAGAAGTTTTTGGGTAAATGTGTCCTCCTCTAGCTGATTAACCGTACTGGCATTCTCAGTATTTGGGTACATACTCCCAAGATCCAAACAGGCAACTCACAAAACAGATTTACAAATGTAAATTGAAGATAAAAATAAAATAGGTTATTTACAGATTTAATTAAAAGAAAAAATTAGCCAAATACAATAACATACCATCAAAAATTAAACATTTGGAATCAAAAGAATTTAATTTTTGCCCCCAAAGCCCTGTTTGGTTTTATCCCCAAAAGCTACCACATAAAAGCGTTTAGATTTTACACGGTGTTTTAAATTTTTGTTTATGAGATAAGGCAAGATGAGAAATTTTGATTCTTCAAAATTAATATAATCAAGGACAACACAGTAAAAAACCTGAAATAGAAATAATTCGCTGGAACTTTTAAAAACAATTAATGGCAAAGTTCACATGGGCTTAGATGTCTGAAAACTTGCTCATTTTTTCCAAGAGTATCTGCTGATCCAATAAAGGCATTTCTTTTTAGCACCTTGACTTGACTTCACTGAATACATTTTGTACTTTTCTATAGATTGATGCGTTATACTATCTACCTGTACAGTCACATAGTTATTTGTGGCAAAACTTATTTTAAAATTTGGAAAATGTTATTTTTGCCATTTTAGAGTTTAATTCTATTGATCCCAACTACTACTCAAAGACTGCCTAATAGATTAATGTCGGGCATACACCATTAAATTTAAAAACCTAATGTATCTGGTGATAAATATTGAATTAATATTACATATTAATTGTATGTGTAATTCATATGCAAAATATGTCCTTAAGGAATACCATGAAAGGCTCCTGAATTGCTGTGCATGTTAAAAGATGATTATTTGAGACCTTCTATCTTACTTCTGAGAAGCATGCCAATAATCATCTAGGAAAAGTAAGTCTGTAGAAGTGGACATTTAACAGCATCTTTTAAGAAACAAGCATTATTAAGATTTCTGAAAAACTATGTGCATTTTCATAAAGTCAACTTGTAAGATTTGCCTTCTCTTTTCTGTTCCCTCTCATGTGTAAGATCTGCTTCAGAGCATGGTATTTCTAGCTGACCAGCATCTCACATTAAATATAACATTCTAACGCTATTCTAATTTCCCCCAATTTTAATTCTATCCACACGTGGACAAAGCTTCATACAGCCATTATCTAGAACAAGAAGGAAATCCAAAGTAGTCAGCACAGATTTACGACAGGGAAATCATCCTTCACGAACCCAACAGCTTTCTACAATAAGATGACTGCCTTGGTGGATAAAGGGAAAGCAGTGGATGTTGTTTCTCTCAGTTTTAGCAAGGCTTCTGCACCATCTCCCATAACATCTTCATACACAAGCTGATAAAGTCTGGTTTAGAAAAATACAGTGAGGTAGACTGAAAACTAGCTGAGCTGCTGGCCTTCTAAGGGTTGTAAGCAGCAGCATGAAGTCCAGTGGGAAGTCAGTCACTAGCGGTGCACTCAGGGATCAATACTGGCACCAATACCAATTAATATCTTCGTTAATGACCTGGGTGGTGTGACCGAGCACACTCTCAGTGTGCCTGCAGGCAATACAAAATTGGACAGGTATAGCTGATATAGCAGGTAGGTGACTGAGCTGCCAGAGAGACCTCAGCAGGCTGGAGAAATGGGCCGTGAAGCTCAGAAAAGGGAAATGCAAAGTCCTGCACCTGTGGACGGACAACCCCAGGCCCAGGCTGCGAGCTGACTGGGTGGAAAGGAGCTTGGCAGAGAAGGACCTGGGTTTCCTGGTGGACAACGAGTTGCCCCTGAGACAGGGATGCACGCTCATGGCAAAGGCTACCAAGGGGATCCTGAGCTGCATTCGGCACAGCATTGCGAGTAGGACAAGGGAGGTGATCCTTTGCCTCTGCTCAGCACTGGTGAGGTCACCCCAGGAGTGCTCTGTCCCATTCTGGGCTCCCCAGTACTAGAGAGGGAGGGACATAGTGGAGTGAGTCAAGTGGAGGGCTGCAAAGGTGATTAAGGGACTGGGAGCATCTGTCCTAGGAGGAGAGGCTGAGGGAGCTGGGACTGTTCAGCCCACAGAAGAGAAGGCTCAGGGGGGATTTCATCCATGCGTACACATTTCTGATGGGGGGGTGTAAAGAGGGAGCCAGGCTCTTCTCAGTGGTGCTCAGTGACAGGAGAAGAGGCAATGGGCACAAACTGAAATTCCACCTGAATTCAACAAAATATTTCTTTATTGCAAGGGTGTCTGAAAACTGGAAAAAGTTTTCCAGAATGGTTATCAAGTTTTCACTGGTGGAGATACTAAAAGCTTGACTGGATGTAGTCCTAGCCAGCCTGCTGCAGTTGACCCAAATGATCCCCAGAGGTCTCTCTTCCTACATCAGCTATTCTGCAATTCTGTAATTTTTTACTTCAGGATTCAAAGTATTTATATTTATTAAAATATACAGAAGAAATCTTGTTTGCTTATGATAGAAAACTCTTTTTGCAAGAACAAGTAATGTCACTCAAAAATTGCAATTCAGCAGTGACTAGCCAATCAAAATCAGTGAGCTGAGCTTCCACCAGTGACCTCACTTTCTTATTATGGGGTTCACTGTTTTATACTATTATTCCCACAAGGCTGGGGGCTTTTTGAGATAAAGCTTCCAGGAATCTAAAGGATTCTTTGTTGTCAGCAAGAAGGCATTTCTGCTTTAGTGAGATCTAGAAATGTATTGATAGGATTTGTCTTTGAATTTCGTAAGAAATAATTACCCAGTCAAACACTTGACAATTTCTACTTTACTCTTGGGAAAATCATGGCATGCACATCAAATAAAGAAATGTGAAAGTGTTATTTTCCACCTACCTTCTTTTGCCATTTTTAAAGCTTTTATTAGCGTTTTGATGGCCTGTTGGTGTTCTTTATTTTCTAGCATTTTGTCTGCTAGTAACGTATAAATTCTCCAGAGATGCTTACATGCCAGTGAATTGTAAGTATGGCCTGTCTCATCCTTCCACGTCAAACCTTCTGTTAGCTGATAAAATGCTTCAAAATGCTCAGCAGCTTTCATGACATGACCTGAAAAATGTCATTCGTAATTACAATCAGTGGAATCAACAATTTTTTTAAAGTTATTAGTCTATAATAATTTTCTCAGTAGAAAGTAAGTCACAGCCAATCAGTTCACAGATTTTTCAAGAATCTTCAATATTTAACTTACAGATCACTGGAAAATACCGCCAAATCTCACAGCTACCAGTAATGTTGTAATTTTAACTTCTCACATTTTAAATTAGCTTTCCTTTGTAGATTCACCGTGTTGGGGAATGGGATACCAAGGATGCAAAGTAAGAATTTTCTAAAATATACTTCTATTACAGATTCATTAATATAGCCTTTATGGATCTCATATTTCAAAATCACATCTATGAATAAGTAATCACAATTTGAACTGTTCCTCAAGTTTCTTTTTCCATAATGAAAACCTGAGCCGAAAGAGTTCAGATGTGGAGAACAGAGGTATAAAAACTGGGGGAGAGGAAACATCTTTATTCAAATAAATTAATCGATGAACAAAGAATTATTATGCAAAGTAAAATTACAACTCTTCAACATATATCAACAACTATTACTAGGCCAACTCTGGTGAGAATATATAGTAAATTTACTGAAAGAGCATTTACCTCTAATAGATTAGTTATTGAGCCTGAAGTAATACACTTTAAGGTCTTCAAATGTTAAACATCTTTAAGGCAAAGAAAAGTTTGAAAATAAATTTCAATTTATTTTAACATGGGAGTAGATCCTCCCTCCCCTCTACCTTCAGCTAGATTTATCTGTACGTATAAGGAGATTTCCATGCGTTCTGGACAATGGAAATTCAAAGCCCTTTGAAAGCACAGAAAAAGCTTTTCATAATAAGCACAGAAAAACTGCTGGGGAACAGGTAAGCTGAGACAGTTTACATGTCCAAAAAACTCGAAACTGCCAACCAAACCAACTTTTTGGTCCCACTACTTTGTTTTACAAAGAATGTCCTATAGCAGGGATAATTGTGAGTGTGACCCTTCCCTTGTAAGTTTGTGTGTGTGGGATGGAGGAATCTTACCCCATAGATCATCATTACATCAATTGGCATATCTACGAAAAGCTGAAACAAACTAAAAAAATAAATTTGTTTAGACATATTTGCAGTTTACACCTCTTCTGAAACATGATTTATAAGGAACAATTACTGTTTTGCAGACTGTTTTTACAGTACTGCATTCAAATTACAAAAAGAACCAGAAAGGAGAAAAGGTGTTTCCCAGTTATTAGAAAGAAGGGAGAGAAGCTTGGGGAAGGACCTTCTTTAAGCATTCTGAGAGAAAACGAGGCTAGTTCCCCAGGCCTCCAGCCAACCGAGAGGCAGCAGAACAGCTATGACAGACTCATTAACTTAATTTAGATTTGTCTTTTGCATATGTTATCCTTTTATAAACATGCTTTCAACTTTGCAATATAAAACATAACTCTCTTCTTTATTTTCAGTGGTGCCCAGTGACAGGATAAGAAGAAATGGGCACAAACTTGAACATAAGAAGCTCCATCTAGATATGAGGAGGAACTTCTTTCCTTTGAGGGTGACAGAGCCCCGCAACAGGCTGCCCAGAGAGGTGGTGGAGTCTCCTTCTCTGGAGAAATTCAAAACCCACCTAGACATGTTCCTGCACAACCTGCTCTAGGTGAACCTGCTTTGGCAGGGAGCTTGGACTAGATGATCTCCAGAGGTCCCTTCCAACCCCATTCTCATTCTGTGTGATTCTGTGATATTAAGCTTCACTGATGGTTAAAATGATTTCAATTAAAGTTGACAAGCACAAGAAACTTCTCTTTCAAAGAAGCAACTAATTAAATGAGTTTCACAGACAAAGCGTATTAAGTCTCTAACCTATGATTCATGTAAGAGTCCCAGAGGACACAATAAGAAGTGCTGAAGAGTGAAGTGCCAGGTGAAAGGGGAGACACCAAGCTTTATTCAGCCCCACTCTAGCTAGGAATGGGTATCAGAGAGATGGCCCAAAACACTGGAAAAAATCTTATTGTCAGAGTAGCTCCCAGATCCTGCAAACAGACAGGAAGAGATCTATACGTTCTTTCCAAAATACCACATACTTAATAATAGGCTGAACAAAGAGCGGAGCAAAGTGAAATTCTCATGACCAGTACAAGTTGTTTAATGACCCACTGACAGTGCATGTAACAGGAAACAGAGATGTAGAGTTGCTAAACCCAGATGAAAACTTTCCTCCACTCTGAAAAGGGCTCCAACTTGAATTTGAGTTTTTGCCTATCCAGTGCAGCTAACTTTTTAGGGGAAGTCCAACTCAGAAGTCAACAAAATTCCAGTTATTCAAGTTGCTTAATGCAGATTTAAGATACTAATTGAAGAAGCTGGTGTTGGCTTTGTGATGAACAATGGAAAATGAAGTTGAAATTTAGTGTTAATAGCTAGATCTAGCATTTTATCCACTTGGATACTCATAAGCAAACTCCTCCTTGGAGTTTCTCCACAAAGTTTATTAATCAACTGATTATTCTTTTGATAGGGTATTGCCATACAAAATGCTTCCTCACTTGCAGTATCCCCTTGAGAAAGTTTCTGTCAGACTAGAAATTGAACTCATATATTCCATGTACCCCATAGTTCTTAAGAGTTGATCTAACCATAAGAGCTGTGACCTGACATTCTTTTTGCCAGATCTCAGTGAAATCTCTTTAGAAACAATCCACCTACATCAAGCTTCCAAATTCAAAAGCAATATAATCTTTTTGGCAGTACTCAAATGGAACTAAATTAGATTTGGCTTCACTGAACTACCAAGAAAGAACATGAAGTAAAAAGTAATACAATCTACTTACAGAATACCAAAAAGAAGATGCTGAACAAAAAATTAAAATACCTGCTGGTTTCCTAAACAAGGGAGGGATGGAATTCCTGACCTGGAAGCCCTTACATGGCTGCGAATTTGCCTATGAAGACTCTTTGAAGTAATGCTCGCTATTTGAAGACCTTTCAAATTCATGGAAGGTGAAACATTTTAGACTTTGGAATTCATTCCTCCATCAAAATAATCTGAAATCCCTTGTTGGCAAATGATATATCAGCCTATTTCTTCATTCCATAACGTTTATGTGAACCTCAAATGTTGTGGACAAGTAACGCTTTCACAGGGGGGCTAGTTGGTGCAGTCGGAATAGATCTGGCCGGTGTATTACAGTTTTTAAACACTGAACTGCTGCAACTGTTAGGTGCAGACATTGGTAGATGCTATCTGAAAACCTTGACAAACATTAAAAGAAAGTAACAAACCAATTACAGGACATTTCTGAGTAAGAGTATTTTTATCTCACCTGAACAGTGACAAGGCAGAGTTTTAAATCACATTTATCATGAACTGAAAGAAAAGCAGGAAAAAAAAAAGGAAAAAGAAAGCAAAATGAGAGGAAAAAAAACAAGTAGGAAAATGACTTGGAATAGTTTGTAGAAGTCTGTCTCTTATATCTCTAGGAATTCAAAGAGAAAACCCAGAAGGTGTTTCTAGGAAATGTATATTTGAAAAATCTATTTGCAAAATTTTACACTATGGCCATTTTCAGTTGGCAACATTAACAGCAATTGGATATTTCTTTCCCACTGCCATGGAGAAATTAGCTCAGCGTATACTAAACGGAGTTTGAGAATCTCTTGTATCTCTTCCCTGTTTATAAACGGAATCAAAAACCAGAAACATAACTCTTAGGACATATATACATACCACCAGTACTAAAATGTTGCGGTTTAATGCAGCCCAGGGCATAACAAAAGAAACCCTGTCAGCAATAGTTTACTCTTAAATACAGGACGTAAACATTATCACAATATAATTTTGTGAGTAAAGAATCAGCTTTAAACAATTATCTAAGACATTACTCTGCCACTAACAGTATCAAATATTAGAAATTACTCTTCTATTCATAGCAACTACATATGTATGCACAAAGATTTGTGCTACAGTTTTCACTGAGTTGCTTAAAGTCAAAAAGATAAATCTATTCATTCAAGCAAAAGAACTCTGTGCAATTTTGTAAATACTGAAGAGAAACGTTCTTACATTGTCTAAAACTTCCTTTATAATTCCCTTTCCGAAAACCCACTCCAAAAGTATACATTTGTTATATCAAAATAGATATCAAACCAAAAGGGGTATATATGGAGACTACTATTTTGCCTTTTTTTTTTAAGTAGAAAGATTGACTAGATATTAACACAAATGGGTTTAAATGTGAAGCTGCCATAAAAGCAGGCACATAAATGTAATTCTCCCAGCCGCTATTTTGATGCACATTTTTGATTCCATGAATATTTTATGAAATGGCCCAAACTAAAGCCATATAACATTCCTGCATTACTGATGCTTGCGCCCGTAAGCTACAAACATTAGAGGCATGATTGAGTGCATTAAAATGAACTCATTCAGCAGTGCATTGATTACTTGAAGGAGAAAAAAAAAAAAGAAGTTACTCCCACTTAAGAAAACAGCACACAAATCTGAAGTTTTCAATACTGAAATTAAGGATAGCAAATCTGAATAATGTGGTATTTAATAAATAAAGGCAGTGCAAAACTATCTAGAATTTGCTATATACACTCCTGACATTAATTAGGTGAGATGTTAATTAGGTCCACAGATTGCTTCCAGTAGTATACAGGTAATTTAAAATGTCACAATCTGCAAAATGCAGTGACTGACCTGTTCTAGCTCCATGCCTCAGCAACACTGAGAGCACCTAATGATTTCCTTTTCTATGAGCTCATACATTTACCAATAAAAATAATGCCACAGAAACAATTGCACAAAAAAGTGACAGGTCTGTTACGTACATTTCTTCAGCAGCACTAGTATAAGCAGAAAGCACATTTAATTCTAAATTGTAAGCAGTTGTTGAGGGCTTTAGAAAATATTCCACTTCAGCTTGAAACAACCTAAAAGAACGGTAAAGCTTTATGTATATTATAGTATATTGTAATCCAGAACTAGGACATCTTCTGTAATAAGTTATTTCACTGTACAACGTGGACATAAAATCTGATTGAAGCAACAGTTAATGGTACAAAAAAAAGAAAAATGTTATTACTATTTTAAAAGATATAGGCTTACATTTCAGTTTAACTGCTTAAACTACTTGTTTTGTTTTTAGCTTCCTATGTTCAATTACAATAATTATGGTAGAAGTATTCATGCCGAAATAGTTAAGAATCTGACACAGTTTCCAATGTGAGTCTCTATCTAGAGACGTTGCTGTTAAGTCTTTAACAGCGATATGTTGGGAGGTGGAACAAGAAGCTCACAAGAACCATAACACAAGGCTCTCATTCAGTAAACAGTTGAACCACTCTGGATTCCTGAGGTAAAATGAATTGTACGGAGGTCACTGCGACTGAGTTTATGTGTTATCTGCAAAAGCAAGACAAATATTGTGGAAGAGATTTAAGGTAAAATTTTGTGGTTCCGTAACTCCACAAGATTCTTCTAAATCACAAGTGATCACCAGATAACAATCAAGGTGGGTATTTTTAAGTTAAAGGATAAAAAGTTATTTTCACTTACTATACAGGAACTGATAATGTTTTTCAGAAAGATTCCACTGGGAGTTTTAGCAAAATGACATAAACAACTAATAAGAAAATTATAATGAACATGCTGACTTATCATGGGGAAATTCTGACAATTTCCCCAATTTGAAAATACACCAGTAGAGTCTAAGCTGCTCAAGGTCAAGTGAAAGCATGCCTGAGAAGCAGAAGGCCTGATGATATAAAGGAGGAGATAAAGGGAAAGTTGAGCATCACACAACCCGAGATACAGCGTTGGTGGACTGAGATTGCAGTACAAAAAGATGGTATTTTATATTCCCTTGTCTAGGTCAAGAACTGCTAGGCTAATCCTTGGTGTTGCAGTTTAGAGAATGATGTATTATTTCTGCTGACATTAGGTAAGCAAGTATATGTTGTACAAAAAGAAAGACATAACTGTAGGAATCCATTGAGCACTAGATCATATATAGCCTTATCCTCTCAGGACCTCAATTACTTGCCTCAAAGCTCAAATACTCAAAATATACCTATACAAACCTAGAGGGCAGTGCATATTGTAGCACCCACAGTAGGACTGTTCACGGTATGTTACAGCACATCATCAACACATTATAATAATAAAAATGCTGCAAATGATGTTGCTTAAAGGGTTCTTTAAGAGACACCTCACAAGCTAAGGATAATACTAGTTTCTCTGGTTGCTTGCCTGTCTGCTCTTTAATCCCTTCCCCTGCTGTTGCCAACGCTTCTGAACCGCAAAGAAGGAAGGGTTTCCCACAGGCAGCTGAAATGACAGCTGCTTTGGGGATAGTTTACTGTGGGCCAGCAAGAGGAAAAAAAACTGTAATTAACTGAAGAACACATTACTAGAAGAGGAACTGAGAAAACCTTCTTGTTCTTACAAGAAAGCACTAAGTACAGGAGGAACAGGCACTGCTGTAGAGGAGATCGGAACCAATATCCTTCTCTTGCCTTTCTCCCAGGTACTGCAGCAGCCACTCTACTCTTAAAATTCTGGGTTAGCTCCAGGCCTTCTTAAATTGCTTCTGGCTCTACATAACACCTCTCGGATTTTCTCTAAGAGACATACAGCTACTCCAGATCGATTGCAACTACTCAGAGTAACTCTACAAAGAAAATCCGGCGTCAGTTACATGCACACAGACCTCATGTAGACTTTACAAAGAGTGGTACAAAATAAAATGTATGGACATACATGAAACACAATAAAATTAAAGAGTGATTTCATACTAAGTGTAATCCTTAATTCTGAGACTTAGAAACATACCCGTAATTACTGTCTTGCTATCTGAACCACACTATGTAACCAAATTTTCCCTTCGCTTT
This sequence comes from Bartramia longicauda, assembly GCA_028566575.1. Lineage (NCBI taxonomy): Eukaryota > Metazoa > Chordata > Aves > Charadriiformes > Scolopacidae > Bartramia > Bartramia longicauda. Next base: position 16,061,431 of record JAOXNH010000031.1, read on the forward strand.
ATGCTTAACAGTGAAAAAAAAGTTCATATTTCAGGCATTTTCACAGAAGTTTAGGTCTGAGGTGGAATCTGAAGGCTTTGCAACACTAATTGCATAAACTGCATTAGCATCATTTTGCCCACATGCAAACTAGAATTAAAAAAAAAAATAATGAACTCTTCCAAAAATCAGTGTCCACCTTCAGGGAGAAAACCTGACAACTAAACAGGTCCCATATGAAAATTCCACTAACTTGGCTGTCCTGCATTCATATCCAAATGAACTAACAGAAAATTTTGCTTTACAACTAAAATTCCTTTATCTTTTCAGGTTAACATATTTCATGAAAGAAACACGTCAGATGCCGCCTTCTGATTTCTTTGATTATATATAAACAAACTCTTTTTGATATACCTCAATTTTAATCTAGGGAACATTGTAAACAATCTTGAACACTAGCTGAATGACAACACACTCATTTTAAAGTGAATGGAATTCTTGCTTCACAGTAACATTCAAACCTCCTTCTTTCATGTTTGTAAAGCATCAAAGTGCTTTCTATATGCAAAGGCTACCTAAGGTGGAAAATATATTCAGGAAACTCACAATGTAAGGCTCCAGGCTCTAAGTAAGAGCCGACCCACACTCAGTGGGATGCTCACACTTCAGGTTTCGCAAATATTTCAGTGTTTATAGGCAGATCTCCAAATGTAGAGAGGAAAGGGAGGTGAAAATGCAGTGAGGAATAGTAAAGAAGGGCACAATACTTTGCAGTTCTGTTTTTCAGGGCTTGAGAGTTTTTTTTTAGCTCAATGGAACCAAATGAAAACATGCTGTATTACTATTTAATCTCAAAGAGTAATACAATCATTATCTTTTAAATACAGAAAGTGACACTGAAGCAGATTAGTTTCACTAAATTACTTTTTTTGCTAACTCACATCAAACGCTTGCCTCAGTTTAAGTAATTTTTTTGGTAGTTATTACATTTTATTCAGTTTTGGACCCATTCTTCTTACTTTTCACAGCTTCCAATAATAAATTTAATATCAGAGGCAACGCTCCAGCACTGTCTGTTGAGCAGATAATCTACTTCAGGATGCTTTGAGTAGCAGGTTGGACTAATGACCTGCTGAGGTCCCTTCCAACTTGAATTATCCTATGATCCCCTGAAGAGTAAGATATATTTTTATTAGTAGCTTCATAATATTTGTTTTACCTATGACTTCTACACATTATTGATAATGGCTGAGGACATGCAACCCCATCAGCTCTCAGTCCCACTGAGAGGGTGCCTCTGGAAACAGCACCTCCTTTATCAATTACTAAAAGGAAACACTGCCTCCAGGAAAGTTTATGAGGACAACTGCCAGTTCAGCTGAAGTAGTCCAAGACCCCGCAAAGCTTTGAAGCAAAAAAAAAAATAATAAAAAAATCTGTTAGTGAGCGGGCAGCTTTGAATGAAGCTTCATCTCAGTACTACTCATTAAGCAGTAAATAATTAAAATACTCTGGAAAAGACAGGTAAAATACAAGCAGCAATGTCAGTAATAGACATGAAAGAGAAGAGAGGGAAAAAGAATTTAAAAAAGCAAAGAAATAATTCATTTGAAGTTTTAATAAAGTTTCATTTGCAGTCTTGTTTAAAGATATATCAGACTTTAGGGATGTAACCTAATTACATTTTTATTCTAAGTTCTACTCAAAGACCTTGGACTTTGAATCTTTAACACAGATCAAACATAGTGTAATTTACTCATGGTTATCAATACTTTAAAAAGATCTCTTCATTAAATGTCATAGTCTTATGAACATGCACATAAAGCAAACAGAGCAACACTGGACACTAAAAACATTAAGAATATAATTCTTACAGACATATGCATATAAACAATTCACTTGAGTGCTATACGTTATATCCAAGTGTACCTAAAATGTTTTTTTCTAAAATATTTCTGATACAATATCTTTCATAGTTCAATGTAAACAACAGCAATACTTTTTCAGTAATTTTATATGTTTGAAAATGAACTTTACGATCACCAAATACTTCAAAAACATAAACTAACTTAAGGTTTTATTTTTCTTGCATATGTCAAAACTTTTAAGGAAAATACAAATTACAAAGTTTAGA
>JAOXNH010000031.1:16088131-16099372 GCA_028566575.1 Bartramia longicauda
GTTAACAGTATGTTTCTACTACATTAATAAACTAGTTTACACTAAACCTTTTGAACCTTACTACCTAATAAATTATGATATATTATTAAACAAGTAAGCTTGTTTTTCTGCATCGCATCCGCGCCGATTTTAGGTTTCCTTTGAACAATTATGTTACTTCAAGAAGCAAAATGAAAAAAGACTGGCCTTTCATTAGGCTGAAGCAGGAGATCTTCCAAGAGGTTTAATGGTCTCTGGGGGCATCTACTGGAAATCTGGGAAACTGCAGCCAGGACATGTTAATCGGGCAGCTGTCAGTGCGGCGAGGAAGGGCTGCAGAACAAAGAAGGGCACCGGCAGGGATCAAACGCGGGGCCCCCGCCGCTGCGAGCACAGGCGCGGGAGATGCGCGGGAGATGCGCGGGGTTGCGCTGCCACCGATAGCGGCTTACGTTTCTCGGGACCACAAAAGGGCCGTGCCACAAAGGCGCAAACGGCGCCTGCAAGCAATTAAAGCAGCCGAATTGGAATGAGCAGACCGCCTTGTAATGCTGGCTGTGTTTAATTTTAAAATTGAACCTGGATACGAATACAAACCTAAAGCCCTCTTTCCCCCTCTGAATGATCATGCGTGCACGCTGGCAGAAAAAGATTTGATGGATTTTTTTTTTTAAAACAAATTATTTTTTAATGAACTCTGGTGCGTATCTGTGTATTTATGGTTAAAACAAAGATACCGATTAATCTGTTTTTAATTGAAAGCAGATTTGTTTTATTTTTATAAACCCACCAAATTCAACAGATGAAAGCCGCAAGAGTTAACACAAACACAGACGGTGCTGAGAATTCACTGTTCCTGTGCCTGTACACCCGTCTCTGTCATTACCAGCCCCCTGCCCATGGTGCTACACATTTATTTACACGGGTTGGGCAAAGCGGTGCGATGAGGCCCACTGAGTGGGTCTGGCTGGGTATCATGCATCCGTCCCACATCATCAGTTACTATGATGCAGTATTTAATGCATGAGGTGCTGAAAAATTCTGCGGCTTCTGCACGCCTGACACGGGGGGCGGGTGTCAGAAGAAATTTTAGCACCAAATAAATAACCACCAAAAGTTCAAGTTGCCATTTTAGCGGCACCACGCTATCGATGATGATTTCATGTAGTATAATATGACATAGGTGGAAGCAGCTATTTATTGAATGTGTATCTGCAAGCCTGAAAAGGCATCGCTATTGTTAATGCTGTGCTTTAAGTGTACCTGGATATTGCTACAGGCATTTTACTGTTCTTAAACTATACAGCTACTTATATAATTTTCTTATATGGATTTCTTTTACTATTATCATTGCTAGTCTAAAAAGATCTAGAGTCATGCTGAGGATTCACAGAAATCTGATTCTAATCTGTCTTTGCCAGTGCAAAAATCACAAATACTGATCTTCAGCGAGGCTAATGAAATTACACTGTGGTTACAATCCCAAGGACCTTCCTATGTTACGGGATTGTACTTTTATAAGACTCTTAAGCAATGCTGGGAGATCAGGACAGTACCATACTGCACTCCCCTTAAAATCCTGTACAACAAAGCTCTTTGCCTTTAGCTATTCTACCCTTTAGCTGAAAGAGAGAAAAGAAAAAAAGAAATTAAGAGGCCAAGAGGCAGGTACTGATGTTACAAATTATCAAAATAGTATAGCGTAACAGAATTATTTATTATAAGCTTAATTCTCCACGCCTCCTGTCTGCTGTGGTCAATTACAGACATGCAAAATAAGTGCAAAAGTTTAGTATTTACAGATGACATTTTTTTAATATCTTTAGATTTTGTATGATTTAATTAGTATTATAGGGTAATGCCAGCTGCTGATTACAAATGTACTGTAGCAATTACATTTTGTAAAGCACAAAACGGCATGGATTAAACAACGATAGTATATAAAATATTAAAGTGTACTTCCAGTGTAAAATAATTACTCTACCAATTATTATAATGTTTAAAAACTGTATTCAAATAGGTTTCATCCACTGGGGGTTTCCCTCTGCAGTCGGCAAGCCAATGACTGATATAAATGCCTTAGCTAAGGATCACAAAATTATGAAAAAATAATCAAGATATTTTTGCTTAAGTTTATTTAAACACATATATTTCACTTTTTTCTCCCCACATTTCCTGTCTATAAATCTACAAGAAAGTTAAAATTACATGAAGTATGTAAATACTCAGCTACTTTGTGTTTAACCTATATGCAAACCCACACAGCATAAACAAGGAGACACCAGAATTTCCTCACTAAAATTTGAAAAATATATGCATTAAGTAAAAACAAATATACTGTATGAAACACTAAAAAGCCAAACATGCTGTAAGAATTTATAACTTCAGGCTGCTCTGCCTAGGAATCAAACCAGGAATTATTGTTTAGTTATAGCTGGACAGCCAAAAACTGTTTGCAACACTGTTAGTGACCCACATCTAAAATAGAGTTAAAGCTTCTGCAGGGCACTGCGGAGCGCAAAAAGCACTTATGCAAACACTTGGTAAATATGGAAGCTGAAGATTTGACTATCGCATTCAGCGATGTTACGATCCAGGTTACAGTGGTATAAAACCATGTGCTCACACTGTTGGAATCTACGTTGTTATGTGTGCAATCCACTGAAGTTAGGTACATAGCTAACTTGAAAATATACCCGAGTACCTGAGTTCAGTGTGAAAATTTATATACGTAAGTGCTTTGGTGAGTCCAGCCCTCAGTTGGTCAAGGTACTCACCATATTTTCCCCACATACTGCTACTGATACAAAGCTATTTAACTGAATCAGGGCACAGCCCTCTTTAATCCTAGTTTAAAGACTGGCCATTTAAATACTTTTCTTTTAATGAAATATTTACTGGGTGGTAATATGTAATTGTAGACTGTAGTAATCTCATTAAAGAAAGATATGAAAGTACAGTAAATGCCATTAAGCAGTAATAGATGGTTAGCTTACACATCCGAATTTTTGATTACTAAGGCTGAGAATTAAATTATATTGGGGTGGGGTGCATGGTTTTTTAATTCCAAATTATAAAGCTGAAATAGCTAATGTCCTAATACAAAAAGCATAAAATCTACCAAGCCAAATGTTATAAAAAGAATTCCCTACTCTAAACAGTAAATAAAAAAACCTGTGTGATGATTTGCACATATCATAAGAGGGAAGAACATCTACTTGAAATTGACTTTTGTTACAATTCAATTTTTTTTCAATAAGAAAAGGTTTATGGAGCTATGTATTCAGAGCTATTAATAGAAAAATGAAAAGAAGTATATCAGAAAATAAATATAAAGGTACTTTATACCATATAAAGGTACAACAACTTTCAGCATAAGTAATGCAGCATTTTCATCTACTGCCTCACAGTCTCTGACTGTTGTCAAACCACACTTTTACCTAAATCATGCAATTAAAGGCGGATGCACAACCTGTCAGTAGGATCCTGTAAAGAACACATACATTGAACTCGCTTCCTTTTGTTCAAAGCTACACTGCCACTTTAATACTACATAAAATGAAAAATTAATCAATTATAAACATCAAAGGATGACACAGAAAAAGTATTTTAAAATGAATGTAAGTACTGTAGTAATTAAGAATCCTCATTAACCCAGAAAATGGAAATATAAATTTAGCAATGAACTTTTGGAACATTCTGTCCCTAAACATAAATGCAAAGAAAGCACTGAAAATAAAGATAAAAGTGCTACTGCTATAAAAATGTTCTTCATACAGAAGAACACACAACTTCTGCACACACACCTGTGATTATTTCAAGCATAATCAGAAAAAAAGCATTATCTTCATTAATCTTTTGGCTTTTCTTTCTAAATTAATTATGATCATTAACAAAAAGTAATTCCAACCATATTTTATGGACTATTATTTATCAAAATGAAGTATTTCTCAACTTTCCTCTTTTATTTCAGAGCTGACCTAATGGACTGAGAGCTAGAAATATCTGAGTTTGGAACCTTTCCATTTGATTTGCATGATATCGGAGAAGTCATTAAATGTCTCTGAAAGTTTCCTTCACAGTGTGCAAAATTACCTTTAGAAAAAAATAATAATTATTATTTACTTTCTGTGTCTTCTCAAGCTGATGCTATGAATTGCCAAAAAACCATATACAAGGCTATGCCTTCATTATACTATTGCTATGAACAATTCCCATAGTATTTTTGTGTTTGTTTATGATATCTCATTCAAGTCCCCAAAAGAACTTACTCAGTAGTCCAAGGACAAATAGACCACATAGAGATTAAAAGGAAAAGAAAAAAGAGGATTTTACACAATTCAGCAGGATTCACTATAACAACTATTAGGAGGTCATGATTGTACAAAGGCAAATTAGACTTTCTTTATTTCAGACTCTTTTTGTGTGTTAGTGATGCTTCACCTTTATGGAGTGTTTTAAAAATAGAAGTCAGCTGTGTATTGCTTGTACATTATCTTCAGTACTAAATATTGTTGAACTATTGAGAAATGAAAGCACTAGAAAATCGTAAGACCAAACTTAGTAAAAACAACAAGTTACATAAAAAAAGAAAAACTTCAGCTCACTGTGTTCTTCTTTATTAAAGTATGTCATGTATTTTATCTTTGCAAGAGTTTGATGAGTTTTTGCAAGTAAAATTCTGTTTCCTCTATACTTGCTAATAGTCATGAGAATCTGTAGTTTGCACCTTCCCATTAAAAATGTATTGTATTTTTTGAAATTATTCACCCCGCCTTTTATCCAGATCATGTCTTTGAAAGGAGGAAGTAGATAATAAATGGAATAATTCATGATTTCCCATTAAATATGAAACTTTCTTTTGCAGAGTTTAGAAAATGAAGTTCTACATAATGTACAGAAGTTGATTAGAACTTTTTTTAACCTTTTCAAGAAAAACCTTTCACATTACACAAAAGCACAGAGAAGTTTCTTTTGGAAAGGCAAGCCATTCACTTCCCACACAGTTCTGTTCTTTAGATCACTGCCTAATTACACTAAATAATATGTTTATCAGGCCTGGAATTCGCAGAGATAATTCATTTAACCAAAAAGAGTGTGTGCCTCTAAGTGCTAAAATCTCTTTTTGAAAGTTGTTTAATAAACATTGAATCCTGGTCATGTCAAGCAAGATTGTTAGGAATTATTCAGACAGAAAAAAATACATATTTAAATAATATTGTGAAAGAAATTTAAAATTTATCATCTCGCTCAATAAATGACTTGTGCCATCTCCCGTTCCACAATCAGCAGGGAGTTTGGGATAGAGTGCCTTAATTTAAAATTTCTTTTACTATGAAAGGATACATTTCTTTGGTTCTGATTTACCCTTTTCCATAGTTTCTAGTATTTAAAAGTGAAGAAACATCCTCATAACATGTAAATGAGTTGACACAACATTCCACCAGTTCTCAACCAGAGTAATGTGAACAAAGAGGGTCATAAGGTGTTCCCAGGTCATATCCGAAGATAGACATCAGCAAGAACAGCAAAATCTTCCTAGGACCTGAACATGAAAGGGGAAGAATAGTTTTCCTTTGGCTGCTATGCCCTTCTTTAGCTGCCTTGAGCTCTCCTCTCTCCCTCGTCGTCTTATACACAGAAGAAATGGAAGGAGCTCAAATTGGTGCATCACTACAAACAAGTACTGTGCAATCAAGGACCAAAATATAAGGGAAAAGGAGAATCTGCACCTACACATTTTATCTCTGTGTCTGAAATTGCCTTTTCCAAGCTTTCTAGTGCAGCTGCCCCTGTTCCTTCCTTGCTTTAACCCCACACCAACAAGATATTTTTCCTAACACTTATTCTTGGCAGTGTCCCTCCCGTGTTCCTTGAGAGCTTCACTCCGTAACGCAGAAATGGTCAAATCCACCTTACAACACAAAATTCCTGAGCCTAAATTATGCATGTTCTAACTGGGAAGTCCCAGTAAACATTTCAGGTTGTGAAAAAGAAAACATAGCAATATGATAAGCTGTCAATGAAAAAAGGTTCCAATCTATTTGTTGAGTAGAAGATTTCATAGGTCACTTATGAAGTCACCTTACTAATTTATTTGGTAGAGGTGACAGCTACTAAAACGTCCGGATTAATCATAACCTCAATCAGCTATTTGTGCTTAGCTGCCTTAAAGAACTGGTCCATGAACACAAAAGATGAGAATCAGGACAAATAGAAAACCAAATATATCTAAAACTAAGTACCAAAACTTTCATGATTTAAATACCTTATAAACAGAGGACAAGCTTAGAAGAAGCCTGGTCTAATAGCAGGGCTACCTAGTCCGTCATGGCTATGATGAAAATAATGAATAAAACACCCCTCAAGCTAGGCCTTCTCCTCTACATCCGCCCACAAACCCCATTCTTCTCCCTCAGTGGACTCCAAATCATCCTGACCTCTAATCAGTGGAGGAAGTTTCTTCCTCTTTAGTCTTGGAGGACACATAGGGTTGAGTATTCAGAGACCAACTGGTAGAAGAAGTAAGGATGTAGGAAAGAAATATTTAATTTCCACAAACTTATCTTGAGTACTAACACTTAATCCTTCATTAATCAGCTGATATATTTTTTCCTTAACTCTACCTAGCTGATACTGACACTGAAAACAGCAGAAATTTGGGGAAGAGGGTAGTAAATGATTTGTCCCTTTTAATTCTTGCCCTGAAGAACTGAAAAATAATTTTCTATCAGATGGCACTAACAGAAGACTTAAAATGATGCCAGGTCATGTTTGTCCTGGATTTGCCAGCTTCTTGTAGAAATGCTGCCTCAGGAATAAGTGAATGCAACTTTCTAAGACTTCTACCTGATCCTTTTGACAGCTTTCAAAATTGAATAGTTCTCCAGTGTGGGATTCACCAGTAAATGTACATGTCTACACCTGAGCTGGTCTCTCTAAGCTCTCTACACAAGCAATGGAGAGAAATAGGTGCTTCAAATGTACAATTCACCTTATTCTAAGGCAGTTGTCTGAATCCTAAAAGGTGAGGCTCAACTGATCAAATTACCTATTCTTAATTATTTCTTCTGATTATATGGGGTGATTAACCTAGTTCTCTGGATGAGTTAAACTTAGATGAAAACCCCTTTGGTCTTTTTGCAAAGAAGGACAAAGGTTCATGGAAGTAAAGGACTGCTACTATATTCACCAGTCATCACTCCTAGAGCAAAAATATTATATTCCATCTTTCAGTATAAAATCTGCAAAGTAGTTTAATGATTGATCTTCCCAGTATTAGCTGAGATAGCTGGCAATTGCTCTTGGGGTCACAGCCCACCTGCAAATGAAAGCCTTTGCCTTTTTGCGTTCCAGATAATCTTGACGTGCACCAGCCTTCTGGTGAATTCTAAGCAGAACAATCCACTGTACCTCAAACACATCTGATCAAATGTATGTAAGATAATCTTGCCTCCTGCCTGAAAGTCATAGCAGAGCATGTCTTTACTGACACAAATTTATCAAGGCAAGCTTTCCAAAACACATTGACCCACCACACGCAAGACAGAAAACACAAATAGATATTTACTGCATATCTAGGTGAGTCCCTACCGCCTCTGAAAATAATTTAGATGTCATATGACTATCAATGAGTCTTGAGTGAGGACATTAGAACTCTGTCATCCAATTCACAGAAATATATCTAGAAAAATCGCTAATTACTACTAAAAATTACTACTAAACAAAACTGTTCCTCTTATCAAAAAGATTTCAAAGTCTCTCTTTCTAGTCTACCACTTTTTTGATGATGTAGTTGTCTTTGTACAGTTTTAATTTGTATGAAGAGAAGGGAACTTTTACTTGATCTTTCTGTCCCTGACAAAAAGATCAGGAAACAGGAATGACAATATGAAATTCTGGTCCATCCTAGGCTCCAAACTCATTTGAAGATTCAACCCTGGAATCAATCTCTTGATAGTAAATGCCTTACTTCACAGTTCATCAGGAACTTTCTGACTCTTAAATCAGTCATAAGGACAATTTTTAATTTTTACTGCAACCCGATTTTGAGCCATTAATGATTTGGTGAGTCAAGGCCAAGAACAGAAAGTATCAGGGAAAGCACACTGAAGGCCAGTGGAGTCATTCAACCTCCTCATAAGCTTACAAAAGCCTAATTCTGTGACAGGAAAGCGGACACATTCTGCATTAATGGGACTCTACATTTTTTCCATTTCCAGCTTCTTACACCACGTTAACTTCTTATTTCAAGTTAAAGTCTTAGAGAAGGAAACAAAAGCAAAATCAATGAAAAAAAACGAAACAACAAAGCAATATCCTGTTTTAGTACAATTACAGCGCTATCTTTCTTAAGCACTGTTTTTTCTTCCTCTTCTATCGTATCACCCTGGGACAAAAAATTATTACAAATGAAAAAAAAAAGAAAAACATATCCACATTTTTTCCACAGAAAAATGAGATTATAACATAAACACATGGAATTTAATGGAATTCTTCTCATTTGCTCATGCTTGGAACACTGTACAATACTGTATAATAGAAGGATAACTGCAACCTTTTTTTTCCCTTCAACTATGAAGAAATGAGCTTATCTTAATTTTAAAAATATTGTGAAGGATACAATTTTAGGGAACAGCTTTAAAGAACACTGCTTGTTTCCGTAAATGTGATACTACCTATACACTCCTTTATTTAGGATGTACTAAATTTGTTATCTGCCTAACAGGCACCAAAAATAAATAAAGGATGTTTAATATTAAGCAGGAGTGTGGCTACAATAATTTGTCTTGACAAAATAATGACTGACTTATCAAATTAACATCCATATTAAACCACAGTACAGATATTTAGGTGGCAAAAGAAAGATATCCCATCCTTTTATAAAGAAGTGCAATAATCACTTCTGGAATTGAAACAATATTTAAGAAAAAACTAATCAGCATATTATAAGCCATTTCTCACAGTTTTAAAAATCAAAACATTGGTTGTCTGGTGAGACATACAAAGCATAAGTGATTTCAGTAAGATCATTTACAGATATGGCATTGCCTTTATAAATTGGTTTAAAATTACAGTTGATGCATTTAGTTTTTTATAACTAGATTAGTGTAATATTATTATAACTGTGTAGTTATAATAATGTACTGCTAGTTTGTTACCATTTATTTGCTCTCAAATGATTGTATCATGTTTATGGAACAGCATTAGTAAATTACCTACTATGGAAATTTTGTAACTGCTGAGCAATTAGCAAAAGGTAAATTCTAAGAATAATTAAATACACAGAACATGAATGTAATCTTTTAAAAGATATACTTAAAAAAACTCCATAGAAATAAACCAGAATACATATGGTATTTCAGTTTAATCTTCTAAGAGGCTTTGATAACTTTGAAAAACAGCACACTACAAAATAGTAAGGAAACACCCCATTTTGTGCAGGTATTCCAGACAAGATGATAAAATTCTCGCTTCATTGTGGATTTGCCTGCTGGTTTCCTTTTCCACAACCTCCAGACTCAGTGTTTGGATATAAAAAGAAAAATTGTATAGGAGGGTTTTGAGGTTTTTTGTGTTTTGTTTTGGTTGTTTTGTGGGTTGTTTTTTTTTCAATAGCAGTAAAAGGCTGACCTGATCAAATCAGAGCTGTAAAATGCTCTTTGAAGCCCCAAGGCCTTCCTAAAATAGCAGTGGCTTCCTGTGTAATCACAGAGAGAACACTTCTGTCCCTAGCACGGTGTGTGTACTGCGGAAATCCACTGGGGCTAAAGACTGAAACAGCTTCACCGGGAAGGCAAGTCAGGCTGTAATAATTGTTGTAGCGTAATGACTACAGCAACACTGCATAGCTGGTACGGAACTAGGGTGACAATCAGCGAATGCACTTCTTTCTGTTCTTCCTCCCTGAGGTCTGATACTTCTGTCCCCCTCACAGAGCAACTATGCTACCCTTAATTCAGGGGACAGGACCTCTGTCAACACAGCATTTGCTCGGGAAGGGTGTGTTCCTTATGTTGGTCCAGCTCATGCAGAATGTGACCGAGTCACAGACCAAACTTAGTTGCCTTCTCTTCAAGCAGGGAATATTTAAACCAGCTACGACAGCCAGCACAATTAGTATGACAGCATGATCAAAGGTAACTGTCCCACATCAACCATGTGTACTCACAGAGCAGTAACATGGCACTTCCCACTGCCTCACCTAACTCACTTCCCTGCCACTGTCAGGCTGCTCTCTCCCACAGACTGTGACCATGATAACAGAGACTCTCCTACAGAAACAAAGGAACACTTTGAACTTTGCAAACCCTAGGATGACATACTGAGAAAGTCCTGCCCAATCCCACCATTGAACTAATCTTTAGTCCACCATCTTTGAACCTAGTCTTAATTCAAATAAAGGAAGTGGGGCACGAGGTTGCTTTAAACAAATTGCTCTCCTAGACCATCAGACCAGATACGTTATAGTCTCCGTACTGACAGTCAGAACACTTAATAGCTTTGTCGTGCCACCATTATAAAAATAAAGGTGAATCGGACATGTATCACAGGAAAGGAAAGTGTGTCTGCTGGCTGAGTATTATATGATATGGTTTTAGGACACTGCTAAAGTTATTGTCCCTCAACTTAAATTTAGCAATTTTCTAGTTTTTAAGTTGAAAGATTTTAGGGAAGGTTTGCAGGTACATTCTTAGGCTAGGAAGCAGAAAAGAAGCAATTCCTGTCTGATTGATAGAATGTTCTTATGCTGCAAGGGTGATCTTGCAATATTAATTGTTAAGGTGCCTAGAGCCCTTGTATATGCATCTTTTTATTATTTAAATATTGAAATAAATAAATTATCTCACTTAAGCAACCAGCAATTCAGATTTGTTAGAATTCTTTCATTAATTTTGATGGTGCTGAACCCCAGATCTGTTAAAGAACTCCAGAAGAATAAGTCAGTTGTAGTCTCTTGTAACTTCTAAATGTAAATACCTCAGCTGTAAGGAATCAAAAGTTATCTAGATTTCTTTCATTCATTGGGTTTTTAAATAACTAATGGTGTATTAAATGCTTTACCGCAGAAGTCAGCACTTGGGCTTGGCTAAATAATACTTCAAAATTACAAGAACGTGTATGTCGATATGCTAAGCTTCCACCCCAGAGGAGATATTTCACAGAGGCTCAGAAAAAAAAAAAGGTTTAGGCATGTCTAGGAGAATCAAAGTGAAAAAGGGAGCTTAAAAGCATGAACTCCAAGGGTCCACAATGGGTGAA
>JAOXNH010000031.1:16115028-16126136 GCA_028566575.1 Bartramia longicauda
CAAAAACCTGTGCTGTTACTAATGACGGCCAAGATCTACTTTCTGTGCTTTTCTTAGGGGAAATCTTTTCTCTGTTACCTACAAGAATATATACTTACTGTTTTATATGTTTATCTGAACACTGGCATTATATTAAATGCATGTTTGTGTATGAAATTCAGATGCAAGCCGCAAGATGACTGCTTAACAAAATACTGTATGAGTCTTAATACACAATTTTCTCTAAAAGCCCACATACCTTTCATGATTTTGAACATTATCTGCTTTCTGAAATAACTTTAAGTGGGAAAACCCTTAAAACACTTGTGGTCAGCCATAAATTTTGTGGGCCGGTCATTTTTCTTCGGCATTATGTTTTCTACCCACAACATTTTCTGCATAACTTAGACTGAGGCAAAGATATATGACAAGTAGGTAGGGCAAAAAAAATTACCTGATAAAAAGAAAGGTGTTTTTGATAATGTACTGCACTGATTCTTATTTCATATGATTTTAAACCCTACAGCCCAACCTCAAAGTTATAAGAATTCGATACTAAATTCTATTTCACTATCCTATGATACTGTATAAGGAGCATAGGGAACCATGATGTGAAGTATACTTGATTTACCTTCAGTGTATTTATGTAAAAAAACTACACAAGTATCAAACATATTTTCGTATATTGGACATTGCAAATAAGTCAAAAGGGATTCATGAAGATGTCAGTGCCAGTCCGTATGCCTGCCACCTTTACCTGGCTTTTGTCTATGTAAGCAATACTCTTAGAGCAGGGATCTTCCCTCGCTATTTTCAAAGCCTCTTATTTTTAGGAGTACTGTGAAAAAAGCTTCTAATTAATTGTGGGATGAAAGCACTTCTGAAAATCAGTCTTGTGGGGTACTACAAAAGCTTTGCAAATAATTACTACTACTACTAAGGCAGTAAAACTAGATAGCTGCTCTGTGATAGACATTTTTAAAAGAAATTGCCAAGTTTACATGCATGAACTCTATCAAGAGAGCCAGTAGTACTAACCCTCTTAGGTCAGATGGGCCCTCTAATATCCCAAGCTAACCTCTTTCCCTTCAGTTTTAGGGACAGGCCCTGTGACTTCTTTCCTAACCTTTTTTTTTTCCCTGTCTTATTTTCAATTTGGAAAGCAGAGGAAAAAACAGCTAGAAATCAATCATCAAATAAAAGCAAGCGGACAAAAAAACCCCAAAAACACAACGCCAAAAGCTGAAATACAGTAGATTTGCACAACTGCCTGTGAAGTTAAATGTAGGTTACTCTGTTCATGTATAAAGATATTTAGATGGCAAATGGAAACTAGCTGCTGTGAAGCACATCACATTCATATATAATTGAAGCACCCAAGAGTAAAATACTGAGGCACAATAGGTGACAACTGATAAAAACAAGAGAAGAAGTATAAAACAGGATACAAAACTCTGGGGAGTATAGAGAATATCTAACACAGGCTGAAGAACCTACAATAACTGTATCTAAATTACCAGATAATACAAAAATAATAACTAAACTGATGAAGCCAGAGAATTCAGTGAAGTACTGCTGAGGCACAGAGCTTCTGTTGGAGTGATTACATTACTGGAATCAGTAACATTTGCCTGATTTTGTTCACTACCATGCAAAAAGAGGGAAGATTTTTTAACTTGTTGCAAGATGTCCAGAACAGGGAAGCAGGAGTTCCCCAGCCACTGTCCCTGTGCTACTGGAAGACCAGCTTCACTCATTCTTTATGGATCTGCCTCAAAACAAAGAGTTTGGAAATGCAGGTGACATTTATTGTCTCTCGGTCTGCTGGCATGTTTAAGTGTAACTCAAAGTAATACTGGTCCAATCTAGCCTTACCCTTTTCCTGCTTGCTTACCTAGTCTAATAACATCTTTTGAAGAGTGAAATTGAAGACAGCAGCTGGCAATGAAAGTTTAGGACCATAAATCCCGACAAAGACATATTACTATGCAGTTGCAGTAGGCTTTGACGCAAATGCCTTTGTCTTGTCGTGGCCACATGGTCAAAACTGTTGAGTCACATTCTTTTCTAAATATGAAACAGAAGTTTGTATCAGACAGTTTCTTATGAATTAGGCTTTGGGAGAGTACCCTGTTTATTGAAAATGGATGGTTTTGGCATTGATTCTTCAGTGGACAAACATCACACTATTGTGACTGTAGTACACATATATGTAGTGTTTTTACACCACAGTTTCCTCAGATGCAGAGGATTCAGGCATATTGTCTATGTTGCTCTATTTTGATCATCATTTCTCTGCAAATAGACTGCTTTCTGAATTTTAAATCTCTCAGCCCCAGAAAGAAGAGAGGATGATGCCAAGGGCTCCTTTTCTTGGGATTTGACTGTGAATTCAAAACCCTTATAACAATCTTCCTGTTCTGTCAGAACAACATCAATCTTTAGCTTTGTCAGATACATGTTCTTACAGGGTGACTAGTGATAATTTGTTGGACAATGTTATTTAAATAGTTTCAGGTAAGTACATAGTATCTCTGCCCTGAAACAAGCTGACCTGAAATTGTAGTTTAATAACATGGCTCAGCTGAGAGGTGGATTACGGCAGTATTCAAGATAATAATTTGAGTTTACTGCAAGAAAGATTAGAAGCTAACATCCATAATGAAATTCAACGTTATTTCCTGCTGGATGATACACTGTAATGTCAGCACTGATCTGCCTTTGATCTTGGCTTTGTTGAGAGGAATATATGGTCTCCAGAACCCAGTATAGAGGATTCGGCAAGGATGTACCTATGCCTCTGCTCACTGAAGATCAGTAGTAGCTGGTAAAGCCGTAAGACAACATCCCAAAAAATGGAGTTTCTCATTGCTGGGGACAGAATGGAAGAGCTAGGTAAAGCTGCTCCATCTGATGGGGAAAAGGGTTCAGATGCATATTTGGAACTGGCAGCAGCATGACTGCATTGCTAAACTGAAGTTAACCAAAGAGGAAGAGAAAAATAGCCGATAGAGAATTGGCTTGGGACAGTGGTGTTCGGTAAGAAGTTTGGAAACCAACAAATTTCATCCTATCTGCTTTGCAGAACCAGCCTTTTTTGCCCTAACACCGTAAAAAGGTCAGGGTTAAGAATCTTGCATAATACAGGTTTATAATCACCTACATTGTAATTTTGTAATCACCTAATTTTGTAATTTTAACAGCCGCCGCCCTGCCTACCCTGGAGACTTTGCATCTGAATTCTCACTAAGGCCTCATAGTGAATCCTTACCCTTTTCAACCTGAGCAGAGTTTAGGCTCTGCCTTTCGATCTCTGTATACAGCCTTAGCAGGCAGTTTCCCTGTCTTGCACGCTCCTCTGAGAGCTGGGACCCTCCCCATCCAGGGAGTACTCACTACAAAGACAAGTTCCCAAAGAGCCTTCAGGAATTTTGTATTTCTCTTCTTAGTTGCAAATTAATTGGCATAGGTTCTTAAAGTACCATAGCAGAGAAACGTGACGACTGAAGTGTATGAAATACAGGCATTGCAGAGATCCTACACTTGACTGCTTTTAATTTTAACAATATAAAGAGCTGGACAAGAATGTGTGACACACAAATAGTTATCTGGCTTGTTTTCAAGGAGACTTTCTGAAAAGCTAGTGATTCTCTTTCCTTGCACCTAGTGTTTTCCTTCAAGTACTGGTGTTTCTTTTTCTCATTTACAGCTAATTCTTGATTATACAAAATTCTGTATCTATACAGGTAGGGAGTAGGCAAGCAGGACTGCAGGAACACGCAGAAACTTTGTACACAAGCATGCCCAGAAAAGCAGATCATACTGCTTATGGCATATCCATGGGGATTTTAAATCAGAGTTTTATATTTCATTCTTCCCAGGAAACATTTAGTTAAGGTCCATTCATCTCCCATAACTTATCTACATGAGAACACATCAAGACACCACTTACAGTGTCTAGTACAGGTAGTGCCAAAGGTAGGGTATCAACATAAAAGTGTGGATGGCTTATAAAATAAAATGAAGCAAAATTCATTAAATAGTCAATGAAATAAAATGAAAATCTTACATATGTTCCTGTACAGCCACTGATTGCTTAATGGAACAATTTTGATTTAAAATTTTAAGTCTTTGCAGAGTATCTGCTTCATTTATAAGTGAAGAAGCTCTAATCAAACCTGCCATTCAGTCTTAAAAGATTCTGTTCAGTTAGTTTCTTACCCAAAATTCTTGCATTTATTTTAACAGGTGGAATAATCCTTAATTATTATAAGGCCAATAAATTGCACGTTAGAAAAGCTGCAAACAAAGTCTCCAGAAAAATTCACTTTCTGTTTATATTTTCGATGCTGTCAGCTGTATTTTCACTAATTGATAATAATGTATAATAGAGGTATTACTCTTTTGTATTTTTGCATAGTTGAAGCAGAGCATAAATATAGCTGATAATTATATGTATGATTTGAAAGTTAAATTGTCTAACTATTGTTAATTTTTCTGTGCATTAAAAGAGTTTTGGGAATGCAAGTTATATTTACAGGTGCAAATCAAGCATTTTTCCTCATTTTTAAAAATATTACTACAGGATTTCTGTAGCAATGATTTTAGACACTATACGTAACAATAGCAATACTGCAGTTTGCATTAATTACTGCAGAATACTGTATTTTATAAAGGTAACACTTCATATCATATTTCATCCAGCAAAACATTGTTTTTCATGTTTTAAAATTAATGTGCTAAAAAGTAAACATGTAATTATTCAAGTGCACAGGTACAATTACACAGATAGAGAAACAAGTGTGAAAATCTAGACTTTCATATCTATGTTTATATGTAACGTATAATCTGCATAGAGTTGCAATTCAGCATGATGTTATTATAAAAGGGTGAGAAACCCTCATTTTTTTCGGGATGTGCATCTTATTGCTTAGGGAGAGAGTGGTAGCTAGTACTGAGAAGTAGAAATGCATACAGGTAACAATACATAGATCTAAACTGCTATATACAAAGAATATTACAGAGTGGTTTTAATCTTTGATAGACATCTGAGTTATAATCTGTAATTAATAATCATCTATCTAATTACTTTTGCCTGACTCACAAACATCCTAGCATGCACAGCTTTCTAGGCTTCCCCTGTTATTTTCATTTGCTATTACAACCATTATTGCAGTGTTAGTTGTGTCCGTAGCGGCCAAGTTATTTCATACAGGGATACATTTTTCAAATGCCATTCCAGGAATAAAATACTGACTCCACTGCGTGTTTTTCCTCCCGAGATTAGCTGGTTTGTTCAAATTCAAATCCAAAATGAGAAATATGTATTCTAGTTGTGAGTTGGACTTGGTCATAATCTTTACAGAAGATAAAGCACTTGACTGCTTTAATGTTTCTTGATTGTTCTTCAGAGTAAATCAGGTAGTAAAAACTGCAGCTGTGATTCACTCTTGAGCGCATGTGACATCATTTAAGTTACCATACCATCATAGTTAAGGTTATGGATTGTAAGTTAGTCTAAAATAGTGTCCTAGATGTCTTTAGAGCTTTGTATGCTGATAAGAGAATTTTTGAACACACATTGCTTGCTTTTCCATACAATTTTTTGTGCTTTAAATCATTCTGCATCTTTCTGGCACATATATCCATGGTATTTTAGTCTTTATTTTCTTTTCGGGCATTAGTATCATAAGCAGAATAAAGAGCTGATGTCAGGTGTCAGTTTGCATATCCTTTTTTATTCCAGTCTTGTGCTCTGATTCAGGCATTCACACTGCTTATTCTGGTTACATCTTTTGAACTTCTTGTTGCCTTATAGATAATTGGGTATCTTGCACAGTCTTTTTCTATAAAGAGTGAACGTGCTCTTCTGGGTTTTAAGTACAATCTATGGTCAGTTCTTATTGAGTATTTATGTATGTCTTTCCGGAAAGATTATTTTGTTGCTAATTTAGGCCACTGAAAAGCAGTGAGCCATCACTAGCAAATTAAAACCTGTAGACAAATCAGATCTGTTATTTCCTATTTTTCAAAATGATGACAACAAGTAAATGATGTGTGACTAACACATCTACTCCCCCCTCCTCCCCTTCAAGCCCTTCTCAAATCCTGTCAGTGACATAGAAGTTTGCAATTTTTATGGTTTCATTCCTGTGAACTTTCCCAGGGTTCTACTATTTATGAAGTGGCAGGTACTTCTGGAAAGTAGGGGTTGATGTAATATGTAAGAGAAAAGATCTTGAGACACACAACTTTTTCCACTTTGTTTGCCAGGAATTTGCAGACACAGCTGGTAGAAAATCTGAAACATTATTGATTAGCTATATTATTTGGCAAAGACCATTCTGTCTCATATTTCAGATTGGCTTCAGCATTATGGACCAAAAGATAATTTAAAATCGTCCCCGTGGAATAATCAGAAGTTATATGTTATACTATTACTGCAGCACTAGTTAAAGGAAGCAATCTGCAGCCACGTCATAGAATTTTAAAGTTCTTGGTTTGTTTGTTTTCTAAAGACATCACTGATACAATAATGCAAATAACTCTGGTAATGTGGCCATGCAAACCTCTCAATTTGTTGCACTTTTTTTTTACAGTTATGTATTATTCATGTTGCATTAGTATATGCACTGTTTATTTCCCTAATTGTAACAAGCACTTAATTAATTACACTATAACCTCTTGAATCTATAGGCCAACTGTTGCGTCTTTAGTTAATATTTTAAAGTCTCATCTTTTTCCATTTTTCCTTGTGTCTTTGATGTTTTGTTTCTTACCCTTCTTGTTTGGGTTCTCTGTGGAATAGTCTCAGAATAATCCTGCAGTTCTCTTTTATGACTGAAACTTTGCATTTTAACAGTTGTCTGGAGATAGTTTCTTCCTTGTGAAATATCAGTTTTAATAACAAGAAAAGAAAAATGCCATAAATCTGCACTAACTACATAAAGCTGAAGTCTCTGAGAGACTGATTAACATTGAGACTCTACACAGGTTTTTCAATAATTAGAGGATATGCTTGCATGGAGCCATGACTGCTCTGGCCTTGATGCCATTTCCCAGGGCAGACAGCAATTATTACAGCCCACAGTAAATTTCCTACATTCTCTGCCTCCAGCCACTGAAGATCTTTTTGGAGTAAAGGTCTCTTAATTTCCTACACTCTTGTCATCAGCTTGGATTAGCAACATGTCCCACTTGTTTTCTGCAGTTCATTTGGAAAAAAATTGACAGCTGCTTTTCTGCTGTAGTATTTTCTTTGCACCTGAGGTTGAAGAGATCATGATCACAGCTTTGATTGCATTAACATAGTAGATAACAGTCTTGGCACTTTCAGCAGGGCAGCTAGAACCAAACTGTTTCCACTATCTTTGAGCTCAAGTGAGTAACCCCCACTCAGCACTCCTAAGCTTTGTGGTGTAGATTATATTTATTGTTCTCAGATTTTTATCACCTCCGTGGTTCACAAATGAATTATTCATTGAGGTAGAGGGCTCTTTCTTCTATGATACAGTGTCTTCACCTTGTATATATGTTATTTTGACTAGAATGTTGTTGTATTGTAAAAACAAACTATAAAACTGACTCACCTAATTTAACATTAAAAAATAAAATATTTACTCATGGCTACTGAATGAAATGTTAAGTGGTTAGATTTAAAGTAGTTATATTGCTCTTTAATTACACAGGTGAGATCCTGCTAGTTATTAATAGGGAGAAAATGTCTAGATTGCTTTTTGTAACATAACGTTGGACTGGGCTGTGTAGGATATGGAGCCATTGCTATGTCCTGCAGAGCTCATATCTGCCCACAAGGCCAGGCAGATTCACACAGTATGCCTTTATGGGTAGGCAGTTTCACCCCTCATCATCTGGCGTACTTCATAATTTGACTCTATCTTGATGCTACGCCTCTCTGCAGTGTTACAGTTAAATAGAGTAAAGGGACTTTTTAAACAAGAAGGGACTTCAAACACAAGATCCGCTGTAGCAGAAGCACTTTTAGTGCAAATTTGTATACGTTCATCAGCGTTTTGAGCTGACCTGAAACTTATGAGGTACACCAAAAGATGTGGAAAGTGAGAGTCCTTGGCATCTCCTAGTTGCTTTTCATTGCCAGCTGAGTCACAGCATGTAAACACACATCAACAGCTGGGTAAAGCAGAGCTCTGGTGCTCCCTGAGCAGATTAGTGCAACCATGGAACTAAAGCCCTGGCTGCTTTACGCATGTTAGACTTCTTTAGCAAACATTAAGATGTTTCATGTGTGGATGCAAGGAGTGTTAAGGTTCTTACGGCTACCTGGATATCATATCAACATATGGGCCTATAGGTTTGCCCTAAACAGCTAACAGCAGGCACGGGTATCTAGCTAGGCAGCTGGGTGGAATGCAGACAGACAGTAAAAAGAACTGAAGGATGAAGAATAATCTCCAGAAAGAAGAAAGTAATATAACTTTATGGATTAGCAAACTGATTAGAAATCCTTTGGAAAAGGAAGCACGTGGAAAGAGAATGGCTTTTCAGAAAAAGATAAAGCTTGAAATAAAGACTGAAAGAGAAGAGGAAGAACGAACTTCTAACATGAAACAAGTAATGCAGAGGAATAAAAACGGTTAGCTAAGAAAGATCAGGAAGAGTGGAGGAGGATGAAAGATTTAAAGACAGTAGTTAGAATGTGGAGAAAAGAAGGCATAACTAATGTTAGTGTAAGAAGTTAAGCTATTAAAAACCTGTTGAATAAACTTCTGGAGAGAAAATAGAGGAAAAACGCTGTCAGGCCAGGTAGTGACTGAGAAAAGAAGAGTGAAAACGCTTGTAAATACAGCTGGGTATCCAGTGGACTGATCTCAGTGTTGCCAAGTACAGCCCCTGGCAGTTTTGCAGAAAAGGTGAGATGTTCTGGGCAGATTTAACATGTAAACAGACTTTTCTTGTTTCAGAAGGATAGGTTTGAGTTACGAGGTGGGAATATCCTGATGAAGGGAGTACCTTCTTACTGCTATATCTATTCCACATCTTAGTAAGATCTTCAACGTAACAATTTTATCTGGCATTTTTCTTAAGGGAGGGGAATATAAAGTATCCTTTCAGCATATCATCTCAGCTGCACAAAACATCAATAGTGGTAGCTTTGATGTATATATTTGGGTACTGGGGAAATTGTGCTGTGTTAGAAGCTGCTGATGTTTATGCTTCATCCTTTTCTAAGTAAAAATGGAGGGAAGAAGCAGACTCTGAAATGGAGAAGAGTGCTCTTCCTAAGCCACTTCGGAAAGAAGAGAAATTAGCACTGTTGCATCCAACAGAAATGAGAAAAGGTATCCAGCACTAGGTTAACAGAAGGCCACAAAGTAGGTTTGCTTGGAGCTGACCTTTTCTATACAGCATTGTAAGACCTGAGATAAAGGAGTGAGTGGTGCTGGAAGAAGAAACTCTGTCTGACAAGGAAATTCCAGCAGAGCAGGTAGACCTAAAGGAGAAGAGAGGATTTCTGTTTAAGAGCCCTCACGTAAGAGTTTGGAGTGACAGATATTTTTATAAAAAACTTGATACCACTGCATGTTTCTAATAGGTTATTTACTATAGAATATGATCGGTTATGGCTGGTAGAGGAATCAAGCAGAAAATTTAAAATTATGTCATTGATAAAGAACATTCCAGCAAACCAGCCCAGTAGCCAGACTTGTAGCTGCAAAGCAGTGGCTGCTCAGCCCAGTGCTCCAAACCTATTTTGCCAGGGGTAAAGATAAGTCAGAGGAAGCCCTACAAATCTCATGTCTTAGCACGGTATTAGCTGCCAGAGCATCAGAGGAAATCTGACAGGATAGCAAATGCAGAGGTAGCCTGTTTCTTCCTGCCAGAGATGGGATCAGCTGAGCTGAAGGTGACTTAGAAAAGTGCAAATAATGTGACACTGATAAATCCCTTTTAGTCCAAGATCTCAAATGGGATTCCAGTCAGAACCCTGTTCCAAGTGGAAGGAACCACATGCCCTGGACTTCATGCCTCCAAAGTTGTCACTAAAAGGTGTCATTCCCGTGTACTGCAACTTCTTTCTCCAGGCTTTAGATATTTACATAATAATAATTCTGAAAATTTAACACACTCCGGAGTTTAATTCAATCCTGCAGAACTGTTCTCCACATTTAGTCCCTAAATATGCTATTATGTATTCTATACTTTTAAATTTCATGCCATTGAAATCAGTTCAGAGTGATTCTCCCCCCCAGATAGTTGTGTTTAAAACTTTTCTGTTTAAAACTTCATCTCATCTTTGACTCATTTATATTCCTAATTGCCAAGACCATTTTTGAATGTATTACATGTTGTTCATCCCCTCACTGCTACTTTACGAATCCTACACATAGATTCTTTTTTGTTTGCCTGTTTCTCCTTCACCACCTCCTTTCCAATGAATTCCCTACATACTTTCTTGTATAAATTCCCCTCTAAAAAGTTACTCACATGTAACATTGTATTAGGCTGGGTTCTAAAGTGCAGGCAGGAAATCTTTCACATTTCTTTTGTCTACAAAGAACTTAAATTATCTTAGCCAAGACTAATATTAGATATTAATCTGACATTCATTTCTGTAATTACAGGCCATATGCTTCACAGCTTTCTGTGTATATATTCCAAACTCCATTAGCTCTTTAAATTAAAAAATAGGTTTTAAAATAGTAAATGAGTAATGTTTAGAAACATGGGCCTAGATTTGCAGCTAGCATAAAGCATTTCTCTGTTAGCTGTGCCATCTCTCGCCAGCTGAGAACATGGCCTATGACCTCCTTTCGTCTATTTTATCATGTGATGGAAGCAGAAACAAATGAGATTTTCAGATTTAGTCTGTAAATAAATAAAGTCAGGAAAACAGATGTTTCAGAGTTTATGCCTGTTATATTTTTAGGAAATACAATATTTTTACTTTCAGAACAGTCCATAGTGCATTGCTTTTTAGTTGTTCTGTAGTTATTGAGATTGTAATTAATAATACATTTCCTAAATAAGGGGTGTTCCAAATGGATTAGCGTATATGAATATATATGTGGTTTTATATGCACATAATAAGTCTAGCAGCTCATCACTGAAGTGTGTTCCAGTTTTAAATAGAAATTTAAAAGGGAATA
>JAOXNH010000031.1:16151393-16163963 GCA_028566575.1 Bartramia longicauda
CTGTAAAAAGATACCTTTAGGTTCTTGATCAGGTATGTAGATGAATGACAGGAAAAGAAAAAAAGGTTTCCACTGAAAGGACCAAGGTGTACAAATAAAAAAGAAACTATCATTCTGTGTAACATATCCTCATTTTCTTTATCTTCTGGTGTGCAAATATTGTGCTAGCTGAATATAAAAGTAGCACAACTTTAGGGTACAAAAAAAAAACCACACTGTAACAACATCAAGAGTGGTCTTACATCAAGGAGGGCCCTGAGGATGTCTTTGTTGTCAACTTCAGAAGAAAAGAGAGGAACAGAAGAGGAAACTGGCAGAAGGAATAGATGCCAAAGAGAACTCAAAGGATTAGGTCCGGGTGAGGTGATCGGTATTCGAAAACAGTCTGCCTTCTGGCTCTGATCTAAGGGAATAGGCTGGCAGCAAAGCCAGAGGGCATAACAGCACAAACACACCTTCAGCACACTGCTGGAGGCTTGCCTCAGTGCCTTAAAAATTGTGGTAGCAATTAGAAATAAAGGTATATAGGAGCAATAGGCGAAAGTGCTCTATTTATGAATAAAAGTCCTCTTTTTACATAATACTCAGTCTACTTGTGTCTTTTTTTCCTTCTTTTTTGCCACTTAGTACGGTTTTCTCGTGGTAGCTCATCGATGCTGTAAGTTGCGCCTACGTTGCACTTACATAGTGTTAATGCCTGGAAGATGAAAGTAAAAACCTTTGAATATATTAATGCTATAACACAGATGTCTTACTTTTTATACTCTTTTTTTAGAAATATGGTGTGGTTAATAATGATGCAGATTGTGCTGGATGGATGAGCAGATGAAACAGGGGAATACAGATTAAATAAAAATTTCTTCAAAGCTTACGTTTGCTTCATAATTTAACTTCTGTACTTGTCATGATAGTAGTAGCTAGGTGCAACCCTGCATAATCACATTGTTCTAAAATATCCTGGTGAAACAGAACAAACCTAATCTAAACAGCACTGCCACACTTGTTCAGATAACTGGGAAAAAAATATAATTAGGAAATGTCAGCTCGGCTCTGTGGTTGGTGATAATTAGAAATCCAGAGTTAGAATAAGAAGTACACAAACAGTTTCACAGTTGAGAACCAAACATTTCTTACTGAAGGCAAGGCTGCAAAGAGGCCACGGAATAATCTCTCCAGACCTCCTTTTTTTGACACAACATCTCATGGAATTTGTGCCTGGTGTCTTGTTTTTCTCCTCTCCTATTTGTCTTGTGTGTTGGGCAGCAGAAAGAAATACCCATTTGGCAGCTTTTGCTTTGTTACTGGGAAAGCTCTCTTCTCAGGTCGCTGCTAACCGGGGTGACGTTTGGCCAGCGAGTGGTACCTCTGCCTCCTCAGGGCACATGCGCTTCTGTCTGAGAGCTGTTCCCCTTCTTCAGAGCTCAGGTGTTCAAGGACCTGGGTATTCCAGGGAGTTACTGGTATGGAGGATCTCATTCTTTGAACTCACCGTGTACATGGATCTCCTTTACTCCTGACGTCTGGCCAGACTGGCAGAACAACAAACATTTAGTTGTTTCTTGTTAAGAACATCTTCAGATGTTTTCAGCCTCATAACTAGTCTGGTTGATAGATTTGGAGGCTTTACACATTTTTCCTATTTCTTGCAGGTTGAAAATTGCAGCCATATTCTACTACAATGTTATGATTCTGCTGTTCTCGAGGTTGGATATATACCATAATCTTTTCCTCGTTGGGTTAATGTAAATCAGGGCATATTATTGGCATAAAAATAACCCAGATATTTTAGCTGTGTGCATTGAAAGCATTTTGAAGCCTCTCTGACTGGTTCTAAGAAAAGTTCTGGCTAGTCATGCTCATTTTCAAATGGATTTGCCATCTTCGGATAGCAAAATTGGCCAAATTTTGCATTTGAAATGCCAATTTTCACATTGACTTTCATAATTTGCATTCCATTGACAACAGCAGGTTTGATATGAAACTACCTGGCATCCGTTTTGGAAAAGCAATGGCCCAGACTCTTTCTCCTTGGCATCACAGTATTTATTTGTCCCTATTATCTGAATCCAGCACTCGTATGTTAAACAGTTGGTCACTCGTTGGTCACTTGTCCCTAGAGTTACGTGCTGGATACACCAACCCGGAGCGGTTATAGCTGCATTGCATCTTTGTTCAATGACACCTGAAATACTTGGAAGCGGTGTAGTTCAGAAAACTTACTGATATTAATAGATACTCTCTTAGTCTCTCCTCCCTCACTGGGAAGATGATATACTTCAGGTGTGGGCAGCTGTCACACTGCTTTAGCCTTTCCAGGTTCAAGGTACATTCATGACAGACAGCAAGTGACCCCTGTATAACACTGGTGACAGTCGCTGCTTCTCTTGTTTTTCCCTTATTTTCGTTATGCTTCCCTAGCTTGCTCTTGGAAGCAAAAGGACCTCGCAGACACGATCTACCCTGACTTTGTGCTAACTTCAAATCACTATAGCTGAGCATGCTGATCGCTCGGGTATCTATCTCAAGGAGTCCTCTTAGCATATTTGGCTGGCAGCATTAATACACTTTTACAGCAAATTTAATCCCTATTGTCTCTCTCAGCCACCCATTTCTGCTCTGCAGTGCCCAGATGAGGGTAAGTAATTGCTTGCTCACTACAGTATTGCCCGGTGGTGAGACAGTCAGTGCTTTTGCCAGCCAGCTCAGATAGTCCTTCCTCAATTGCAGGCGTCTGTTATTGAGCTCATCTCCGTGCCGTCTTGTGTAAATGAATTGCTCTATGCAAATGGATTTGTCAGTTTTTTCACCAGCTGTCATGCTGCTTACCCAACTCCAGGGCTGCCTCTCTTCACTGAATTTTTCCATTTGCTTATACTGAAAGCATTTAATGCATCAGTTGAATCATTTCATCTAGTTCTGGTACTACACGTCTGACAGACATTACACTCCTTGAAGTACCTCTCAGTAATCTTTTAATAGCTTTGTTCCGAGGTGCATATTTTGCTTTGACTGATTTTATTTCTTTTTCTGTGTTTATTTTATGGATTATTTGTCCTATTATAATAACTGAGGCAATACATACCCAGCAGTGATTCAGCTGGTCAAAAACAGGCTGAGGATTCGTACAGTGTTACAATTACCGGTGCATTTGCAGCATGCTTGGGAATTTTCCCAGAAATGCCTCATTGGCTGGGCACTGACAGATTGCCTGTACTGGACAGTAAGAGAAAGAAGAGGGGGCCCCAAGAGAAACAGTCACTACAAGCACATTACTGTCACATCAAAACAGCTCATGCTGAAACCTGCTCCTCGGAAAGGAGGACGCCAACAGCGAGGGAAGTTCCAGAGAGAACCTTCTATCTCTGGCCTTAATAATTAAAAAAGGTACCTCCTCTCCTCCAAAAAATAAAAGCCTCTTACACTGTCTCGAGACCGTCTAAAGATCAAGGCTAGTAAAAGCAAGAATACAACGGAAATTTAATCGACTGAAACTGGTGTGAGAAATTAGGTTTAACTAGTGAACAAAGCAATGCTGGGTGCACTGTGCTGCTCCCTTCCCATATCCATCGTGCTCTCCCTGAGCAGGGGTGTATTTCTGCACAGAGAAGAGCAGCTCCCGAGGATACACCGTATGTTGTGGCTGTAGGAAGAACTACAGCCCTGCGCCTCCCAGTCAAGGTTCTTGAATTACGCGAGTTCAGTGCAATCACACCTTGTGTTGGAATAAAATGCTTCTAACAGTCTCGGCCATAAAGGAAAATTCCAGAATATGATCTAAGTTAAACAAAATCACTGATACCCGCCTAGGTTTGCAGAGAAATGTGTTAATGTTTGTGCATGAGAAAAACTAATTTATTAATCCTAGTACTGTTTTTAATGGCAAGCAAACCCCATCCCATCAGGGAGAGAACAGAAATAGCCAAGAGGAGAGGAGACTCACACAACTACTCCTGTCACTCTGAAAGAACATGGTCACTCTTTTAGGGGAGAGGAGGTCTCTGGTTATTGCTCCAAAAGCTCACCATCACCCTGAGTACGTGCATACTGAGGGCCCCAGCGTTGGGCTGGGAAGAGAGGCACATCGCAGAGTGGAACAGGGGCCTTTCCCGTGTCACACGACAGGTTTGGCTCCATCTTGCCTTACACCATCCTTGTTACTGTGGAGGCAGCGGCACCAGAGCCCGGTTACCAACCCACTGGAGTTATCTAGCAAAAGGGCCAGTGGAAGTTGTCCAGAGGAGACCATGCTTTCTGTTTTTTTATGGCCATGAAATCCCCATTTGAAAACAAAGGTTAATTTAAAATATGAAAAAAACCACATCACTATTAACATATTTCTTTTCCTCTACAAGCAAACATCTATTTTGCTGCAGAAGACAGTAGGAAAATTAGCAAAACTCCCATAGGTAAAATTCCATGCTGTTGTTCTACCTGCCATATTTGAAGTGCAATACGGGCCATTTACTGGGGACGGGAATAGCTCTCCAGGGGAAGGAGGGGCAGATAGGATCACGTTAACAGCAAATTCACTTTCTTCCCAAGAACTTAATTAAAGAGAACAGAGAGTATTTCTTCAGGCCTTTAACAAATACTGAAACCCCTAAAATCCATTTTTAAGGGATATAACTTAATACATCTGCTTTACAGAACAGCAAGACAGAATTTTTGACTAAACGTTTGTTAGAGGTCTTCATTTTGGATCCCTTGCATTTTGGATGTCCAGGTCCACCATTCCTCCTGCTGTCCTCCTCCTGGCTCCCCCTTCTTCATCTAAAAGATGCTGGGCTTTCACAACTACAGCTAAGAAGAGTTGTGTCAATGCTCAGCATCACAGAAAATGAAACACAAAGGATTTCGGGTAGAAGGCCAAGTGTTAAAAGTTTCAGTGCAAGAAACTGGACTCTCAGCATCTTACTCAGGTCTTTGAGTTTTGATTTCCTCTAGCTCAGCACTCCTGCACCAGGAATTCACAGCGCTGCCACCGTGGATCTATGAGAGTGCAAAAAATCTTTTATAGAAGAGGCCAAAGGGCAAACAGCTGCTGCATACTTTGAGTCCGTCTCTGAAGTGATGAATGGTTATGGGGACATCTACAGTCTTTCAGACAGACAACAGCCTACTTCGTTCATTCTCCGAACTTACCAAGCACAGATCACTCCAAACTGAGATCCTGCAGCCGTGCATAGTGCTATGGTGGACCCAAGGGCAATGGTCCCAGGATCAGCACACAGTAATGTTGTTATTGGCTTCAGCCTCTTCTCATCCTATTGCAGACTTCGTGGACACATCCTAAACAACAGCTGTTGCATTAATCTCTCAGAAATAAAGAAACATGATGTTAAAGAAATCTCATCTTCCTCCTCTCATGGTTGGTTTCACACATTTTTGCTCTATACCAAATCATTTTAATGTCCTTTTTTTTTAATCTCTAAAAATTAATATTTTATTTTTTCAAAGAGTGAAGCTGCTCTGCAAGGTGAAGAGGGCTGTGGAGAGAAGGCACAGCAGGAGTTTAGGAAGCTTGGGAGTTTTCCACGTCACCACTTTTTTCCTGGCTGTGAGTGCAGCAAAATAATTAAGATCCTTGTAATTAATAAAATATGAAATCTGCGTAACTTCTGACTCTGTATATGCAATGATGCATTAAAAATGGTGATTCACCTGGTTTGTACTACAAAGATGAAGTGACATGCTTTTTTTGAGCGTTCAAAGAAGTCCCTCAGTAAATATAGTATATGTATTTGGTTGGGTTTTTATTTCCTAAGTCGTCTAAACCTTGCTCACATGGCACTGCATGGCAGGTAAATAGGGAAGGAAGCCTCTCTGCATTTTTGGAATAGCAGCAAGAATTTAAAAGCATCCTAGGGTGCATCAAACACAGTATAAACAGCCGGTCAAGAGATGTGATTATGCCACCGTATTCAGTGTTGGTGTCACCTCACCTTGAGTACTGTGTGCAGTTCTGGGCCCCAGAACTTCAGAAGGATGTGAAGGTCCCTGAATGAGTCCAGAGGAGGGCAACAAAGCTGGTAAAAGGACTGGAAGGAATGTCCTATGAGGAGCAGCTGAGGACTTCGGGCTTGTGTAGTTTGGAGAAAAGGAGGCTGAGGAGCAACCTCATCACTCTCTGCAGCTTCTTGAGGAGAGGAGGTGGAGAGGAGGTGGAGAGGGATGGGCACCCAGTGAAAGGAAACATGGGAATGGTTCAAAGCTGTGCCAGGGAGGTTTAAACTGGAGATTAGGAAGCATTTTTTTACTGAGAGGGTGGTCAAACACTGGAACAGGATTCCTAGAGAGGCGGTTGATGCCCCAAGCCTGTCAGTGGTTAAGAGGCATTTGGAAAATGCCCTTAGTAACATGCTTTAACTTTTGGTCAGCCCTGAAGTGGTCAGGCAGCTGGACTAGATGGTCGTTGTAGGTCCCTTCCAGCTGAAATAGTCTGGTCGAGTCTGGTCTAGTCTCTCCTCGCCATCTTGGTCTCTTCTCCTTTCTGTATTTTATGTCTTGTCTCACAGATGCCAGTGAAGTTGGGGAGAAGCCCAGCTCTTCCAGGAGGGCCCAGTGATTTCATAAGGATTTCACTTGAGCAGAAAAGTCCACCTCTGTGAAAGTGTGAGATATAACATAAACCTCCTGAATGCTGCTGCTCTCTCACTTCAGCAATGCAGAAACCATTAGAATAAATGCAACTATTTGTAATCAAACTCCTGTACTTGTGGTATTTATAATGGAACTGAGAGTAGAAATTTTAGTTCCAGTTGTAGCTTTCTGTTTTAAATCTCTTAGCAATGCTTGTGTCCTACAGAAGATCTGGCAGATCCCTAACAAATACTACCCCATTTTATAACAACTGAACCATAGTTTAACTTTTGTCCTGACAGGACAAAAATCCTGGTGGTATCTCCAAAGTCAGGGGTGATAACAGAGATGGCTATAGGTGGTTATACAGAAGGGTTTGAATTCCAGAGAAAATGAAGAGTGGAAAACAAGCAAACAGGAGATAATCCCAAGCTGAATGCAAATAATTAATGGAGGCTGCTAGGACAGAAAAGAAAGGAGAAAGTGAACAAGCAAAAAATAAGAACATCCATCTGATTTAATTTAGGTGTGTTATATGCATGTTGTACTATTGCTCTAGAAAAGAATGAGCCTGTTCTCAGTCCTGCAGCACTGACGCGTTTGCCTGTCAGCTTGCTGTAGGTGAGCAAAGGGCTGCAGGTGGTCAGGGTGGGATGGTGTCCCACCTCCAACCTCTGCCTGTGCAGTGTGAAGAAACACCCCAAGCCTGACATGTACCACTCGGGTGACATTTTACACCCTGACACACAGGTGGTCACAAAAAACATTTACACCATTCTGAAAGTCATTGTTATTCCCAGAATGACAAACTAATTGCCAGTGGTGGTCTATGTGGCAGTAGACAGCAGAGAGTATTATGTTCTTTTAATATTTCTAGGTAAATGTGGGAAGCCCTCATGATACCGAGCACAGTGAGGTGTTACAACAGGCTGTAGATCATAACGGAATGGGAAGGGATCTCCAAAACGCAGGACTGAAATGTGTTGCTTCACAACCAGAGGTATCATTTGAGATGAGCGAAATAAAATGGCAATCAATAGAGTCAACACTCTGCAAACTCTCATTTGAGTGGGCAATCAATCAGGTACCTTCTGGCAATCACCGAATATCGTCAGGCCGGAAGGATTCGGGGTCACCACAGTTCTTACACAGGCAGGCATTATCTTCAGGTCACCGGCAGAAATCAACCTGACACAACAACTTGTTGTTATGAGAAATACACTGAATACAGACCATCTCTAGAACAGACTCATAGCAAGACATTTTTGGTTCCTGGGCAGGTGGGGCATCCACCCGTTTTCCCTCTTCCCTGAGCCGATCTGCACTACAGCCTTCTGCCAGCGCAGGTGTGTCAGGGAGCAGCATGGAGAGGTGTGAGCTTTGACTAAACCCGGTGATGCTTTGGCAGCAGAGGCCATTTCTGTAGCCACAACCTATTCTGTTAATACAAAGGGAAATGGCATCCTCGTAATACTTTCAATATAGGCTTGAATTTTTCCTAGCATAAAAGCAGCCTGGAAGAGAGTAGGAGGAAGCAGCTCCTTTGGTTTTGGTGTGCATTCCTGCTGTACAAAGCAACCAAGCAACTCTTGTGCTGCCTTGGAGGAGGCAGTTACCACTGCCCACACCGAGTCACCAAGATGAGATGCTCTCAGTCTGGAGAGCAGGCAAGCACCCAAGTTCGGCATCCCTCTGAGGAGTGGAGGATTTTACCTGTATCTTAAAGCACCTCTGTATTTCATAATATTTTTGACCCAGCTGTTGTCACATGCTGGTGAGCACTGTCTATGCATTAGTACGTTCTTGGAGAAGAGGAACACATCTACATTGACAAACACTAGATACCACATCCCACCGTGGTTCCCTCTCCAAATCCCAGAACATATACGCAGGTGCGGTGTCCAAAGCCACATTTTCAGGATCTCATTATGATTTATTCCCAGCTTTGTGAATGACTGTAGGTTTTTTAATGGCACTAGAAATACTCTATTTCCTACTGTGTCTGTGATTTAACCTACCCACCTCCTGCTTCCAGACCAACAGATAAATGGGATGTAATACACTCAGCCTAACACTAATTAAGAATTAAACACTGTCCGTTCTATTGCTCTACCAGAGAACTTTTACATGCATTTTATAAGAGGAAGAAGACAGACCTTTTCTGCCAATTAGAAAAGTGTGCAGGGATTTCTATATATATATATAACCCCTTCAGGAGTACAAAAGTCGGGCATAATCAAACTATAAATAGTTTTATTAATGTTCAAGTAATACACAAACTAATAATCAACACAACATTTCATTGTTCTTGTACCAAGTCTCAGTAGTTCCTTAATCCTCACCCTACTCGGGAAGAAAGGGATTTTTGAAAGAGGAATGAGTCAAATTGTTTTTCAAATTAGTAAAAAAGAGAACTGAAACATTTTCCAAATAATCTAGAAAAGGGATAACCTTACAGGGATTCCATCTGCATGGCCTTCTGGTGACAAGGGTGTATCTTCCTGGGCATAACAGCAACATCCTCAAGGAGGAAGAGGAGCTCTCACGGCTCAAATTCATAGAGTACAGAGATGTCATATCTCCCATACTCAGGTCTGGTGGATTACAACTTTAAAAGCCCTTTTGTCTCCCAAACAATGTAGTGGAACATGAGAAGGGTGAAAAGTATAATTAATACCAAGTAGGATATGTAAAAACACAACTTCCCTCTGCCAGAGAAGCAATGAGTTTCTACCTGGTCCCTTTTGGGCTAAGCTGTTTGATCAGCTTCCCTCGGTCTCTGTGGATGTCCTTATACCAGTCTAATTGAAGGACCCCTGTTCTCTTTTTATTTTTGCTCTATGAAAAATGCATTGGAGATGTCTTATAATGAACTTTGATATGGTGAAATGATAATAATGTCCTAATTATATATAAAAATGTAATTACACTTGCTACTATTATAGAAAAACTCCCTTTATAATGAAGTGTTATGTTAGAAAAAAAGATTTCATTATAGGCGGATTCCTTTACTTGTTAATTTGGCCTGTGATTCATCGCTTTAATATTAAAAAAATTTCTCTCTAAGTTACTTTTGATGTTTCTCATTTATGGTTCATTTCTCTGCTCTGGCACCTTAAGATGCCAAAAATTACAAACTTATTTAAGATATACTTAAAAATGCACTAGTTCTTTAAAAGGAAGATGGGAAAAAAAAGGAGTAAGAGTCCGTTTTCTGGTAAAAATACTTTCTAATGGAACATGGAACCAGGTTAAATACCACGGCTGTGTTCTCGCTGACCAATTGCCTTTGCTGTTAAAACTTCTTTCCTCAACATATTATTAAAGAATGGTAGTATCAAATACCTAAAATTGCTAATGAAAGGAAGGATTAGCATTAAAAACAGACCATTTAGAAAGACCACAAAAGAAGCACACAGATACTTATGAAAGTTGCAATAAAGTGACAGTCCCAAGCAAAATCTGGAAGAAAAAAAAAGGAAAAAGAAAAGAGGAGCAAGAACATAATGTGATCTCAGGTCTAATATATCAAAACTGATATGAGTTCAGAATAAGAATATTATCCCTCTTGTATCATGGAAAAAGTGTTTTTATGAGCCAGCAAGTTTCCCTCTGCATTATACCGTAGCTTGCAACTAATACCCTGTTTAAAAGCCAGAGAGGGAAGGTGATGGTAAGGCAGTGATTTGCTAATAATTGAAAAAGATAACAATAATTTCTTTGGAACAGGAAATAGCATTTCCCAACCCAAAACATAAAATGGTTATGAGGTGATAGAATGTCTAACCAATTCCACTAAACTACATAGTGACTGTAAAGAGACATCTCCTAAGATCTTTTAAATTGAAAAAAAGGATTTTTAATAAAGCATACATCCCAGCTTATATTGTATTTCCAAGCACAGAGCTTCAGCTTCCTTTTGCATGGAAGTGCCCTGCCTCATCCACTCTCTTCGCTCCTCTGTCTTATTGAAGGTGGCCTCACTGAGGAGGACCTTCCTCACCAGCCAGCAGCGGTCAGGTCTCCAGCCCTTGCGAGAGCAGGTAATGGATCTGCCCTGTCACAGTGCATTATGGAAGTAACCACACTGTGAGGAAGAGCTCTGTCCACCTGAAAGCTTCTCTGTATTTTCACACCGTACTGGAGACCTAATGGAAGATACTGCTTTTTCTTACAAGCCTTGCCTCATTTCTGTCTTTAGACCATCTAGACCATCTCTAACACCACTGATAACAAAGTTTATTTATTTATCTGTGGGTAAAGCTAAGGTATTCTGTATGATGCTTACAGTGCATTTATTCTCCACTCTTGCTCCCTTGCCAGATACTTGTGTGAAAATAGCTTTCTGCTCTCTTTAAAGTTCACATCCACATGTGCCTTCTAGCCAGCATATAGACTCTGAAGGGCCATCTCTGTGGGTTCATAGAGCCCTGCATGTTTTCCTCATTTTGCACTCTTATAAAGACCCTCAATCCTGTGAAGGTTCTCACAGAGAACGTCTAAGTACCAAGAGTTTTCATCCACATAACTTCCCTTGCTTCATTTTGCTTATCTGCATAAAGAGAGATCCAGGAGCACTTACTGTTTAACAAATACCAAAAAAGTGAATTTGAACAAAACTATCCCAACCTAATTGAGACCACATCTGTCCATCTACCTGGTCTCATCTGCATCCATCAGGAATTCCAAATGTTATTTTTCCTGGCCCATGATACAGGTAGTGTCCATTAAAGTAATCTCCAGTCACCCATATCTTGTGGTGACAGAATCAGGTCTGACATTTTATTCTTATTCCCTGTATAGTCTATATCTGGCCAGTCCAAATAATTGGCACAAAATTTCAGCATTTGCCTCCCTAATATTAAGAAAGCAAAAAAAAAAAGGGGGGGGGCAGGGGAAAGGAGACAGAGCTCCCACCAAAAAAAGGATACTGGGAAAAGCTCCAATAAAAAGACATCCTTGCCCTAAGTGAAGTTAGTGCGGAACAAGCAGTTGTTAAAACAACATCCCTGGGAACAGGAACACTCTGCTGTGCAACACCACTGCCTCACAGCCCCAAGGATGCTGTACCATTCTGTTACGCTGTTGTATCACCAGACAAGACTATTTCTTTTCTAGTCAGAAAGTAGACATTTGAAAAATTATTCCCACGTGCAAACTGAAATAATTTATTATATAGAAAACCATTCTGATAGACACTAAGCATGAGTGGTTGGTGTAAATGCGGATGTACGATAGTGCACTTCTGTCTCTCAGGTGTAACAAGTCCTGATCATGACACAAGAGTATTGAGCTCCTCTAGAGCATCCTTTCAAAACATCCTCCTAACGAGTCCTTACAGCAGCCCTGTGTACCACACTTAGTGATTCATCTTTTCAAAGTCAGCAAATCAGATTCTCATCTTAGTGTGCATTTAAGCTTACATAATTCATTCGATGGAAGTAACTTCAACGAGACCCTACACCTGGAAGTCTGAGAGAGGAAGGGACACGTCCAAGGCCATAGAGCAAGTCAGCTGTAGGACAGAAAGAAATGGGCAACATCAACAGGGTGGACTGTTCTTCCAGCTGTCCTAATAGCAGCTGGTTCCTTTTCCAGTTAAACCCAAAACCTATTTGCAAAATCAGCACAAGCATTTGCATATCTAATGGTCTAAGTTTTCAGGATATTTTTATTTTTGCCGTTGGAGGCTCTAGATATACAATTAAAGAAATACGAGATTGGTTTGAGAGGCAGGACCGAGTAGATTAATTCTTAACCTATTGCATTTTATAGCACTACTCTGTCTTCAGAGGGAAAAAAAAAATAAAATTAGTGGGGATGTGAGGAAGGGCAGAAGAGAGACATTTAAAATAGAGCGACAGATGTAGTCTGCAACGGAGAGGAAAGTGTTGCCGGGGGAGATGCAATCTCATGCCCCAACACAATGCAGAATTCCCCCCAATTTTTTTTCTCCTTTGTCAAAGAAACACTCACATGAGTAACTGCAGA
>JAOXNH010000031.1:16165533-16179023 GCA_028566575.1 Bartramia longicauda
CTGAGTGATGTGCTCTGGGCAACCCTGCTTTGGCAGGGGAGTTGGACTGGATGATCTCTATGGTCCCTTCCCACTCTAAAAATTCAGTGAAATCTTTAGCACAACAGAGACTATTTTTTTTTGCATCACACTCTCCAGTAGTTGGTGTGTTTTTCAGCACTAGGGGTTTTTCCTTTGGGTGCTTACTATGGCTGGCATAAGATCCTGGCCAAGGCTCTTGCAACCAACTGCTTATCCGTGCCTACTGCCTGCTTTATTCAACACTGACCTTCCCCTGGCTTGTAGAAATTGTCCCTCTTGTCCCTCCGAAGTCACAGAAGCCCAAAAAGGAGCTTCTAGTGGAGATAGCAAGAAAGCTACTTTTCCCAACTCTTCTGTCCTCAGATAAGGAGCACTTTTTAATAAGTGCTTTTAAAATCACTGGGCCTCATGGGAACCACGCAAAAAACAGGATGGGCACAGAAGTAGTGGCTTTTTGGATGAAATTCTTGTTCACACTCCTTTTTTGTGCAACTGAATTGGCAGGAAGCTCACATCCACCCTCCCTGTATGTTCTGCAGCCCCTAAAGCTAGAAAAGTGGTGAGGACAGCAGCAATCCCCTCACATTTAGCTCCTCAGAAGCACGGCTGCTCCTACAGCTCTCTGAGAAACATGACCTGCTGGATGGCAAACTGCAGCTGCCACACTAGCATGTAGTGAGCACCCCATCACGTAGTAGCTTTATTGCACAGAGCAAGAGGAAAACAAGCTTGCTGGAGAGAGGGCAAAAAATAGCAAGGAGATGGTTAGAACTCGGGGAATGACTTTTTAACCATGTGGGATGAAAACTCCCAATGGATAAAGAACAACATTGACGATTTGTATGGACAGCAAGTTACAGAGTCACAGAATCTTCCAGGTTGGAAGGGACCTCCAAGATCATCTTGTCCAACCATCAACCTAACTGACAAAAATAAACACCCACAAAACAACAAAATGCAACATCATCACTAAACCATGTCTCTAAGCTCTATGTCAACACGTCCCTTGAACACTTCCAGGGATGGTGCCTCAACCACCTCCCTGGGCAGCCCATTCCAATGCTTGATAACCCTTTCAGTGTAAAAATTTTTCCTAATATCCAGCCTGAACCTCCCCTGGTGCAACTTGAGGCCATTTCCTCTTGTCCCATCGCCTGTGACTTGGGAGCAGACACCGACCCCTGCCTCCCTACACCCTCCTTTCATGGAGTTGTAGAGAGCAATAAGGTCTCCCCTCAGCCTCCTTTTCTCCAGGCTGAACACCCCCAGTTCCCTCAGCCTCTCCTCATAAGACTTGTGCTCCAGACCCCTCACCAGCCCTTCTCTGGACCCACTGCAGCCCCTCAATGTCTTTTTTGTGGTGAGGGCCCCAAAACTGGACACAGATGTCCATTCACATTTCTCAGGCACCCAGTTTTGCCAATAATGAATGCTGTTAGCAATGAGTTAGTGATAGACCATACAGCTCCTCACCTATAATTTATCCATATTGCATTTATTAGCATAAAGTAAAAAAAATTAGATGGGACTACTCAACTGTACAACTCGTGCCAATTTAGGATCTCCAATCTCAACAAGGCTGGTCCAAGGCTGTAATCACCAGATGTTTTTAGTTCAGAGAGTCTCCTTTGAGGGGCACTTATCTGTCACTGTCAGAATATCTCAGGCAAGCGATCTTTGTCTTAGTCTCCCACGCTTTTATTTGATATAAACTATTTCATCTCTCTTTTTGTATAACACAGCTGAATATGACTACACGTGCAATTTGTCCACAGAACCTACAGGATTATTCATCCTTGCCATTAAGACAAATACAACTTTTCTTGCCAGGAGGGGAGAAAGAGGGTGGGACAAAAAATAGGTATATTGCAGCCTGCTGCTGGGCTATGATTCCTGTCTGTTGGCTCAGGTTTGAGGGACAGTGAGAACAGGAAAGATCTCAAGGAGCTGTTTCCACTAAGAAAATGAGCTACTGTGAAAGCTACCAACTAGACTCACCTTTCTTACACGGGTCTGTGACCCACTGCTACCTATTTATGTTCTGTTATAGTCTAGGCCCTGATCTTGGCTTTTAATTCCTTTGTTTCCTCAAATATATAAAAAAAAGAATTTAAAAATTGTGAAATATAAGCACGTGTGGCCACCTCCAGAAGACCTGAATCAGAATTGACTCTGATTCTGCACGCAAAATGAATAGGCAAGCAAATGCATAAACATCCATGTTAGCTGTAAAACTTGGAGATACTGGCAATGATAGCTACATAATACAAATACGTGTCAGGTTCTTTTTTTACATGTTCAATGCTGTTCATTAGAAGTTTTGACATTTTAAATCTTTATCTTATCTGAAGTCATACTGGGGAACATGCACCGTTTTGGGCAGTACCAGCTGCAGCTGAGAAGCACAGAAGAGAATCTAAAAGAATGATAGAATGGATGT
Organism: Bartramia longicauda; assembly: GCA_028566575.1. Taxonomy (NCBI): domain Eukaryota; kingdom Metazoa; phylum Chordata; class Aves; order Charadriiformes; family Scolopacidae; genus Bartramia; species Bartramia longicauda. The sequence goes on from JAOXNH010000031.1 coordinate 16,167,995, forward strand.
AAACAGAAATAAAGTACTACAGCACCCTCTTCATAGCAACACTAATGAATTTGCTGGGATTTTAAGTCCCTCAGTATAGATAATAACTTGCTTTATGAACCATGTACTAAATTTGGAATTATTAAAACTGCTCACAGAGGGAAGCCTAGTCAGCTTGAGTAAGTGCAGCAAAATTCCTCGTGAAGTTTGCAAAGAAGTCAGGTCGCTGAGTGACAACTTAACCATTTGACAGCTGGGGAAATCATGCAAACAAGAGACATCTCATAAGAGAATATTACTTTATCATTCCAAAATAAATGAGAAATTATAAATCTGGGGAAGAAAAATATCTTAAATCAAAACCATGGGGAATGAATGGGAAGGTTCTGTCAAGGTTGCATCTTAAAAGAGAAGCAACAGCAACTACCACCAAGATGTGTACTGCTGACACGGGAGCTCCTGCGTTTCATCATAAAGCTGCAGTGTTCAAACAGGGCAAACTGCTGGTTTTGATAGTAAACTGGGAAATCAATAAACTCTGCACAGAAGCTTTGCTAACTTTTGAAGGGTTATTCATTTTTGGTGGGTATTCCGTTTAAATTATTGCAGTTGAAGAGTATTCATTTGCAAATGATGATTTAACATCCATGATGAAGGTAAGAATTGAGGAGGGTCCCAAACACACACTAATCACAAAACCAAAATCCTTTTTAGAAACTATGATTAGAGAATTCTAGTGGCAAGTAAGCTTTTGGAGATTTTCACAGAGCTCTCTCTTGTTGCAACTAAAATTATCAATACACCTGTAATAAACTAGAATGTCAATTATTATTAGCCAGAGAAAGGTCTTAAAAGACGGGTATTCTGCTCCAGGAGCTGTACAAACTGCAGACTGGGTCACTACACACCAATGTGTAGCAAACAGCAATATTTAGCTAAAGAACTGATCCTGCCATTTGTAAAATTCTCTTGATTTTTTTGTGCCGCTGCCAACTTCTTATTCAGAATTACGGCAGCTTGAGTCCTAGTCCTTGGGGAATATCTGAGAGACATTTCAGTGTCTGATTCTTCAAGTAGCTCATTAGGGTGATGAAAAGCCACATGATGAAGGGGCAGTGCCATGCTTGAAGAGCTAGGGGTTCCTGTTGTCTTGAATTATTAACAAGTCAATATTTAGTGGACTGTTCCTGCCTGCCTGCCTACAGCAGGTGGTACCCCACTGCCTTTCACTTGGAAAGCATCTGCTTGCTCTGAGCCTCCCCAGAGCTTGCTATAGTCATTTGTTCGATTTAAGACAGACACTGTCATTATTCCGTGCAGCACTTCACAGAAATATTTCCTACTAAATGCTTGAACCATCTGAGCAGCACTAGGCAGGCTGCAGGCTTCATTAATAATGCATCCCTGCTTATCAATAGATTTAGACAACTGGTATTTAGAAGCTTCTTCAGAAGGAGTGGGTTTTTTTCACACCAGTTAGCTTCATTCTGTCAGTTCCTTGATGTAGACATTACATCCAACTGAGTTCTGAGAGGCAGAGGTGCTAAAATTGTATTTGAGCTGCTCCCTTGCTTTGGAGCACCATTTGACTGATGTAACTCTTAAGATCAACCCCTGTTGCATTATTCTTTGCTGGTTTCAGGGTTTGGGGGGGAAGGGTAGAGGAAAGGTTACTTTTACATTAAAACAGAAAATTGCCTTTATCTTACTTAAAATACACAGACACATTGGCTTTGCAATTTGCAACAAATTCAGCTTCCACTAAAACTTCTCTAGACTCAGCTCACAAGTGGGGGAAGAAGATTCAGTACTAGTTACCTTATGATCTGTAGAGGAGCGGCAACCACTTCTGGCAAAGTATTCAGGACACTAAAACCAGTAAATGATATCACACTGCTGCCCGGATCAAACAGCAGTGTGGACCAAGTAGCTATTGCACCATTTAATAAAGGGGCAAGGAAAACAAAGATATAATTCCATTTTAGGAGACAAGAAAAAAAAAGTAGCCTCGAATAGCTTGTAGGGAAGATATGCTTGGATCTGTTTTGGATCTGCCAGCAAGCTTTCCTTCTGGATCAGGTTTCCCCTCCGTCACCCCCTTGGTGAATCCCACAGCCTTCAGAGGGATTTCTGCAGCGCAGTTTTCTTGTTTGCTGGGCTGGTTCTATTTGTTATCCACAAACCTTTTTTTTTGTTTGTTTTTTGTTTTTAATAAAGCATTCAAGCAAAGGGTTAGAAAAACTTAACATGTACAGATCTTATCTACCCTGTCATCTTTACTAGAAGTTTACAGAAGTCCCTTTCAGCCCTGTTACCTCTGTCCCTACATGAGGAGAAGCCGCTCTTTGCTGCAGTTCCTGCCTGTCCATCCCTAGGGATACTCCTCTCTAGCTGCTGTCAACAGTCTACCCAGCAACTTCACGGGTTCTGGTAGACCTGGAATCCTTCATCAGCTTCGTATCCCCTTTGTCTCTGGCTTGCACAAGGAAGCCAGTCTACACAGTTGTCTTTCTTTCATTCATTTGTTATTTGCTTGACATAATTCCTTAAATCTTCTTGATAGGAAATTTTCTAAGTTGTTTTTTCGTTGGGTTTTTTTTTTCCTTCAACTACTGGAATGAATTAAATGAGAGATTTTAGCAGAAAGTATGGAAATATCAGCATGCAGTGGACGAAGTTTGCTGTCAGCTAATTGCAGACTGCTTTTACGATTAGATTGGTTTCAGTGTAACATTGCAGGTTGCTAATGAAAGAATTACACATCACTATTTTTCCCTCGGCCAGTAAGAGCCACTGCGCATGCGCAGATCAATCACACGTGAAGATTAGATTTGATGCCTCTTGGACCTATCAGAGATGCTGTGTACATCAAGGAAAACTCCACGTGAGCAGCTATCCAACCTGCTCTCCAAGGCACAGTTCATTTAAATGCCCTGGCTGCTGAAAAACTGAGGGCAGAGCCCGGTACCCATTGATTTGGGAAATACTCAGGCAGCACCAGAAGAACTGGATGCTGTTTGTACACTCTACTTTGTGAATAAACAAACACTTATTAAGTTGTTGACACTGGCACGTGACTGGGGGCTGCTGTACGCAATCTCAGCATCTGCTGAAGTTTGTGGAAAGCTGAAGTTTGTCCAAAAAGGGCAGAATTTGGCTGTAATGAGTAAAGTGACATTCACACTATAAACAAAGGAAGCTGAGCTGTAGCTGCAGCTGCTGCTGCACTTACAAAAGGAGGGAACCTTTCAAATCTGTCAAGAACTGAACATGAAACCCAATTCTGTGATGCCCCAAGGACAGACTTCTGATATGAGGAATAAAGCCACAGTTTAAAAAAAAAATATTTTGTTCTAATAGTAAATTTTATGCAGATATATGAGAAATGAAATTATTTCAATCACAACTCTTCTAACTCCTTTGAATTACACAATGGATGAAGCTTTTCACAGCGACACTTATTACAGGGGATTGAACGTCCATGCCTGAAAGGACCTCTTTGGAAGGAGTTTGCATCCTATCCCCATCCACAGCAACTGGGTCACACGTGGTATCTCCAAAGATGTAAGAGCATATTTCAGAAGGACAACTTCTGGATCAAAAGCCAGTTCAATCTCTTTGCCTCTTAATTCCTCAGCCTAGCTAAGAGGTGCCAGTGGTAACTAATTTGCAGCTCTGTCCACCAGCAACTGTGCTGTTGTCAAAGCCTTGTTTAATAAATTAAGAATGATTATTTAAACAAAGGTACTGTAAAGTACAGGGAGGCAATCTATTTATTATGTTCTTTTTTTTTTTTTTAATTTTGAAGGACTAAATTCCCTTATGCCATCATTATATCCCTCTAACAGGGTGAAATTCACTCATCATGTAGAAAGCAAGCACAAGATCTCCAGCCCTATCTATGCACAATCTTGATACGTGTATCTGCACATCCTCACCCGACAGAGAAAATGCAGTAGACAACAGACTTGTGCAAAAGCAATGAAGGAGCAAAGAAATCACAAAGAAGTAAGAAATTGCAAATGGGCTTCTCCTTCTACAGATTCAGTGCCTCAAAACTGCCAGGAAGAGCAGCAGCACCTCTTCCTGAAGCTGAAGCAGCAGGCACCTAGGAATAGGAGCACTGAACTTCATACTTTGGCTTGGAGATGGAGAACACCTTCTAAGTCAGCCTGTTCTTCACCAGGACAGTACGATTCCTCTGTCCCACCACAGAAAATTATTTCACCCTCAGCTTACTCTGATTTTTCGACTGCCATCAAATCAGAATAAAAATTCTAATTTTTTTACAGACTCTTATTTTCTTGCCTCATGCACAGTTAAAAAAAACCCCAAAAAACAATAAAATAAAACGGGTTTAATAATTTTTAAAGAGATTTTAAATGATACTCACTTTATCAAAGCTGATGAAAATGACAGTAGTGTCAGAGGGTAACAGGTTGCTAATAAATACAATAGTTTAGGAAAGTGCTATTCTTGTCATGGAAAAATATATTCTGAGAAAAATAATACCACTGTAATTCATTTTTGAAAGCTATAGAGACTTCTTGGATGAGGAATGCAGTTATTAAAGGCAAAAGTACACAATATGTTGTAATGAAATGGTTGTGCTACACACTTCATTAAAGGTTTTGTGAGCCATCTGGGAAATTCCAGCTCTCCCCCCTCAGAAGGAAATGTTTTACGTGGTCGGATCACTAGAGGGAGCACACAGAGCAAAGACTGACAAACAAAAACATACTGCCTTGACTCCAGCCTGCCAGCAAAGCTGAACAGGGGGAAACATTAATCAAGGGGCTACCATAATTTGTATTTATTTTCCAGTGAAAGAAGTACGGTTACAGGATTCATTGAGGAAGACCTGAACACTTCCAGCTATCAAAAATAAGTTGCTATAGCGATGCTGAAGTTCTTTCTGAGCCACAGGATTGGGAAAAAGCTGACAGACTCTGCGTTGCACGTGTCCATTGGAAGAAAACATACTTGTCATATGAGATGCTGAAAAGCTTAAAAATTCAGAGAGCACAGTAGGGAGTCTTCCAGAAGGATTCAAAGAACTGATATGTTTTGGATGTGTTGACTGTTTGATTTACAATATTTAAAGGTAGAAAATAAAGGGGAAAAAATCAGTCAGATTTTATATGAACCTCAGAGGAACGGGAGCAGAGATAGGGCTGAACTGCAGATCTACTGGAATATCTATGATATTTGCATGATCATTTCAAAAGCTTATCATTTGTGTAACAAAAAAAAAAAAAAGAAACAAAGAAAAACAAAGCCCTAAGTCTGTGTTTTAACATTATTAGCAGTATTGCTGAAATAATCCTGTTTACAAAGTACATTTTATGGTTTTAGCTCACTTTAATCCACTATTCCTTACAGATGAGCAGCAAAACCTACATTAGAGACAAAAGAACCAGTGCAGGAGAAACTGCACTTCTACCCCAGAAGGCAGTGAGCTGCTGGAGGGCCGTGTCTTCCTTGAAAGAATTTACAACCAGTGCTGTAAACTTGAGGCACACACCCAGCAGAGTGCACAAGGCAAACACGAAGATACTCTTGTACAATGTTATAGAAATAATACGTAATATAAATAGTGGAAACGTATTTTTTTGCTCATTGTTTATCAAAGCCTGCAACCTATTAACTTTACTGTTTTCCCCCAGTTAGAATTACAATAGGCTCATTTGAATACCAGAGCATAAAATAAAGGTTGAAATTTTAAATGAATGCTTTCATTGGTGAAGTTTTTATTAGTGTCTCAGATTAACTGCAGTAACAATTATCTCTGCCCATATCCATAGCCTCGCACTCAGAAGGCCCCAGTGGACGTGACGACCACCCGGCCCTGGAATGTACCAGCTGGCACCCCCAGGCTTCATTTAGGCAATTTTACACTGAGTCCAGTGAAACCTTATGTAAAGATTGACTTTAGTTTGAGTGATTCTTGCTCCCCAGCCCTTGGAGGAAGGAACGGTCCTGTCGCACGCTGACACACCACCCATTAGGAATTTTAGCAGTAAAATGCTATTAATGGTCAACAACCAAGTCTGCCTGTCAGCCTCCCTCCCACAAATATGTCTGTGTACGATCGTAGGGGTGTGCACAAATTTCCACGTGCAGCAATATCATCTCTGTGGGGAACTCTTGCTGGGTGATCCTGCAGGGTTTTGTGGCAGGAGATAAAGCCAAGCCCTAAACTGTCAGTAATCTGCTGATTCCACTGGCAGTCATTTCTACAACATTCATGACTTTTCATGTTGGGTGCATAATTTTCTTCCTTTATGTACAATGGTAATCTCAGCCCCTGAACAGTTTCTTCCACTGCTTACTGTGATTATTTCACTGGTAGAGAGCACCTTGGTTGAGCCATATGAATTTGGGGAAGAGGCTGTAACACAGGGTTACTCCTATCCTAGCAGTAATAAATGTTTTCTGGTATATACATATATAATACAACTCTACGTCTCTCCATGTGTGTGTATATATATGTATATGATACACTAATATAAGTCTGAAGTGTGTAAAGATTGCCAAGTCAATCACTCACAAGCTGACCAAAATACTTAAAAACCCCAAAGGAAACACTGGTCTTAAGTTTACTCCTACAACCTTCAGTTTCTCTATGAAACACCAGTACAGTACAATCTTAAACATCATTATCACTACTTTTTTTTTTTCTCCCTACAAAATCATTGCCTTATTCAAAAAAACATTTACATATTAAATACTGTTCAGGGAATGGATCATTCCAAACCTTATTCTCACACACTTCACATTCCTGCACTGAGAATAAGATTATTGATTTCTGTGTCACCAGTTTCATCATGCCTTACAGCAAGGATGCACGTATTTTCACAAACACGGCCTCCACCAGCAGAAAAATTATTATTATTCCCATTTTATAGATGGAGAAGTAAAAGCTAGAGAGATTGAAGTCAAAATGTCAAGTGACTGCTGATTTTCTTAACAGCGAGACTGAAATGAGTTCTACAGAAGTAAACTCATCTTTGGTGACTCTGAGACCATTTTTATTTTGTTTTGTCGTGTAACTTCCTCCTGAATTTATTACATACCTTCCAAATGGGGGAGTAAAAGAGATAGCAGTCCTAGAGACATGAGTGTCCTCTTGTCTTGCCTTTTTCTGAGAGACTTGTCCTCTCTGCCGTGGCACTAAGCGTACTGCCACATTCCAGTCCCAGTTAGCCTAGCTCTCTGAATGGCAAGCCAGAGGGATTATGCTAATCTTTGTTTATTGATACTCTGTTAGCAAACAAAACAAGCCTCTGAACAGGTTCTTACAAAATATACTATGGCACAGATTTTGGCAGAGGGAGTAAGCACGGGGAAGTAGTGGGACCACAGCACTTTCAGCACTTTTCAGTAACAAGGAACGTGCTCTCAGATATATGAGGTGGGTTTTCCCGATCAGCTGTTTAAAGCCATCACACATCCCTCTACTTGATGTGTGGCATGCTGCTTGGAAAAGGCATAGGAGGAGAATTTTGCCTCCTTGTTCAATTTTTGTTTGCCAAGCTCTGCAGAGAACTGAAACGAATAGTCAAGTTGGGCTTAACCCAGCTTTTTGGCCATTCTTGCTTCAGTTCTGTACCTATTAACCGCCAGCGCATCGTTCTTCCTCCTAATCAATTCCCTTCTGCATTCCTTATTGGTTCTCTTTTTACTTCTGACACACAGTTTAAGTGGACTATAGTTCCGGGCAGATCTATACTCCTTTCTACTATTATCAACTTGCTTGCTGCTAAACCTTTTGATTCAAAGCTATTATATACCTCCTCCACGTTCAAATATGTAAGCTTCCCACTACCCACTAAATATCCTCCATCTTTCAGTTTGCCTTTCTAAGGGCCCAGAAGTACAGATTTATCTTCTGCTTTTCTCAGAAAGAGAATTGGACAAAATTGAATCTGCTCTAAGCTGTTTTTATGTCCAGCCCCTTTCGATCTTGCTCTTAAGCATAACACATCATTACATTTTGCTGGTTTACTGATTGTTCAGTAAAAAAATCTACCTTCATTCACTTCCAAGAATATCCGAGACCCAACTTTATTGGAAAATAAATTGGGGGAAAAGGTTACAGTATTCAAATGTCCAGTTTTTCAATGGACTTTTTTTGTGTCTTAGTCTGGGAAAGTTAAAGTCTCCCATGATCACATAAATTTCACTACTACTTCCTACCCCACCTCACAAAATGGATACCATTATCCAGTTCTGAATCTCGGATATTTCTCAGCGTCCTTCTTCCCGATGGTCCCATTTTTTATTACACTGGCAGCCAATGCTATCTCACTGCCTATGTATATATTTCTCACTTTCCTAATCAGTTTATATCTTTCAATTTTTTAATCCAGAGTCTATAATGGCTGTCAGAATTCTATCACTACGGCAAGATTTGGGTTTGTATCTAGTACTGAGGGTTTTAATTCCTTCATCCTATTGTTCAGGCTTCCAGCAGCAGGAGGAACAGCCAGTTCCAGGAATGCAGCCAGTGTACTCATCATACCCTTTCATTTGTCATTGTTAAACATCACTTTTTTCCCTCATTTCATCCTCGTGCAACTATGTCCCTTTCCCTTTTACTGTCTATAGCAGGCTTAAGTAGTTTAAAAGTTTTAGCAGGATTCTCTGCCAGTTTCCTGGTTTAGAGCTTGTTTTACCAGTCACGTCTGCTATCCACCTAGGGAGCTCTTTCCTGGAGATGAACTGGAGTCCCTTCTTTGAGGAAAGAAACATAATTCCCACCTGCATCACAGAGGCCAAACATTGTCATACCTTCATAAGAGCACTACATCCTGATTTGTCAGGATTCAGGTCCAAAGGCCTGAATCTGCCTTCTCCAAAGGCTGAGTCAAGTTTTCAGGAGCTTCAAATGAACTAAAGAGAAATGAGGGTTGATTTTATGGGAACACCACATAAAAGCAAGTAATGTTTACAAACATTATCACATACACAGCATAGGGATTCCATCTACCATTAGGGGAAAGCCCAAAAGTAACAGACCCAGTCCTTGCAACAGACCTCCATCCTCTATGACAATGCTTCTCTACCTGCCTATCTCGCCAGTACAGTCCATTTTGGTTAGGAAACTGTGAGATCAGAGAGGTGCAAAAGAGAGGAGCAAGGGCCCAGGGAGAATCCATTATTATTCTCAGGCTGTTCAGAATTTTTAAGTGCCCTGACAGCAATTAAATGCAGTCAATACAAATATACTGCCTGGTGGCACAATACATTAAGGTGGTAAAATCTCAGTCAACATAGCATCAACCTCCTTGCTCCCATACCTATCCCTAACCTTCTACTCTTCCCAGCAGAATCTTTTAATAGGATTCAGAAAATAATATAAATAAATTTCATACTTAAAGAGTTGAGGGTTAAATTCGAATGTTAAAGAAAATAAAAATTGCTTCAAGCTAAGGAACAAGAGTACACGTTTTTTCTTAAAGATTAATAAGAAGGCCTGATCCTACCGGACAAAGCCTCTTGCCGTATGAAATCCACATTTTGAGCTGCTCAGATCAGAAAATGTCTGCGGTTCCATGAAACCTTAAAGCTCTCTGTGGTATTTCCATCATCATTGCTCTTGTCCTAAAAGCATTTGCCCTGACATCCCTTGCTGCTGGTGCCACCACACACTCACAGGCAATAGGGCACAGCCTGGGCCTTCGTATGCTGAGATGTGAAAAATCAATCGAATCCCCAGCAGATGGAATCACTGGTGCAGAAAGTGACTAAACACTAACAGTTATTTTGTGATACCAAACTCTTGAAAGAGGATACTGCAAACACATACACTATGATTAAAAAAAAAAAGGTGATTTCATTTACAGTAACTCCCTGCATGGTATTGTTATTTTGGGGCTCTGCCCTTCTACAGAGATGCTACTATTCACCACTAAATTAAGAATTTCTCTCCAAAATTCACTGCTAACACAGGGGTATATGATAGGATATGGTATGACACACACTGATATATGACATTATCACATCACAATAGTGAAACACACAGAATATTTCTGTTCCCTTAGCATTATGTATTAAAAATAGACAAGACTGACAGCAGTGTCTTTGCATACTGTGACAGGAAACAAGATTTTTATTTCTCTTCCACACTTGTGTGATTCTAGGTTCTATATGCTTGTTTTACTAAATAATGTCTAATTATTACATCCTGTGCATAGTATCTATAACGTACAATTCAGTCCTGGGTTTGAATAAATCCAGCCTGACTCCTCTTTCTTCCCCTATTTATTCTTCCTTCTTTTTTTCTGTCATTCTCTAAATTTTCTGGTGATTTTATCAGCACCTTCTCACCTCTCTTTCCAATTCTTTGTTTCTCTCTTTCACTTCACAGATTGCCTTATATATCTGTGCTAACATCCAGCTGAGCTGCCGGGAGGATTTTCTTAGTGTACTCTCTGTTTGTGTCAGTCCTATTGTAACATACTCAGGATGATATATTACACTTGAAAGCTTCTACTACAAATATAAAGGAGTCCTATTATCTATTCCCAAAAGAATGTTAATCACAACCCTTTAATCATCATGATAATCATATACATATTTGAAAAAAACCCACATTGTATGGTTGAGCATAGGAATAGATGTCAGAAGATACATATTCCCCTCTTGGATTTTGCACAGTCAGTCTTGTCGTTGCAAGGAAACTCTCTGATTTGGTTTTCTAGTTTAGTTTATCTGTCAAAATACATGAATAATACTGGCCAACTTGATTGGGTGATGCTTGATTCAGCTAACGTTTATAAAGGCTTTCAACACATCGACCATGCCAGGCTAAAGAGGTGCAAATTATTATTAGCTGTCAACTATGTTTTATAGAAAACAGTGGGGCTGAATGCTCATCAAACTGGTAAATCGGTAAAAAAAAAAAAAAAAAAAAAAAGGAAAAATAAAAAAGGTAAAAATGAATCCTCTAGCTTCCAAAGAATAAAACCGTCACAGCTCTGATCTGCCAGCAATACCCTTTCCTCAGCCTGCTCCTCTCTACAGTAGTGATAATTAGCTTTCTTAC
>JAOXNH010000031.1:16183371-16203124 GCA_028566575.1 Bartramia longicauda
CACCCACACTTTGTCCTCTGCACTTACCGTAATCGGAATCTTTAAAACAGGCATCTAAGTGGTCCTGATCTTCATCGGAAATGAACGAACGTAAACTCTCCAGACAGTAGATTGTCATTATTAGCTTTTTCCCAAGCAACTCCGTGACACTTGTTTTCAGGCCTCGTGATGAATCAGAAGTACCTTCAGATACATTAAAGAGTGAGACAGAAGCAGGCAGGTCAGGGGAAGAGAAAGATCTATAGGTTGGATCCTTCATCCCTAAAAGAAAAAAAAACAAACTATACTTACTCTTACCCTTGCTAAATCACCGGGTTTTGTAGGGCTTTGCTTCATTCTAAATTGCTGCATCTATTATGCTTTCCTTGATACCTCTGTATAAAGGCTATTACCATTTACCATCTCACATTGATCTGTTACGTTTGATTGAGCAAAACTTCTGTCACTTGTATTGGTAATAATATTTTGCAAGAATTTTTAAGCTTAAATTATTACATTTTTTAAAAGAAAAGTTTAATGCAAGTTGTTTATTTGAACTTCAGAACCATTCATGCTAACAGCATTTACCAGAAATATGAAAAATAGCTAAATAGCAAAATACAGTAGTCAAACCAGGATTTTTTCCAGGCCAAAAAAATTATTTGCGAAGCTTGTTATATAGCTATCTGTGCTAATTGTGCCTGTCTTCTGTAAAAAAAAGCCTTGGCTTCGTGGAAGGGATATTTATGCAGGCTAGCTGTGATAAATAAATAAGTGCTGGAATTTCTAACCCTATGGATGATTTGCTGGTACAAACTCAGTACAAATGGGTTTCAATCACTTTTTTTTTTTCTACTGGCTCTGTATACATTTGATAGTGTACAAAACTTCATGCTAGCAATTTGCACATGTAAAGCTGCATATACATACACACATTGCCCAGAGTGAATCATGTCAGAAAATTAGACTTTTAAAGTTTCCTTTTTGGTAGTAACAGCGAGCGCCGAGCATTACATAGGCTGGAGACCCATTATACTGAGCTGCATCTAAAAAGACAGTTTCTCAACTCACGAAATCATCTATCTTTTGTTCACTTTACAATACGATATCAAGGTGATCCTTTGAATTAAACATACATCAAGCAGCAGTGATAGTGGCTAAGCTGAGTTAGGCTAAGTATCCACATGAACCTATGGAAATGCATGTTTCATAGCTGTGGACAAAGATAACGGCATGCAAGGAACTGCTATTCCAGAAAACGATGTAGTCTTTCATCCTTAATAACCAAATAAAAAATGGGAAGTCAGTACTTGGGAGCTACTCTAGCAAGCAGATCTCCAGGAAACAAGGTTCCCCACAGACTATTCCTTGATCTTAAAGCTTAACGTGAAACATTTATATGCACGTAGCACCTGGCCAGAAGACGTGGGAAGGCACTTTTATCACACTGGCTGTATTTCTTTCTTAAATAATAGATTCCCTCTTTTTTCCCCTCTCCTAGAAATGGAATACATGCTCAATAATGTTTCTGTACTTTTTAAAAACAGTTTAAGAACAACCAGACAATCTTGAAAACCTCAATATCACACAAATCTTGAAAATCATTAACAGCCCTCAAACTGTCTGGTGCTGAAGTACATCCCAGTTTTTGAAAGCAAAAATAAGTAATCAAAATAAGTTAAGCATTATTTGGATGAAGAAGTTTGGGTTTTTTTTTTAAAAGAAATTAGTTAAGGTTAATTGAATGCTAATCATCCATCCACATTTCTTTGACATCCAGGCACACGGATACATGATGCACAGACTAACTAGGTCCAACTGAAACTACGCAAGTCAGTTGAATTATGTACAGTATCTTCCCAAAGGCATTCCACAGGAGGGAAGAACAACAGTATGTGAACTTTAAATCGTGTCTCCAAGCTATTGCCAGCTTGACTCACTTGTGTCTTAAGCAAGAGTTAATGTGTCAAATACATAATATGTACATAAACCTGTACATACTGCAGCTATATCTTATATATAAAGTTTTATTTATACCCTTAATGTAGCATGAAATTAGTTATATATGCAAACCTCCATGATAACAGAATAAAGCAACCTCTATGTACATGCTTCTGCTGAAGCAAATAGGAAAACACACTTGGAACCAAATGACAAGTATCTTAGTGGAATGCTTGTTCACCTTCAACTGCATGAGAAATTAAAGGGGATTTCCACATGGATTTTAAATTTTTGCAGTATTAATATTTTCTTTACAAATAATAAATCCCCAAATACGCTATCCATTAAGAGAAGCACCTGTTGAGTGAACAGGCCAAGAAAGTAAAGACTTTTTTTTGTGCATGTGTGAAACAACTGTTTGCATCTTTCTCAAACGAAAAGCTTTCATTTTGTTTCAGCTTTGTGAACAAGTCCTGCATTTTGGCTAAGAGCAAACAAGAAAAAAAATACAGAATATCCAAAACAAAATTACTCAAAACTGCAGGTTGGGGTATTTGTTCATTTGAGTTCCTGACTGTGCCTCCATTGCTACTGTGCTACAAAGAGATTTTTCTGTGGTTTAAACATGAGAGAACATATATTTATAGCGAAACTGTGATAGATGTTTTTTACCCTGGTTACTTCTATGATCTGGGACAAGCAGGATTTGAACACCAAATTTTAGCCTTAAACCACCTTTTGCTAACTGCATCTCAACTTTTGTCCCTTTTTCAGGATTCTCAGGGATTTGAGAAATAAACTTTAAAAAGATCATAAGTACCCAGGACGGGAAAAGCAGCTGCAGAGCCTGCATACAACTCAGGCAGTAACAGATGCGATTAGGTCCAGACAAAGCAAATGAGGAAATATTGGAAAATTTCACCGCCACTTTTGCTTCTGGCTACGTCAGAAATCTTTGCTGTGAAGTGTGAATTGACCTTGCATCACATAAGATTAGGATTTGAAATAAGAAAAAGCAGCGTCTCTCTTCCTCTGCAACAGGAACAGAACGTGAAATACAAAATATTTGGGGCTTGTACAGCTATTGTAACAGCACTCATCTCTCCAGATGATTTTTTTGAGATTTGCATATGTGTAGAAGAATAACAAATATTCCTCTTTTCTGCCTTCCCTCGTGTAGGGGTGTATTGTTTCCAGTTAACATTTTGGAACCTGAGGCACGGGAAATTCTCCGCACAAGCCTGTGGGAAATCAGCACTACCCTCTGTGCTCTCTCTCCCGCTTTGAAAATCTTTAAGAGCGCTCACCGGTTTCTCTGTGCTGCTCAGGAAAGAAACTTAAGGAAAAACAGCAAAAGTGAGGCCAGTAGTTTTCAGTTAGACAGTTTTGAATTTGGGCAGGTTAAGCTACTGGTACGAGTTCAGCAACAGCGAGCGAACCATCCTGACTGTAGGTACTGGGGCACTCGGTCATCCCTGTGAAATGGAGAACCACAGATGCTTTGGAATGAGATTAAAAAACCAGTCCAGCATAATAAGCAGGAAGCCTGCTGTATTTTGTGGCAAATAAAGGGAAGTGAGCGTGGCCTCAACCCAGACAGCTGTAGCTTAGTGACTAGAGCGTTCTTCTGGGACACAGGTCTAAACCCATTTAGTCAGACCAAACCCCAGCTTTCCTGGGCAAATATTGCAACCACTGAGCAGCCGACCAGAAAGCAGCATTTGCTTCCTTCTCTCATGTATTTTGCAGAACCTACTCTAAGAACAACGGAAGGCCAAGCACAGGAGCTGCAAGAGGCAGAGAAACCTCAACTTTATGAATAGTGAGAATCCTTAGGGATGTGTCTTTGCAGTACTATCTCATTTGCGGCAGTTCAGATCATAGTCTGAATCAGCTTTAGATGCCTAACGTAAATGAATGTAGGCACACATAAGAACTGGCCAAATCAAGTGTCTGGCTGAGTAGGGACCTGCAAAGATTTAGAATTTGGACACAGGTAGTCCAAAGGGCAGGCACCTTTGTGAATCCTAAGTCCCTGATGTGAATTTACACCAAAAACATCATTGCTAATGTTCGTTTATTTGGCTTGCTAAATGCACTTATGAATCCATCTTCTCTACAGTGAAAACAGTTGCTTAGCATGAGGTTATTTCCTGCCCTTATTAAGCACATGGAGAAGGAATTGCAAAATCCTGCTCCAACACTTTTACAGTCAGGCCAAAGGTTGGGTGTCGGTACGTCCTTTTCAGGTGGAGACAGCAAAGATTGCTTCCTAGCAGTATTCCTTTCTCAAAAAGGAACTAAAGAGGAGCTGGCAATGGTATCCACCCTCTGCACCGATAACTCTGTTGACTGCTGGAGACTGCAAAAGAAAGGCCAGGCTTGTGGCCAAGCCCCTTGCTTGGTGCTCAATCTAATTCTTGGTACTAACTCAACTTTCTCTGTGACCCCGGGCCAGTTGCCTATCAGTTTCTCAGTTATCCAGCTATAAAGTAGGAATTCAGAGTACCTCCATGTTTCCTCACCATCTGCCAGGTCTATTTTCATTGTAAACATTGGGCAGCAAATGTCTTCTATTATTCATAGACTAAGGCCAGACGAGACCAGAACACCTTCTCGTCTGACCTCCTGCATACCAGAGGCTATTCTGTGTACATACAATACACAGTAGGGAGCTGATCACAAATGGGGTCTCCAGGTGCTCTTTCAAAAGAAGAGAAATAATATTATTAACTCAAACACAGCCGTCACTTTCCTCTATACATCCAAAGTGCTGGGCCGATTTAGATTTTTGAAATAATTTTTGTTATTTTGATAAAGCTAGCAAACTTCTGTGTGTTTCTTCCTTATTTTAAAACTTGTTTCGGAAGATTATTTTTTAAAATGGAAGTTACTGAAAGAGTTCATAAACATTAGGATATTTCAAAGACAAAATACTCGAACACCAAATCTCCTGAACTGATAGTGCTAATGCATTTAGCGTTAGTGAAATCGTTTCTGAACTAAACACGATAAGCTTTAAGAGAAAGTAAATTCTGGAAATCAGTTAGAATGTCTGAGCGTGTTGCATAAAACTTATAAATCAGACCTCCTTAGATTAACGTACCCCACTCACCAATGTCTAAATATTACAAGGTTTTTCCAAGTAAAACACCCGTATTCTCGTTGTTGATACAAGTTGAGAAACAATGAGTAACTCGAATTCAACCAAATCAGAATCCTTAACTTTCATGCATTTTCAGGGAGCGTCCTCAGTGGCATTATTTGCTTTCTGTAGGTTTATAATGGAGTATTTAAATGGCACTCAACTCTATTTAGGATAGGATCAAATAAAACTCAGCTTAATGAGAATTAAGTTTACACCTCATTTCTGCTGGTATAAAAAAGAAAACTGTGTAAGTACTCAAAGTAGTAGTAAAATTTTCATATCTTACATCTCAATGGACTGGAAGAAAATAGCGCAAAAGAAAATAGTGCAGCAAGAAATGTGACAGAAGGTGTCATATACATACTATAACATCCCCTATTTATTCAGTTTATAATTGTATTACACACTGCCATCACACCAGCTCTCAGAGAAACACCATCCTATTGACAAAGGCAATAATTCACGTTGTTTCTCACCCAAGTGTGTGCACATGTGTGTTTTTCCTCAGGCTTTCCAATCCTTGTTTAAGGAACTATGATCATCCCAGTGTCAAAATTCAATTTATCAGATCCAATATATATTAAGGGAGTGAAATATAAGGGCTCGCAACATGTAAGAGTTCAAACAAGATGATTTGATTATCCCCTCTGGACTTAAACCCTGTGATTCTGTGACATCTAGCGCTGAAGTGAATGAGCTGGAAGATATGCTGTCTGCTTTCTGTCTCCTCATAATACAACCAAGTGGATTTAACTATAATATTTGAAACAGAATGTATGGCAGTCCTCAACTGCACTCGCTTCTCATTCAACAGCTATGTAGGGATCTTCTCCAAGAACTTCTTTCAGGGAAGAGTACCCTGAAGAAAGGTGATTCATCAGATCTGAAGACAAAACCTACCTAGCTTACGTAGAGGCAGGACAATAACTCAGCTTGCAGGGAGGTTACATTCAGGAAAATACCCCATGGTCAAGGGCTCCAAGACTTAGAATGGACCCTGTTATGCAGGATGGGATGAGGGAAACTGGTACTGGAAGTGGAGGAAACGAAAACTGTGAGCAGAGGGGCAGTGTGGTACTGCCCAGGATAAGAGCCTGACACCAGGAGCAATCAGGAGGTAACGGGAAACTTGTAGGTCTTGAAGTGGTATCAGCTCACCTGATGTAACCCTGGAGAGTACTGGGCTCAGAAGACAGCAAACCAGGGAGAACTGAACCAGGAGTGAGCCAGGAAATTGGAGAGTGCACTGAGGTAGCTATGAACAATAAAGAGAAATGAGATGAAGGAGTCAAGGAAGAAGAATCTCAGGAGAAAATACAGTAGCAGGGAGGAGGATGAGATGGAAGACTGAAGGAGGGAAATAAGGAGTAGTCAGACAAGGATAGACAGGTACAGTCCTTGAGGAGCTGGTCAGTCAGCCAAGACTTCCTTCGCAGGGACTTGGATGGCATGGGAAAATGTCTCGACTCCCAGCAAGAGGTTAGGGAATCCACAGGTTGCACACCCTTTCTTCCTTCCTACTGACAGTCAGTATAAAAGCTAACTCTCTGCGACTGCTGTCAATGACACAGTCAGCTCAAGTGGCAGATGGCTGTCAGATGTATGTAAGATTGCCATCTTGCTGATGACCCCTGTGGGTGTTGTTATGATACCACAAAATCTAGTTTGGTGTTTGCAGTTTGTTTTTCTAAAAACCTAGGGAATTACACAAAATATTCAAAAGAATATTATGCTTGCAAGTAAAGAAATTCATAAGATAAACAGTATCAAAATGACAAATGCCTGTTCCTCCTTCATGTGCTCTCTTCTGCGCTTACTCCTTGCAATGTACATTGCTGTGCAGCAATCACAGCTGCGGAGCCAGGACTGCTGTTGTCCGTACAATTCTGTCTCATCTCTTTTTCTGTGGTTTTTGTTGTTGTTGTTTGTTTTTTAAATAATGCAGAAGATGGGTTGTAAATTAAGGAGATCATGGTCAAGGCAGTTGGATGCTGCTTGAAGACTGAGATCCTCTCTGCTTCTGTACGTAACACAAGGCAGGGCTCTGAGCAGAAACCTTAACTAACGCGATGAACACTAATTCTCTCACTTCTTACACGTCCCATGTGAAACGTGGCCAACTTTGCTGAGTACTCACAGTTTCAGCCAAAGTTTAATGTATTATAATGGTTTTCTGAATACCTAATATGGTATAAAAATGTGGAGCGCTTTGAAAAGCATTTTCAAGACATCTCACTGTGACCACCAAAATTAATAGCAGCTTGGCAACTTTAAGCTTCATCTCACAACACTGTCCAGGTTGCCCAGTAACACTGCTTGATAGTATATGGATACTGTAAAGTGTTACAAAAGTGTCCACAAAGAAATTACTAATTCAGTCATCATCATAGAATATGAATATCTTATCTTTTTCAATGAAGACAGAAGAAAGCATTGAATGCTGATGAGGTAAAGACCATCCCAGCTGAAGATGAAAGAACATGCTGACATGGCAAAAAGAAGTGTTGTGTGCTTGTATACATAAACGGAGTATTTCTGCTTCTGTAGAAAGGAGAAAACACAGAATGCACAAGCAATGTTAAATTTAACACGTGTGCTTGATTTTGCAGCCTTAGTAATGCTTTGTTAATCCCGATTTTTGAATGCAATACACTATATATAAACTCATTTATATAGTTTTCAAGAATTTATAGGAAAGGGAGAAACCCTCAAAAAGCTGAATCAAAGCGTAACCCATTTTGTACCAATGTGGGAACTGTAACCTGCTAACGTTACTTTAGACACAGCGGCAGCATGAAGTTCTGACAAAGATTTGGGCTGCACTAACAAGAAATGCAAGATTAACCCAGTTAAACACCACCGACAGTATTTTTTCTGGCACTGAAATCATCATACTTCCTTCCAGTAAGAACAGAATCAAGTTGATCATTTCCATTCCTGGTCTTCCAGGCACGGTGAACTCAGCGGAGGGTTTTATCCACGGGCAAGAGCGCTCCCTCCAAACCATCACAATTCCGGATAAAACCAACTGCCACAGCGCTTCTGGGAAACCCTTTCCACTCGATGACACCCCTCTCGTTTTTGTCACAGGCGCCAGCAGCCTGTCTGTCACCTTAGCTCCGCGGGTGCGCTTTGAAAAGCCTCCTTCCCTAGAAATTGGGTATGGGAATGTTTACCCGTGCGTGGCAATCCCAGTGCCTCCTTGCTCGCCCCCCGGGAGAGGGGGGGATTGCCCGCGGGTGGGAGCTCCGGGCTGCGCTGCCTCCCGCCTGTCCCTGCGCAGGCGGCGCGGAGCAAGGGCGACATCTAGTGGGGGACGGGGGCGCCGCCACACGGCGGGACGGGAAGGCGGCGCCTGCCCGGAACGGGGAAACGCTCCCTCCGTCCCGGAGAAAGCTCCCTTTCTCACACAGGCTTCCGTGCTCGCTCTGAAGATGCCATCGGAAGGCATTTGAGATAAACTAGCGGTCCCAGGTACTCCAGAGGAGATGGGGACGGACACGGAAGACGGTAGGTTTCAAAGCATCCTCTGTTTCGGCCGTAGATGCCAATTCAGGATGACAAACTCTTAACAAGTTGCCGGTCAGCATACTTCCACCCACCCCCCCATCAGAAAAAATAAGGGAAATCCTTGACACCACAACTCCTGTGTCAGATTAATATTTTTTTCCCCTTTAAATCATAGCCTCTTCAGCAAGAAGTTCTTTAGTGTTTTCTAGACGCACAGGCAAAATGTATTTTTCCCCTGCCTGTGTCAGAGAGCTGAATCATTTTTGCTGTTTCTGGAAAGCTTCCTTCAGCCCAATACTGACACTTGCTGGGGAAACACGCCATGGAAATGCCAAGGCCAAATGGTTAAAGCCTCGCAAGTAATGGTCAGTTGAAACACAGAGCAAACACACAGGCTTAATGCTGCCGCTCTGTGCTCCAGCCCTCCAAAACTTACACAGGAAGATCAAATTAAATACGTCCTGTTTTTCAGCCCAGATGTTTCATTACATTCATACAAGTCATCCCAAAATTTCTAAAAAGAAACGACAGTTTGCTAAAATGTCCCTCCTTGAACTATCCTTGGAAAGTAGGAAATAACATACACAGGCCAAGAACCTTTTTAAGGATTTGTTCAATCTATCAGTACACGTGATCAAGTCCTTGGGAAGTGTGCCACAGCAATTTGCTCCAGCTGAAACAGAACTTTTGTGAGCACCCGAGCCCTGTGTTTATTTGTCATCCATACAGCCAGTGAGGCTTCTGCTCCTTTTCGGTTTTGTTACAGAACAAAGTTTAGGAGGTTTACACTGCCACAGGCTTTAGTAAAAGGCAAATATGGCTGTGGTGGTTTAAGCCCTATCCTACCGGTCCTGGTTGCATCCTTCTGAACCTATTACTCCCAAATCTGATTAGTGAGATGGGGATACACACTGTTTCATCAGTGTTTAAAGTTAAGATGCTGGGATTTGTATCACAATGGCTGAGACTCAAGCGCTTCAGAGGCAGACACGTCCAGCAGAGACACAGCACAGAGAGCTGCAGGCTGAGGAGACAGTTTAAAGTACCACATCTGGATTCACCAGGAGCTGTCTGTTAAATCCCCAAGTCAAAAAACCTCAGTGGGATTTTTACAGACACCCACCTGGCTTGCTCTATCCCGTAAGATGGCAGGGAGGGAGAAGGAAGAGTTTCAGCAGACTGTATAAAATGTATTTGGGAAAAATAAAAAAACATTCTGATGCAAGATATATTGCAAGGACTATCCCCCACTAACTCTGGTCAGGCTTAGCATCTACACCACAGCAAGTAAGTACCGTTTTCTGACTCTACAACTGCTTTTCTTAAAAGCAGTACACGTGGTTTTTATATACTGCCAAAAACTCTTGTACGCTCAAGGAGGCCCAGATGAAAGATCTTCAAACACTTCCTGAGTCCCTCTGACTGAAATGATTCTTACTCAACTCAAGTAGCAGGTTTCTTACACACAGAATACAGGGAGGCATCATACACACATCACGGAGCTACACATATGTGGAGACAGAAGCTGTGAAAAGAGCACAGCAACACAAACCCCAGAAGTAATGGTAACAGTGAAACCTTTCCTTTTCCTCCTGAAAACTAATAATAACACTAAAGCACATGCTGGGTAGCAGCAGCTCATCCACGTGCCAGAGGAAAACAAATAAAATAAAACTAAAAAAAATTTTAAAAAATGTCTGAACAGTTACACAAGCTGAGCCCTTTGAGATAAAAACCAGCCCTCTGAATAACCGAACACTGGGTCCTGGCATTAGTTTTCAGAGTTGTTATTCTTCTCCTATATGACTGCAGTAATCTTGAATGTCTACTTACCCTTCTGAGGTCCATGCAAGAATCTATTTATAATTGTGGGATACCAGTGCTAGTGCATCATGACACATGGCCTCTGTTACTGGAAATGATCCTGGCTGATTTACTAGCAACGGAATGAGTAGCTGCCATATGCTATGAGTACAAGAAGTACAATTCTTAGAAAGGAAGAGGTAAAAAGAAAAGAGAAGCCTTGAGATCTATTCAAAGGTACTCAAAACAAAACAAAAAAACCCAAGGAGGAAAAAGTCTCCCTTTTGAATGCAGCTGCCCTCATTTATGGATAAGTAACAGAGTAAAGAACAAGTCAAAGACCACAGTATCTATCAACTCTGTTACATCAGCTCTTAGATGGACTAATTAAGATAACAAGCATATAATTTTTTGCAAGTGCAAAGTATCCATAATCACAAAAATAAAAGCCAAGGGAACCAGACCTGGCATGCACTTTAAAAAAGCTTTGCTCACAAAACCATCCATCACCACACAGCCACTCCACAAAACTACTAGAGTAAAACTAAAGCTCATTTTGCCACAAGTTTGAGAGTTATTCTTTCCTGCAATCTGTCAGAAGGATATCTTCACAGAACCAGAAAAAAAAATAAAAAATCCTGCTGGGATATCAGCTGACACATTTTTGCATCTTCCACAACTTTCTCTTTTCCATTCCCTTGAGTGCTGGTATCAGTCAACACTTCACAACGTCCACATTCTCTTATCAACAATCAGACACCAGTGTTCATGGCATCCCCTTGCCAATGGATAGGCAAGTTTGACACATGCCTTATTTATTTTGGGAGATTTGATGAACTGTGATTCTTGGCTCTTGGTATTTCTAAGTTTGGGAACAGTTTTATTTATCACCAGCTCTGAATTAAGGCTATAAAACTTCTATGAAAATGTGTAGATGGTCCCTTAGAAGAGAACTGTACAACACTGCTAATGAAAGAGTTAAGGACAATGTGTGTTTAATAATAAAAACAAGTCGACCTAGCATGCTAAGGATTGAGCCACACCAGTACTGATAGGACTGGAGTGTTTGATAACAGGAGGCTATTTATACACTTTGGTGTACAGAGCAGACACTCACACTCTGTGCTAAGCACAGGTGACAGTAAGAATACACACCTATGAGCCATCTTACCCTTTTAAAACTATCTTCTCAGTTGACACAAACTAATCACTTTCAAGGTGTTTTTCCTAGAGTTTCAGTGAATCAAGGGAAATCTACAACATTCCCGCAGTTGTGAATGCTTCTGGCTATTCAAATGTCACCCAGTGGGAAAGCTACTTTGTGCTGTTAGCGTCAGCAGGAAACTCTTACTAGGGTTTCCAAAGGGCATCCCCGCATCTCAGTGACTCCATGGACAAAGAAGGGTATTCCTCCACATATGGCTCCTGACTCATCTCAGTAGGGTTCGTCTGTAGCCACTGGAGCTGTGTGCTCAGAGGAAGCTGCCGTTTCAGGCAGTAGCAATGGGTTGACTGCCTTTGCAGGGGTCAGTGTCTCACAATAAAGGGAGGCTGTTGCTTGGGAAGAGCAGAGTATCACTATGCATATCAGCTTCTTACAGTTATTTCTCTGCTTGGTAATGGTTGATATCCAGAGTGCCAAATTAAAGAACAAATGTGGTAACTACAGCCTATATCGTAAAATCAGGAAGTTGACAAGCCTCCTTGGATCTTTTAGTCTAATTCTATATTCCCTTGTCTACAGTAGAAGATATTTAAGTGAGTAGATCATATTGCAGGAGTCAACAAGAGTCTGGAAAGTGCTTTGCCTCAGTTTGGAGATGACATGTTCAAAGAGCCATTTGTCTAAAGAAAATTAAAAGAACTTCTGAATTAAGTCAATGCAGGCAGCCCTAAAGATAGTAGTGATGGTATTTTCAACCAAGGTATTTAGGTTATACAGCACCATCCTATAGGAGATTCAGGATTTTTCAGGCTAAGAAGAAAAACTTGCAGCTTAAGTAGGTCAGTAAACAACACATTTTATTGTTGTGGATTAACTGCATCTTCTACTTCACCAGGGTTATTTGCTACATGTTTGGGTTCTGCTAGCTTCTCGCACTGTAGCGGAAGCTGTCAAATTTCTGTCAATAAGAAACCTCTTGCTTGCAATGTTTCCTCCCCCGGGTCAATTTGATCCCCATTACTTTAGAGTAAGGGCTGCACCTCTGTTTCCATTATGGGTTTTGATCAGATGCAGATTTGGTCTAGAAGTTGCAATGGCAGTAGATGCATGTCTACCTTGCCACCAGTTCAGGCAAAAAACATTTAGCTCCTTCCTGCTTTAATTCTGCCTGTGCCTTCCAAGAACTGTTAGTAAGAACATAGTTCCAAACAGGCATGGAAATACTAGTGTCAGGAAAAGTTTTAGAAAGAGAGAATCTTCCAGGACATAGTGGTAGGATTCCGAATAGCTGATGTTACTGTGGAGGATCAGTGCTCTAGAGCTACCTATAAGTTAGAGGCTGGTAGACTTTAGGCCTGTGAGGGGAGGTGGGGCAGAAGCTAGAGATGATACTAGGGATTCCTTCTCTCCCAGGCCAACATGCCAGAGTCTCAGCACTCCTGAGTATGGGTACACACACATATCTCTATACACATTCTCTTGATAATTAATTTGTGGCTTGTCTTTTAACCTGTGTTCTCTGGTGTTAACAGTAATTCACAGATAGCTCTCAAGGTATTAAAGCCAGCATTTCCTTGTCAACAAGGCATGGTTATTATTTCATTATTTTTAAATACTAAGGTGATGGATCTTTACAGTCTGACTTTGGGCCAGGTCCTGCTTTCTAGGCACCTTCTTCCCCTGTGGATAAGACAGCAATTTGCAGGCACTGTAATTAAAGAATTACCTCAGGACAGCCCTGCCTAGCACCACACACTGCTTCCACGTGCAGAGCCCGGTACGGGGAGGCAGTTTCCCCATTTGTGTATTAAGCACTTGCATAATTTACACCGACACCACAGGCCAGACAGAATCACTTCATCAGCTCTGCACTCAGGTCACGGATTGAACTACTCAGCTCCAGCAGATTCCCCAAATCCCAACAGCTGCTGCTCCCCGGCACATTTGTTGGGAGCAGAAAAGCCTTTCTGAAGGCCCTCGTCTTTGTTGGTTCTAGGTCTCATTTCCCAGCCTCTGTACAACCCATGACAACCTAACAGTGCTCTGCAGCTGCTTTAACTTTAGCCAAATATATTTTTGGCACTCCACAGGGTGCCTCTAGAGGAACTCAAGCCAATTGTCCTCTGAACTGCTTAAAAACCCTGACCCCTCCTACCTACAGACCCTTCCCTCTGCCTTGCGCGTGCTGCCAACTATGACAAGATTTTTTTCATCTTTTTTCACACAAATATCTTACTGACTTCTTCCTAGTTCTTTAATGCTTCAGTTACTCCACCATCACTTATTTGATGATTTACCACCTTCACATCATTCGTAGAAGATTCAATGGAATCCAGAAACACCTGGCACTTATTAAAAGAAAGGTACAGGGTGTGATGTTGAACTGCTTATAGGGACATTACAACACTTGTTGTCCTAGAAAGCAGCATACTGCACTTCCCTAAATCTATGCTGCTCTGGGGGCTGAAGATTCCCAATTTCAGTACATGATTAAAATATAGAGCTCTTTGTGAGATTCCCTCAAGGTGCTCTCTGTTCAAGTCATATTCCTCACTCACACCTCTTACTCCCAGTCCAATCCATATTAGAGCAGGGTGCCTAAGAAAGCAACCTTAAAGGGGATTATTTTGAAGGTTCTCACAGGGCTTCATCTGCCCAGGTGAAAAACCTTTAAGAATGCCTTGATTTTCTTTCATCTGGTTTGATGAGACACAGCTTCCACGGATTTTATTTTTTTTTAAATTTCTGATTGCCCACAGATTAACCATCATGACTAAATAGACACATTTTTAAATACCACTAATACTTTTAATATATATTATGCTTTTCTGTTTATCCAGAAACAAACCAGGTAACTGTCACTGTCAACAGAATTTCTGAGGGGGTCACAGCAGCATATTTTGCCCCAAACTGACCCAGAGACCACACTAAACATCTGTCCTCAACAGTTTTAAACTGTCCTCTGGCATTAGTTTGGCTTTCTCTCCATGTTATTCTTTTTTTAACTCAGAACAACTTTTTCCAGTCATCCAGAGGAATCTCCAGTAAAAACAGACAAGTCATGAGTTGATGTTCTTGATATTTTTGAGGTTAAACAAACATTTTTATTTTTATTTAGAGCAAATCAACATAGTTCCTACAGATTGCAGTGGAGACTTCTGATTGAACTGAAACTTTGTCTCACGTGCTCTATGAGGCCGTATATACATCTCAGTAAAAAGGAGGGTGTAAGTCTTATTTTCCTTTAAATTACAGAAATAGTTTCATTTTAGCCAGCTATGTTTTCCTTTGCAGTCAATACTACTCTTTCAACATCACAGTTTCCCTAGGATTTACACCCTCATGTAAAAAGATCCCACACTTTCACAGATACACGTAAGTTTGCAAGTTTTAAAACACACACAGGAAGAGACACGGTGCCAGTGAACATGGACATGACCAAGAATGGGCTCGGGTATGAAGAGGCAATGGTCAACGGTGGCCAAATGGATGACCACATGGCCAATGGAATTAAATACACTGTAAAAATTCCTTTTCCAGCTGGACTGACGTACTGTTGAAGTGATACAGGTTTAATGTTGTCCACTGCAAGAATTTTTTTTTTTTACTTCCCAGTTTTTTCTAGCATTCTGTTATGGAAACTGTTCCTTCTTTTCAGCTGTCTAATCAGTTAGGGTCCTAGATAATATACTTTCAAAAAATAATTTCACCTAAACATTGAAAAACTTGAATTGGGCTGTTGCTTCTGACTTCCAGTAGTCTAAGAACAGTTCCAAACAGAATCACAGAATACATGAGAGGAGTCTGAAACAAGAATTCCTGGAAAGGAAAACATTTATTTCCCCCCAATGAGCATGAGAATCTAAAGAAAAAGAAAAGGCAGACTAATTAAAGAAATCACTACTTTCAACATTCTACCCACAATTAGGAGGAACTTCTTAGTAGCTGCAACAATTTACTGTTTACTTAAAAAACACCCTTTTTGAAAGCAATTTTTTTTTTTTAAACTGATGCTTAATCCCTCTCCAATAAATTCTCAGAGATCACGAATCAATATAGCTCCACAGAAATCAAGTGTGTTGTACAGATTTACAGGAAGCAGATGTAACCTGAATGAGACGACGTAAGTTCTAGCAAGTTATAGAAACAGAGAAGAACTACATGTGCTAAAGGAAGAGAGTGGCACAAGAACAGACAGACACAAGTTATCCAAAAAAAGATGCAAAGTTGGAAAATGAAAAAAAAAAAGGTTTCTAATAATGCGAATAATGATG
Source organism: Bartramia longicauda (assembly GCA_028566575.1). NCBI lineage: Eukaryota > Metazoa > Chordata > Aves > Charadriiformes > Scolopacidae > Bartramia > Bartramia longicauda. Next base: position 16,199,192 of record JAOXNH010000031.1, read on the forward strand.
AACTGAAGCAAAAATCCCTAACTGCTCTAAGGGAAAAACTTGACAGGGGGATAATGGAAAATAAAGTGACAACATCAGATGAAGAATATGTGCAAGCAAGGGAGGGCTAAGAATTTTCTGTGGATATTTTTCAATTCTCTGAAAGGAGCATGAAGGCAGGAGAAAACAGATCAAGCGATAACTCAAGGACTGGCGTTAAAAGATAAGGTTGGGGATATTCCACAATTGGAAGTCATTTACTTTTTATAAAAAACTTGTGCTTGGGATTGCCCCTATCCACATGCAAGACCTTGCACTTGGTCTTGTTGATCTCCATGAGGTTTGCATGGACCCACTTCTGAAGCCTGTCCAGGTCCCTCTGGCTGGCATCCCTTCCCTCCAACATGTTGACTGCACCACACAGCTTGGTGGTGTTGGCAAATGTGCTGAGGCTGCACCCAATCCCACTGTCCATGTCACCAACAAAGGTGTTAAACAGTGCCAGTCCCAATACTGATCCCTGAGGAACACCACTTGTCACTTCAACATTGAGCCGTTGACTGCAACTCTTTGAGTGCAGCCATCCAGCCTGTTCCTTATCCACTGAGCTGTCCATCTGTCAAATCCATGTCCCTCCAATTTAGAAACTAGGGTGTTGTGCAGGACAGCAGCTAATGATTTGCACAAGTCCAGGTAGACAATGTCAGTTGCTCTTCCCTTATCCACCACCACTCTAGCAATGACAAATTTAAGCTTCTTCTGTAGAAGACCTTACAGGTAGTCTGCATCACATCCACAGTTCTACTAACAGAAACATGGTGCAGAATGGTTGAAGCTGGTTTGGGATACATTTAAAGGTCCTTCTTTCGTCAGCCTTAGCAACCTTGCTACTAGCCTACTGTTGTCAACTGAATGTTGACAAACATTGCAGGTGATGTTACCTTCGTGCAACTTGCAATCTCACCTGGGAAAGAGATAAAGTTACTTTTGATGAGATTCCTTTCCTCTGAACCAATGGCTGTTGACTTCCACTATATTTTTTGCATGATAGTTTATTAATTTGTTCTCATGTTTTCCTCCTGTGGTTCCCAAACACCAGGAGGAAGACTGGTACAACATAATCTCGTCCAGCCTGTTGATATCATCACATAGCTGAACAACCATTGCTAGCAGCTGGCTCAGCTAGCCATTGCTTTTAAAACTCTCAGATGCATGTTTTCCAGATCTGCATATTTTAAAATATTTGGTATGAAGCCTAAATACACACAATGCTTAAAGATAATGGAAACAACAGAGGCAGTGCTCACAGACCAGGCTGGCAAGATTTAGGTAAGAGCCAAACGATAAAATCTGTTGTTTTTCCCTTGTGACCAAATAGAAAACTAGAAGCTGAGATTTCTGATTGCACGTGGGGTAGAGTCAGAAACAGGCAGGAATAAGAAAAAACACGAGGAAGAGGAGTTTGGAAAGACGACCCATGAAGCAGTAGTAACAGACTACTGGAGGAGAGATTGGTTTTTGCATTGAAGGCTGTTTAAACTGCTCTTATTTTTCAAGTCTAAGTCAATGAAGGGTCTTAAGAAAATAAAATTGGCTGGCTGCCTGACCAAACACGGAGTGAGGTTTGTATCAAAGTTCATATAACCTGCAATTCAACAAGCTTTCAGGAAAACGTTTAAGCATATTCCTAGTGTTACACACACATTCTTCCATGAGACTTTGATGACTAAGGAAGAATTGATTGAGGCATGCATTTTCTACAAAGGCAATATTTCATAATTTGTTTTCTGGGAAAAAAGCCCAAACCCTAAAACTTCAACATGAAATCCCAAGAAACGACACAGTATTTATTTCTTGCAGTCTCTGCCTCCACATTGGGAAAGGAAATGAAATCTGTAGCAAGTAAAGGAAATTATAGCTTTTTCTTCATTCCTCCTACACATGCATTAAAAAAAGGGTGTGTGTGGGAGGAACATAAACATGTTAATGCATTTACATTCCCTTTGCTCCATTTTCTCCATCCAAAAATCAGAGTTGAAATGAAACATGAGAAGCTTTAGCTCAAAAGCAGAAAGTCTCAGAAGGTGTCAGAGGTTGTTATGGGAATGAGGACAAACTAAGTTGAAAAGGCCTTCCAGAGTGCACTAGTGACATTAATAACCACAAATTAATTACCTTACCTGCCCTGAACTTTAACTATGTACATATGTTAAATCACTAGCAATCAAAACTTACTGATATATTGTTATAAACTGTGTCTTCTGAGCACATATATCAGTAGTTTTAATCCGTAGCACTTAAGACAAAAGAGGCTGCACGCTCTAAATTTCAGTTTTGTCACTCCAATATTTGTTTACAGACAGAATATTTCACCTAACTGCAAACACTACAGTGACGGATCTAGCATCTCTCTGACAACATATTTAATGTCTGACCAGTTTTCATTCACTTATTATTTTCCTATAATGCCATTAGGTGTCAGAATTATTCCCTGCAATCACAACAGACAGGGAGCTTATCCAGGAAAACCAACTTGGACTGCAGTCCACAGGAAAGTTAAAATCTAGCAAAGAACTTTGATGTTGACATGACCACCATAATAATTACTATAAAAACAATGCACGTTGTCAAGTTCATTTTCAGATCTGCTCTGAAATTGAACACTACATTATGGTTATTACACAGTACAAATCAACTATTTGTTTATTAGAGCTATTTTTTAAAACATCAAAATAAATTAAATTTTTATTTTTGCAGTAATTTTTCCAGTTTTTTTTAAAATAAAGTGTTCATTTCATGACTATGACAGCTAAAACAGAAAACACTGACACAAACTTAGCTTTCTAGCCTGCAGGCAAAATATAAAATAGTTGTTAAATTGGAGTGGACTAGAAAATGGATGGTGAAACTCATGTGTGAAACTTTTCACTAATAACAAACATTTGTCCCATGACGGGGATTGTAAGTACAGCACAGGACAAGCATTACACATCCTGCATTACAGCAGCAGGATTCAGGAGCGTTTTGCTGAGGGAGTCTGAAGACCAAATACTTCTGGGACCAAGATATGTAGATGTTACACCATCAAATACCTCACTTTGTTATATATATTATCAGCATATTTTCCATGTGATGGATAAAACACAAAATTTTGTAAGCTTCTTAATGCTCATTTAATTAACATTTGAGTGAAGACAGAAAAGTTAGCTGACTGAACATCCCCTTTAACATTCACATCATTTGCCTCAAATATCATAGAATGGTTTGGGTTGGAAGGGACCTTTAAAGGTTATACACTCCAACCCCCCTACAATGCTCAGGGACACCTTCCACTAGATTAGGTCGCTCAGAGCCTCATCCAATCTGACCTGGAATGTCTACAAGGATGGCACATCTACCACCTCTCTGGGCAACCTATGCCAGTGTCTCATCACTCTCATAGCAAAAAAAATTCTTCCTTTTATCTAGTCTAACCATACCCTCTTTTAGTTTAAAACCATTATCCCTCATCCTATCACAACAGGCCCTGCTAAAATGTTCCTGTCTTTCCTGTAAGATTCTTTTAAGTACCAAAAGGCCACTGTAAGGTCTCCCTGGAGCCTTCTCTTCTCCAGGCTGAACCCCAAATCTCTCAGCCTGTCCTCATAGGAGAGGTGCTCCAGCCCTCTGATCATTTTTGTGGCCTTCCTCTGGACTCACTCCAACAGGTCCACATCCTTCTTACGTTGGGGGCCCCAGAGCTGGACACAGCATTCCAGATGGGGTCTCACGAGAGCAGAGTAGAGGGGCAGAATCATCTCCCTCGACCTTCTGGCCACTCTTCTTTTGATGCAGCCCAGGATATGGTTGGCTTTCTGGACTGCAAGCACAAATTGCTGGCTCTCGTCCAGCTTTTCATCCACCAGTACCTCCAAGTCCTCCTAAGCATGGCTAATCTCAAACTCTTCATCCCCC
>JAOXNH010000031.1:16269034-16287087 GCA_028566575.1 Bartramia longicauda
TAATACTTATTTTTTAACACAGTCATTCTTGGAAAATTACTGCTGTGATTCACTGGCTCTTTGCTTGACACATGGAGGTGACCTGCGACTAAACATTTTGGTTCATTTCCATGAACTGCAATACTTCAGTTTAGATCCATCTGAACCAAGTCTAATGATTCTATCATAAATGTCAAGGTTTTGGTTTGGGTTTTTTTTTTTGTTTATTTTGGTTTTTTTTTTGTTTTGCTTTGGGTTTGGTTTTTTTTTCCTTCATTTTGGATCATAAACACTTGCAGTGCTTTTGATTAAAAAGTTCATGTTTCAATGGAAAATTACATGTCAGTAAAATCTTTTCTTTGCTTATTAAAAAAATTCTGGCAGAAAATACTCCAGTCAGTTCTACTAATGGTATAACACACTTACATAAACTATACCATACTACAACATACACAACACATACAATTCCATTTCAGTAAACAAATGAGCTGAAGTAGTGTTTAAAGAGGTATTTGGATATAACCTAAGTATTTTTCCCAAGAATTAGCTCAATCCTGCTTTGTAAGGAAAGCATGCCACAGCATGTTAAATTTACAACATCAAACTACAGTAAAATGATTTTTTAAAAATAATTTCTATCAATGCAGAATAAAGGTGATGTTTATTTTTCATTCCTTATGGATCACATCTTTTGTCTCAGGAAGAGCTACAAACATATGGTAAGAAATGAAAAACAGGAGTTTAAAATGAAATTTTAATGATACCTGTTTGGTGAAATAAGTGCATGCCACTCTTGCCCATTTATTGTACAGGTGAGATGCTTTTTTTAGCTGAGTTCAGGTTCCACTTGTAAGAAGGGAGAGTTTTCAAAAGTTAATTTACCTCTTTCTGGAAGAGGTGTTTAAGATATAGGGAGAATTAATTGTCCTCAGTAGCTCTCTTTATATCTCAGTTTTGGAGGGAGAGGTGATGACTAAGTTACAGTTGCTGGCTAATTTTAAATCACTTATATTAGGTAAGATGAATTTTCACCTATATTGCTAGCATATTCAGTAGATGGTTGGAAGTAATTTAAGTTAATAACAACTGGGATTTTTTAAAAAAATTATTTCATGTTGCTACAATAGCTTGAACAATAGCTTTAAAAACTGCTCCCCTTACTTCTCTGGCCGACTGTTGTGAATCAGGATACCCGTTAATTATATGATTAATTTTTTTACATGTTTAGCAATGTAGTTTTTTGTATTGGAATCATAAGGCAATATTCTATATAAGCATTGATTAATAAGTGTTATAATATTTCAAATGGATGCTATTTACATAGAGATGTCATATAGCCACATGCTTATACTGTGAAAAATGTATAGGCCTTCTTTTTTATACTTAGTACGAGGAAAGATTGCAAGCTTTCTATTTCAAAATGGTGTATATTAATTATACATTATTTATAGAGTATTGCTTGTTTTTAAAAAATAGCTGAGCAACTTCTCCCCCAACTCCTCTCCACTTTGTTAAATCACAGTTTTCAAACACTGGTCAGTACATTTGCAGGAAGCTGTTAATCGCAGTACTACATAAGACTGATTTCTAAATCCATTTTCAGAATGTCATATTCCTATTCAGCTTTTAAGTTAAAATATACTAGTCCTCCCTTGGCATCTGAACCTGTTATTTAAAGTGGGAAGTAATGCTGGAAACTGCAGAATGTGAGGTTGTAACTTCACAGCTGAAAATGAAGAACTGACCCAGAGAGCTGCGCCTGGCTGGTTTTCTGACCTCTGTTAGAGCTCACATCAGCTCCTGTAAAGCGCGGGCGTGACCTGACTTTCATTGGATTTTAAGTGTATGTGTGTTTGTTTTCTGGCACTGAAGCTATAGCAAAGCTAACTTTTGTTTGTGAAGCTCGTAACTGAAGCAGCCTTAAACCATGTCAAGCCCCACAAGTCTTTGTCAGAGCAAGAGGTTCTGGCCATCAGTGAGCACAAAAAGAGATTAAAGCCCTGCAGGGTCATTTGGGGGACCTTTTCCATGTCAGACAACATTGGTGAAAGTCAAGAAAAACAGGTTGCTACTCTGAGTCTCTAAAAGCTCTCTTTGAGAACTAAATAAAAACAATAACAGGAATTTTGCAAATATGTTCCTGTAATTTTCTCTCTTCCATAAATTTATCTTCAAAAATCTTTTCAATGGTAAGAAACACTACAGCCTAGGCTTTGCAAAATTTTGCCTGAAACCTGACTCTGTGGTTCATTACCAGCACTGCTACAGTCACTAATTCTTCACCACAGCCACAGCAAATCTCAGAGTTGTAGGTAGACATCTCTTAGCACCTTAGCTTCAACTAAGCATCCAATTCTCTCCCTGAACCACTCTCTTGTCAAATACTGGCAGCCAGCTCCTGTCACTGCCCCTTTTCCTGACACACAAAGAAGGTATTTGGCTGGTGTAGCTGTGTGATAAGGCAGAAAAGGTTGCATGTACATTCCCAGGTGCAGGCTGTCAAGCATCAACTCTGCTTTCCCCACCTCCCCAAAATCTCCCAAAGAGCGAGCTATGTTTGGCTGGGAAGCCCGGTAACTGCCTTAATGATAAGGGCTATGACAGCAATAGGTGACATTGCTGGAATTTTTTGTGTTACTGACACAAAATATGACTTTGTCTCATGATAACACCAACTATTGTGGTATTTGCAAAACCATTAAGATTTAGGTCTCTGCAGGTAGCTATGGGGCTTTTCCTTCTCTTCACAAGTCTCCTGCTTGAGAGAATTTGATCTCACTGGGAAGGGCTGCAAAGGGATCTGTGACCTCTCCAGCAGGACTTGACTGTGAAGTGTCACTGGGACACAGAGACCCACTCCTTCTCATCTCCTCCCATACTGTCAGGTCCTACACCTCAGCAGAGGCTCATCGTTCATTCTTTGCATGGGACTTGCTTACCTCAGACAAAATATTCTGGCATTTTACTGGGCAAGGTGGAGAGCTGATGTTTGAGTCTGAAGGAAGTAGGAATACAACCTTCCTCCTGCCTATTCCTCTCCCAGGCTGGTGTGGAAAGGCCTGTCCTGCTTCCAGAGGAGAAGAGAGACGGAGAAGCAGGAAACAGCAGAATCATAGAATGGCTTGGGTTGGAAGGTACCTTATAAAGATCATCAAGTTCCAGCCCCTCTCTCATGGGGAGAGACATCTCACCAGACCACATTGCTCAAAGCCCCATCCAGCCTGGCCTTGAACACCACCAGGGACAGGCCATCCACACCTTCTTTAGGCATTATTTCCAAAAATAAAATAATTGTACAATATAATTCTACCACATCATCTTATTCTGTGTGTAATTGTACTTAACTCCAAGCATTGATAGAAGTCTCCTTTACAAACAAACAAAGCACAAACAAAAAACCCCCCCAAACCCAAAAAATTTTAACTTTCTGTTCCACAAGGCTGAAATGGCTGATCTACAGATGAAAGAAAGAAGGAAACACTCGCCTGCTGACCGGTGTATTACGGTGCGCAAGCTGAAATAGCCAACCCAAAAGATAAGAAAAAAATCTTTGACTTCTGCTGGAAAAAGAATTCACCTAAATCTTTAGTCTTTGATTTCACCAGACACCACGTGTGACAGCCTTAAAAACACAAAAATATAAGAATCACCCTACTGGGGTTCATCTAGCTAAGTATTCTGTCTCCTGTTCAAGAGCTGTACTGGGGTTGTTACAGAATCCTCCTGCCTAATCCCTTGAGTGCCTATTTATGGATGAGTAATCCGTGGTTTTGTCTAATTTTTTGATCTGTTGATATTGTCCGCTTCCACCATCTCCTGTGGCAGCACATACCAGAAGTTAACTATACAGTGTGCAAAGTAATGAAACTAGTAGAGGATTGATTTAAAACCAAATAGATTAAGTACCCCCTAGTTCTGTTAATACAGGGTTTGGTGACTAATGGACTGCAGTTGATCTCTCTTCTTCATAGCTTTGTAAAAATCAGTTCCACCTCTCTCAGCCTCCTCTTCCACATACTTGAGAGTCTCGGATATTTCAGTCTCTCCTTGTTATGCTGCTGCCCCATCCTCTTGACCATTTTAGTTTCCTTTCTCTGTGTCTCCTTAACTCCAGTCTGTCCTTTTAGAGATAGGCAGACAATTATCACATACAGTACTTAAGATGTAAGCAAAGCCAAATTTTTATATAGCAGCAAAGCAGTTTCCTCTGTCTTTTCCTTGGTACTATTCCTGATGATGTCCAGCATTTTCTTATTTGGAGGGAACTGTGTTATAACTCGCATCTTGTCTTATTTTCTAGATATTTTAATTGCATTGAGAAATAAATACCCTATTACACTGCAGGGCTGGTTGTTCTTATTCAAGGCCATAGACAGGCGTGACCCACGCGGTTTTGATTTAAGGCCTGATGCAGAAGTTTCCACAGTAGGGATCCAGCACAGGATTTTGCCCTGGCCTGAATCTTCTGCACAGACAAAAAGATAAGACTTTTGAATAATTTCTGGCAGAGGCCATGAAGAGTTTAAACACAGCTTAAAACAGTTTTACACACTAAATCAGGGCTCAGTACCTCTCTCTCTTGTGATGACTTCATCCGTCATGGCCCAGACATTCTTTGAGTCTGTCTACAGGCTGCAACTCCCCTTGTTCCTAATGAGGCCAAACTGAACGTGACACTGACTGAACAGTAACTTCTGGCTTACCCAGAAGAAAGCGTTATTTGTTCTTTCCTTGGAAGTTCTATAGCACATGGAGAAAAAGCTAAAACAAAGAGCTCCATGCATGTTTTCCCTTAACTATACCTCAGCTTTGCCTAGCGTGGAGTGGGTAATTCCCCTCATCCTAGCCCATCCTCATCTGCAATAGGGGATCATATCAAAAGACCTGGATTCTTCACTATGATTAAAAGACAGATAAGTAGGAAAAGCTCAAGAGAATCAGTGCATAAGATGATATCTGTCTCATACTAACACAAAGAAAAGCCAAAAAGACAGTAAGGAAAAAAAGATAAATCAGACCCATTAGGGTCTAGATATACATCCAACAAAACTTTGAAATCCAAGACTTGTCATACTAGTCAACTTTCATTTTTATGGACATCTTGGTCATGTCTTTTTCTGAATCCCTAATCCTCTTTTGTTTTCCCTGTAAGAAGTCATTCCCAATACTTGTTCCCGTACAGTTGCTACTCCCATGACATCCTCGCTGTCAGAGTTTGTCTCTGTACTCGTCACCTCAGCTGGGATGCAGATTGTTTGGCATGGGATGTGTGACTTACACAAGGGTCATTAATTCTTGATACATCTGCAAAGCTCTTGATCTTAGTCTTAGTCTTTCAAGCAAACTTTTAAAAAGGGAAAGGGAAAGGCAGGTTGCAACACTAATTCATCTTTTTGTCTGCCAGCAACAAAGGAACCAGTTGGCAAAAAAATCTGTCCCACCTCTGCATGCCTGCGCAAACGAGGGAGAGAGCAGAGAAACTCTTCCTAATTCTATTTCCAAGGGCTACAAAAGTTGCAATTACTAATACTGCAGAGCACCAAGGCTATTTACGGTCCTGTTCAACTTCTTATTCAACACTTTCCAAAAACAGAAAGTCCTTTCTTAATCTCTAGACAACATTAAGACACCTATGTGCTATTTCTCTGGAAAAGGAGTGACATGTCATGAATACCTCTTTCAGATTATTTGTGCAATTACTGTTTTGCAGATACATTCTTTGTTGCACTGTCACAAAGTAATCCAGTCTCCGAAGAGTATACTGACATAGGCTGATTTCCCTTGCAGCTCATACAGATAGTCCCTGAAGTAAAGATTTTACTGAAGCTCTGTTTAAATCAAACTAAAATGCAACCGTTAACCCTTCGTAGCTGTAAATGCAGATAAAGTCTTCTCATAGGCCAAATGCAATATAACTGTAATTGTTCATGTTTTCTGAGGATCTAGTCCAATATCTTCCAGAAGCTCACAGGAAACATCTCAAGTATAAACACACAGCATTTACTGTCACCAGAGCAGCATATTTCCATCTAACACAGACAGATGCAGAACTTAGAGTGCCACCAAAGAGCAATTAAAAAATTACTTGCACTTTCCCAGTCCATCAGATCATCAGTGATGGGGGGAAGCCAAGATGCATTTATCAGAGAGAAATCCATATAATCAAATCATAACAGAAACCTTACCGAAGAGATATTCAGAAAAGGCTCGGGATCTTTCCATTCATATGCTGTACCTAGGAAAAAAAAATAAAAAAATTTAGAAAATAATACATGTTCTTCTGAAGCCTTAGCTTGTTGTTAATAAAATACATTTTTTTTATTTATAAGGCCATTTCAATTGCTCACACACAATTTTTTTCTTGGTCAGCTTTTTTCACCTAAAGGCACAATTTCTCTCTTTTCCTTTGTATGTGATTATGATATCATAAATACCAGTACGCCTTCCTGAATTAATTTAAAATACAAGAGGCACTGTTCCATACTTCACAGCATTTATCTCCAAGAACTACATAAGCAGGAAGTGACCTGCAAGTATAATAAACAGATGGTGCTTTTTTTTAATTTTCTTTAATAATCTGGGCAGACAGTGTCAGAATCACAGTTATGCACAATGAACCTTTGAACAATGGTCCAGTGCATCCAGATATGTCTGGTAGTTGGGCCAAGACATTTTAGTGCTCTTGAACATTTATTTCAGGCTATGATTGACTGGTTGGTAGAGATTTTTGTCAAATATTTTCAGAGCTGAGTCTTTATTAATATGGATTAAATTGTCTAGTGCAAACAGATGGTAACAGGAGAGATGAGAAAAACAGCTCTTTTGATTTGCAGAGAAGGATCTTTCCTATCCTAGGGACCATGGAGTGTGGCTCCATCTAGATTTCTAAGAAGCACTGAGCTCCAAGGAGACTGAAACAAGTTATTTAACATATGTGGCTTAAATATTCACCCTTAGCAGAATCACAGAATGGTTGAGGTTGGAAGGGACCTCTGGAGCTCATCTACTCCAACCCCACCTTGCTGAGGCAGGGCCATCTTAGAGCCAGTTGCTTAGTACCATGTCCAGATAGCTACTGAGCATCTCCAAGGTGGGAGACTCCACAACTTTGCTGGGCAATAGGCACCAGTGCTCACTCGCCCTCACACTACAAAAGTGATTTCTGCTGTTCAGACAGCATCTCCTATATTTCAGCTTGTGCCCACTGCCTCTTGTCCTGGCACCAAGCACCACTGAAAAGAATCTGGCTCCACCTTCTTTGCATCCTCCTTTCAGGTATTTATATATATTGATAAGTTGCCCCTGAGCCTTCTCTTCTCAAAGCTGACCATTCCCAGCTCTTTCAGCCTTTCCTCTGATGACAGTCCCTCAGTCATCTTGGTGTCCCTTCTCTGGACTCTCTCCAGGAGTTCCACCTCTTGTACTAGAGAACAGCACACAGCACTCCAGCTGTGGCCTCACCAGTGCTGAGTACAGGGAGGCATCAACACGCTCCTCCTAATGTAGCCCACCAAATACACAATCCACATCAAATACATAGTCATGAGGAAATATAGGGCACAACTTCCACCACAGAATTAGCAGTGTTTTGCTCTTTGCAATAAAAGTCTGAGCTTCAATTTTGCTGACAACCTAAGCCACCTACATTTGATTAGAGCTGACACCAGATGCAGGGCCGGAGTGTGAAAGTGGTGATGGACAGGTGGATATGGGGAACAATCTACACAAAGTCTACTTGGGGACCAAACAGTTACACAAATGGATGAGACACTTTTTCTACTGCAACATCAGGGAGAAATTGTCCCCTCCAGCATCCCCAAAGAGAAAAAGATGGTAGCACAGTGGGAAAGAATAAGAGTATCTAGGAAGTTAATACTCTATATTCCCTGAAGTGGGGTAGCTTTGGGCAGCTTTCTACTATGCAGAGAAATAAAGTTCTTTCCTGCTTAAGGTGAAATTTCCCCCTAAGCTACCCAGGGGCTGATATGGCATTGCACTGGCCTGAATCCAGACTATAAATAATTTGCCTTAGTCTACACCTTAAAACTTCATTAACTATGACCTTTCAAAACAAATTAAGCTCGACTCACTTTGAAAGATCCACTTTCTATTGTCCTAATCATTTTTATAACATTATCACCTTAAAAAACATGAAAAGGTATCATGTTATTTAGAAAGCAGATATGAAACAATTAATCAACCTTTTAAATACATGAGAGATTTTTCTCCCTCCTGGCTGATATTTAAACCGTCCTTATTTTCAAATATCACAGGGGTTTTATTTTGATCATTTTCTAGTAATTTGCTTTGGAAGTAGTAACTAAAAACTGTGGGTTTCTTAGTAGACATCTCTTTCATAAATAAACCTTGCTTCCCGCTGTTTCTTGTGTTTGATTAGCTAGAAATAATTGCTCTCAGACTTTTACAGGCCGTTATGGCTCTCTGCTCCCAAGACCTCCCCTTGGCCTGACTTACAAAGGGCAAGAAATTGGCTCCTACACTTGCTGACATGTGGCTGGTGAAATCTGTAGGGAAGTCGCGTAGTGGTGAAGAGCACATTAATCAAAGATAATAGCAAAATGCAACTGTCCCTCATTAGAAGGATAACTGAACAATTCACCCTGATTTTCAAGCAGACTGGGTTCTCCTGCTTTTATCAAAGACAATAAACAGACTTCATAATAAATATAAATACAGAGTGCCAGGTTCCACAACACAAGTTTAACTCAGGAGAGATTGTGTTCAAGTCAATGCAACCAAGCTGGTATATTGGCATGAAAACTAACTAGCAAATAATCTGTAGGCAATAAACAAGAATTTTGACAAGGAAGCCACATTTTGTTCTCCAGAAACTGGCCTGATTTTACAAGTAATGCAAGCAGGATTTGATATCAGATACACATATATTGCCAAATTACAATCAGGGTTTTTGAAACTATTCTAGAAATGTATCTATACACAATTCTACAGAAAGAGCTTTACATGAACACCTCTCTTTTCTCTTTCAACCCTCTTTCGTGTTTCCTGCAAGCACAAAGAAATCTTCATTTGCCTAGCTTAGAGACTTCACTTAATATCACAACTAAAACTTTTGAAAGCTACAAAGAAGTTTCCACAATGCATTTGAGATTAAACTACAACACTGATTTTAGTCTATGAATCAGCTAGTCCTATGGGTTTTTTTCAGCTTCCATTTGATCCAAGTGCCTGATCTCAGAAGTGATCACTTCTGTTGTTCCAGTTAAACTATTTAGCATTGAACAAAGTCCAAGAAATGTAAAATACCACAGGAATATTAATTACCAGAGAATAAAACTTGAAATGCTTACATGAACTCACTGAAGTATTCCTCCAATTGAATAAACCTTTGCAACTTCTGTTTGAGGAGCCCAGCTGTCCCTGATTTTTTTTTAACCTCTGCAGAATTTGAGTCCTAGAAGGAAGATGTGGAGATGGAGAAGGGGCAAGTTGTATATTTGATATACTCATGCTATAAAAAAATTATACAATCTGCATCCTTTTTTCTTTTCTTTTTTTCCATAGAAGAAAAACATTCATCTAGGAAGACAGTTCCCATAGAAATCAAACTCTGTTTGCATGACCATTTCTCCCTGAATATTCTGTCTAGAAGGAAGGCCGTGCGGGATCAACTGGAAGATACCACAGAAATTCACCAAACCAGATCAGCTCTGCCTCTTTTATTTACCTTTCTTCAGCAGATTTTTCCCCTTTTTGGGGCTCCATGACATAAGGGATACAAGAACTTCATTCGTGTAGCGTCCTCAGTATAGATCATTAGCAGCATTTAGCTACTTTGCTCTATTGTTTCTCTGACTGAGAACACAGGCCTTTAATTAGCACAAAGACAGATTTACATGATAGTCAATTGACAGAGGGCACAATCACAGCACTTCCTGTACTAGGATAAACCAGTAGAAATATTCAAAAACTACTAGAAAAAATAAAAAGGATAAAGCCTACTTTTTCCTAACCATTCTAACCATCAGTTTGATGATTTTATTTTTTTACTACACATAGGTTTTAAATGCAGCTACATTTGTAATTTGTTACTCTGTATTAGTAATATTATAAACCTGTATGAACTTTATTCCCAGACTGATGGACTTTAATCCTACAATCCTGCCAAGAAAAACATTTCACATTCACTGCAGTAAACAAGAGCTCCACAAATGTAGAAGGAAGTCATTTTCCAGATGTTACTATTTGTCTTACGAGTCTGTCTTTGACTTTTGCTTATTTTCTCTTGACCTTGTAGGCTTCTCCCATACACACTTGGCACAGAAAAACAAATGTGGAACCTTTGAAAGCCTGTTATTATCCAGCAAAAATGTTCCTTGAGTCCTAATACATATATATTTTGGTGTGTCAAAAAAACTATTCATATCATTTGACCACCACAAACGGATCATTATATCGCGTTCCTGACTGTTCTGAAACTATACCATATACCTTCATGCTTAACTTGCAGCTTTTGTAAGGTACTGAACGAATAAACCAAATAGAATCCCAGCTAGGAAATGCAGTTGAATTCTCTCATTCAAAATCACAGAAAAGGAAGATTAGATGATCTGTGTTTACTTATGACAATATATTCTTGCTCCTATTAATGAAAGAATCAACAATATGAATAATTCAACAACTGCAATGAATGTAGGTATTTCCATTTCAGACTTTTAAAACAACATTCTCCCTTTCCCTCCTAAATAAAAAGGAGGCTGCTAGTGGTCAAAGCTACACAGCACTTGAAATGTAGGTGGCCACTTACCGATACATTTACTCACATACATACATGAACTCCACACATATTCCTGCTGTGTTAGCTAAGCCTGAGGGTTGTGTGTGGATCACTGTTGCTAGATGTGGTTCACTGAACTAAGAACCTTCCTCTCCCTCCTCAGAGATGGAACTAACACGTGCTGCCACTGAAGCTATTGAGCTTCAAGAACCACCGAGAAGTTTCCAAAAAATTAAAAACTAGTGTCCAGAGTAATTAGTTTCAAAGCAGCTGTCATAAATAGAGGAAGAAAATACAGAACAAGTTGCGAAAAGCACTTTCTTCTACACCATAATTTCAGATTGGCCTGGGCTCTGCTTTCACCAGCTGCATTTTAGCAGCTCCAGAAGAACATGGGGGCCGTGCTGCTGTTTAAGCTGCGTGCGCAGAAGAAGGGATTTAGTCATGCACTTTTAGCACTTTTTCTTCTGTTATCATACCCCTTTCCTTTCTTCCAAATGACTACTAAAAATGTTTAATAGCATGGGAAAAGAGAGCTGAAAGAGCAGAAAACATCCCAAGCCCCAGCTCCTGTTGCTAATACGTGCAACAGTATTAAAAAGGACAACATTTCTCTCCATCATTGCTGTGAACAATGGGCAACTGGTCCAGCGCTGTGCTTGTGAGATGAATGGAAGGAAATGTTACACCAGATTTCTTGTTGCTAGTTGACAGTAGAGGAATAGCACTGAGAAACAGCTCCAATTGAGTTGAGACACAGTCCCAGCCCTTTGGGTTTGGCCAGTCCTAGCAAAAAGGTGGAACTAAAAAGAAAGCAAAAAAACTGAGCCTCAGACTGAAATAAGCCCAGGCAACAAACAGGACACAGCTGTACTAAGGGAATAGCCTAATTCAGCAAAAATGCTCCGACCAGGACTGTAACCATGGGGCCAGTCACTGACCAAAGCAGCAGAGACTGAGATTCACATATATTGCATCCAAAAAGAACAGACCACCATCAGAAGCAAAAACATCCTGATTGGGCCAGTGAGTCAGCTGGGGCTGAGAATCACACCAAGGGAAATGTAAGTCTGAGGCTGTGTATAACCACAATACACAGGATGTATTTGATTCATAGCAGAGAATTCAGCATCCTCCTTCACTCTGGTTGAGGTTTTGTTGCTTCTCAAACGATTGTCCACGTTTCTATCTCAATGCAGTATGTATGCCTGTGATGACTGCTTCTCCTCAGAACTCACAGAAAAGATCCAAGGCTTTTGAACCTAGAATGGCCTGGCATAAAGAATTAAATGTCATGTTCCCTAGGATGATATTGGAAAGGAGACTAATGTTACCAATTCAGGTAAGATGAAGAATGGAGATGTGACCGTAGTTAAAACAAATGGTTTAGCTTCAATTCACCTGAGTACATCAATCAACATTAAGTCCTTGGATTTGAGTTTGTCTTTCACTGAAGCTCTTACACCACTGATGGTTCACTCCAGAAATATTCTGCTAGGGCTAACAAGTATTTTGAAATTTTGCAACATTTTAATCACATCAGTCCTGCTCAGTCTGCCTGACAGCCTGAACAATCATTTTATCTAAATTACAAATACTTAAAAAACTGGAAAGGAAGTATGTAAAGTATATCACAGAACTAAATAACAGCTAGAGTTCATATTTAAACATCTTTGGAAAAAATGCATTCTTTTTCCTTAATTAATAACTTTATTTAGGTTACACCTGTTTTCCCATAAATATATTGCTAATCAAAGAAAAATAACCAGAAAACCACATGGAAATTACCAAGATAATTGCAATTACTTGAGATACAGCTAACAAAATCAGCATCCATTTTACACACACACACTTCTGTTCCTCTTTAGGTCTTTAAAAATCTGTCTTCTGTGATGTGCACCTTACTATTCAGATATGTCATACACGTACATTTAAAAAGAGTATAGAATTGTACACAGATCAGAGACAAACACTAATAAAGGAAAGAAAGAGGAAAATGAATAGTTATCATATGACTCCCAGAAGCTACAAACAAATGAAAGCAAAACAAACTCACTGATAAAACAAATGTGAAGTCAGAGAATTTGGTGGGGTTTTTTTCCCTGCAGTATCCTGGGAACAGATTTTAGAAATGTGCACGAGTAACTTCAATGTATGTCACATGGACAGAAGTGTTAGCAAAATAACCCTTGGTTACTCTTCCTCTTGAACTGTGTCTCAGTGCTTGCACAGCATCTGTACAAGCAGCTTGCAAATAATAAGCTGCCTGATGGGGCAAAAGTGGCAAGAGACACTTATGTCAGAAACAGAAAAGTCATGTGTGGAGTGAATGACAAATAAAGGTTTTAGTTAGCATCTTGGAAAATCAATTTAGAAAACTCCATGTTCAAGGATTTTAAACAAAGTCTTAAATTGTTTTAGAAATATTATGATGGACAGAAATTCAGAAAAGAGCACAGCTGGGGAGGGAAGAAAGGCAATTAAAAGCAAAACTTCTGGCACGTAGAATATATTTTTGGGTAACATTTTACTCCCTCTGTTCTCTTTCCAAAGCCATCAGAAACAGAAAGCTTACTTTTTCACTCACAACTTTCTAAAGAGTAAACGAGTTAAGCATCAGGTTAGAAGAGAAATGAACATTAAACTTACGTAAAAATCAAAAGGGTCACGTAAGTATAGTAAAAATAAAAGGCCCTTTCATTTTAGTTTCACATCAGCTATTATTTGTCAATACATTGTTTTTGACTAAGTTCTCCAAGAAAAATACTGTCCCGGTATTTCATTCTTGTATAACCAATAACAATAATCTGTTAAAAAACAGTATTGGGAATACCTAATTGGTGTTCTACACCACCCATAGTTATCACTACCTCCTTTTCACTAATCTTCTGTAAATATTTGGCAGGTATGGAAATAACCTGTGATGGACAAATCCTGAAAATGTAGTTGCTTAACTTATTCTCTAAGTTTGGATGCTTATCAGAACATTTTCAAAGTACTTGCAGGGGAAAGCCCAGCTGTCTTCATATGAGGTAGCTAAAATCTACATGACACACAACTGCACTTGTATAATAAGCTCTTGTGTTGATTCAGTAGCTGGAGTAGCTGCCACTATCCTTTCTGCACTGCATTTTCCTCATAATATATTTAAGCTCCAAAAGCATACATTTTGCAACACCTGAGCTTTACTTAATCAATGTCTCACCATTAGCCTGGTTAACAGAAAGTTAATTTTAGGGTCTCTCTTCTACTCTTGCTCCCCTCCCATTGAAAAGCTCTATAACTGCAATAGAAGATTGAGTTGTTCTTGCATAATGCTTTGCATAAATTTTGTTTTTAAAAAGCAAGCAAACAGAAATACCCCAGTGGCTTGTAACCAAAACCAACTGAATTTGCACAGCAGATAAAGAACAAACAAACACCAGAAACACAAAGTGTGAAGTCCTTGTTGTTTCTGCCTTTTTCCCTGTCAAGTTCACTGCTGCTTTTGTGGACTGTAGTTCAGGGAATTTCAGTTATATAGTGGCAAGTATCACAATTCACACATCGAGTTGTGCCAGAAGACAGGAGAGAGGAGGGGCAGACAGGGAGACAGAAGTCTGCCTATTTAAAAAGAAAAAGAAAAAAAAAGAGGAGAATTTTGCTTTGAAACATTCATGGACAAACACTGAGATCCTCAGCAGTTCAGTGAACTCATTTGCTTAAAGGCAGCAATGTTTTTTTAAAAGACTACAAGAAACAAGTGAAAACAGTAAGAATGAACGCTGTGGCTTGGACTAAGCGATAGGACATGGAGCAAACGTTCTGCAGACCGCTCTGAAACAGACATCTTCTGAAGATGACTTTCCACTTCTTTCTTCCAACAAAATCATGAGTGGAAAGCATGGTTATGACCTTCAAAAGTAGTTAGGAAGATAGCCATAGTGACAGATGCCTTTTTGTTTAATGCAGTTAGGTGTGAGCAGGAAATGCTCCTGGGAATGAACTCCAAGTCTTACTCATTCTTTTATCTCCAGTCTTTGCTATTGAGAACTGCCCGGTAGTCAGAGTGAATCAGAGACTGAACACAGACCCAAGAAAGTTGGGTAATTGTGTATTTGGAAAGAAAGAAGCTTCAGGCCCTTTGGAGAATAATAAAACAAGCTCATCTTGGTGTGAATGCAGTCATTTTTATTTCGAAAACAGAACAACATAAAACCAATATGGCACACATTTAAATGACACTAAATGACTAGAGGTTGCTGTCAAAATACAACTGTAAATGTAAGTCCTAACTGAAAGGACACATTTCCAAGGAATCAGCTAGGATGTATACAACCATGCGGCCAGTGTGCTTCAAAAATTCATTGTGCTGACCTATTCTTTCACCACATTTGGAACGGACCCCAAGTTTACCATGGAGCCCCCAGCCTCCACAACAGCTTTGTACAAACAGGTAGCGTGCAGGAAGGAATGGCCTGTGTGCTGGGTAAGGATGTGGCCATGACTTGCGTATGTACCCATGTTTTCTATTCCACAGCATACACAAAATCATAAAGCCATTGCTCGATGCTATACTTATCAATCCTTTTGCTGATCAGAGATACGTAAAATGAATATTTAGTTTGCTTATTATAGGGAAAATGGAGGACTCATAATGAGGACAGTTTGTTGATCTTGATTTCTCAGCACTGCTCAGTAATTTGGGTATCTGCAAACAGCATGTGGCTATTTTGAACTCGTATTTTAAGTCATACATCTAAGAAAAAAAAAGTATAAATATACAAAAAAGAAATCTTGCCTTGAAAAACCATGACACTGGATAGGACTAGAAAGTTTAGAGGACCATTAGCTGGCCATGAAGAACCTGTTGTACTGGTGGGACCAAAGCGGTCAAATGTAATTAATGGATACCTATGCAAGGGAATTTAGAGCATCAATGGGAAATGGTTATACCCCAGTATTTGACAGAGGTATCCAGATCTGGTGTCCAGACTCTGAGGAGGGTCCTAATAACATGGAGACAGTTTTGGGAAGAGGAATAATTGTAACTGATGATCAGAAGAACTACGGGCAGTAATGTTAAATCCTAGGAGTGCAACCTGTCTAGCCTAACCAAAATCAGTTCAAAGGGTTACCTAGCTCATCCTGCAAGTACTGGCTGGGAAATACAAACATGATAGAAAGTATTTCAACCTCAAAGTTGTAAAGAAATGCTATGAATAGGATTCAAAACAGCCCATTTCAAGCCAGAGATAAAGCATGCTTTACTTGGTTGGCTGTTTCTTAAACACTCGGGATAGGCTCCTGCTGGAATAACATAAGTTTTTAAAAATAAAAAAAATAAAATCAAACATAGATGGTTTTCTAAAAGACATTTCAATATGGAGTTAGTTTCTTTTAACCTCAAGCACTCAGCAATGTAAAAAGTACCAGAACACCAGCAAACTCCTTATAAACACAAGACAGAGGAGCCTTAATCTCCTGGATCCTGCAGAAATTTTCCCTTCCGAAAAATGATCGCTATCTTTCAGCAGATGTGGCCAGGTCTCAGTATTGGCAGCTAGACTCCATTTCTGCATCAGACAAGGCAAACAGTAAACAGAAAATCTTCCCTTTCCCCATTGATTTCAGAAGTACAGCAAGTCATGGTTTCACTGAATATTTTCATAAGGTAAGGCATAATGAACTTGCAGTGGTCCGCATTTGTACTCAAGTGAAGTTTGAAAAAAATGTTTTAAAGGATTTATCTGAAATCTGTGCCCTTCTGCATAGCCCAGCAGATACAAAACTGACTTTATGCTACTGCTGCACTGTTGTTAAATTGCCAAGAGTGGTTCTTGCCAATAATTCCCCCTTCTTCCAAAACTTAGGGGAATTTAAAGGACAAGATTAGATGACAGCCTAAACTGAGTTGGGAACAACGTGTAATCAAGAGAACAGACTGGTACCTGGGAAACTATCCTTTTACAGGACAGTCTGTTCCACATTGCAGGGCATCTCTGGCCAATGCAAAAGGCTTCTTTCCTCTTTTCCTCTGTACTTACATAAGTCCAAAGACAAACTGGCTATTGATTTAAAATCAGTTATTTCAGTGGGAAGTTTCAAAGTTTTAAGTCCATAAATCCATTTTTCATGTAGTTTAAGAGAGGTATGTATTCAAATTGAATGATGACACCACAAATACAAGTACACTAATGTTCAAGTCAAGGTATTTATCCACCTTGCCTTGCATTGTATTGTAGGAGAAAGTGCATTGAGGGGGCATGGGAAGAGGGGTGTGTGTGTGTAATCTTATTTGTATCAAAACATGCTCAGAGGCACAGATGGCCTTACTATTTAAAAAACAATCAAAGATTAAACAAGTGATCATAGTCTGCTAAGCACAACAATGTTGTATTTGCTGCAGTGTCGCTTCAGAAAATTATCTTCTCCAGGTTTAACTACAAACATGCCCAGCAAAGGATAACAGCACTGATCTTAATTGTTCTTTTGCAGTTATAGAACTAGGTTTAGTTAAATAAAGGTTAAGGAGAGGGTTGAAAGAATAACTGACCAAAGAGACAACATGGGCAGAAAATGAACCTAGGGGAATGGCTGGCAGGTAGATAGCACGGCCTAAGCATCTGCTGTTGTGAAAGCCAGCCAAGGAGGGAGCTGGAGTTTGGCTGGAGCAATGTGCTGCCGGGGTGTCAAGGAATGGGGACTCTAAAGTGGTGAACCTCAGGCTAAAGTCAAATGAGCTTGCTGAAAGTTGCATGGAAGGCTGCCTCTGTGTGAGCAAAGGGCTTTCAGTCTTCTGGAAGCAATGAAACTTTTTGATCTTTGAGATCAAATCAGACGATATTACTGAAGGGTCACTGAAGCAACTCATTAGAGCCATTGGGTCTACTTTTCTTGAGCAACAATTAAAGCTCATGTTTTGCAATCTGGTGCTGACCATTTATAATGAGCAAAATGGCAAAGACTTCAGAAAGATGGACAATACATAATTTTTGAAATCCAACTGTCTTATAGAAAAATCATTTCATTTAGCTGGCTAATTTTCAGTCGGAACTTCCAGGGCTTCTCTGGATTTTTTTACAAAACATTCTTCCCCATTTTCTTCTACAAGAAGTTTTAATTACAATGACATTGGGGAAAAATAACAGTTAAATATGATTTGTCCTAGAGGTGTGTAAGGTAATGAAAAACTATGAGGTCTCCACCTGCAGGACTATTTGCAGCAGATGTTCTCTTACCCTACATTTAATTTTAAATGGGTTCAACTGCCATGGAATTCTTTAGTATAATGCTTTTAGAGAATGAAAATAGCTGTGAAAGGAGGGAAAAATGTAAG
>JAOXNH010000031.1:16326286-16338819 GCA_028566575.1 Bartramia longicauda
AAACTGCAGCCCCTTGACATCCATGTATGTCAATTCGCACACATAAGAAGGCAGAATTAAAACTGCAGTTACAAGCATTCTAGCTTTTAGTAATTTTTTGAATGCTTGAACCTCCAAAATAAATTATTTAAAAATTACCATATACCATCATCTTTTTATATAAGGTTAGCTGCCTACAGGGAAGCATTTATAGCATTTATAAGTGAGTTCTAATATTTCTGAGAATAAATTCTGTTACTATTTACAGTCCATTTTTCATATAAGCCATTCATTAATATGTCTGCTTACATTAGGAGTTGATTTTACATTTTGTTAAATAGCACTCCTGTTTCTATCACTAGGGATCCTAAAATCTATCACACCATTTAGCTCCTCTTGTTCAGTGACAGTATGAAGGGTGACCACTGGAAATACCGCAATTTGAAAGTGGTCTTTTAAGTCTTTTAAGGAAAAAAAAGCACAGTGGTTTTATTTTTCCTTTAAAGTATTTTATACACTTGGTTCTGAACTTTATTTTAAAGATTCTTGTAGCTTCAGTCAGCCTCATGCTGAACCATGTATTAGCATCCTATATAAACAAAGGGTGTCAAACACTTAATACCTTCATTTGTAGGAGGATAAAACGGCTCCAAAATCAGAATTAGAATAAACAAGCATTCACCTGCATATTAAAATAACCAATAGTATGGTATTAAGATGGCCCCATCGTATAGAACAAAATGTGCACTACTATGTAATTATAATGTAGTCTCAGAAATAGGTATAATTACTTTCCTGAAACATAAGGTAGAGTTAACTATTTTGAAACTACTTTCAAAAGAGAAGTAGGTAATGTTACTGATATTCAAATCCATTTTACAAATCCTTAGAAAGAAGCAGCTATAAGATGATAGTAATTGAAAATGTAAGTTCCCAGGAGAAATGAGTCCCTCATTCTGTTATGCGTTTATACTATTAACAGAGAAGTGATGCTGGGGAAAAAAAAAGAAATTATGTAATTTATGTCAGCTAAAGATATAGTCACAGGCATTTGACATTTTTATTCTTTCTTCACAGTACAGAAGGCCCAAAAATTCCCCCTTACTTTCTCCAATTACTGTAATTATATAGTGGCTTCCCCTTAGCAATTTTTTAAATGGATTGAAATGTAAGTAATATTCACTAGCCTCCTTTGAAGATATTCTGAATGTATTAAAGCCCCATAACACTTAATTACCACTAGTATATCCACCTGTAGTATCAAATCAATATTAAAAATCTTAACAAATTGAGCTTTACAGGAAGGGTGCCAGTTATAAATCCAGCTTTAATAGACCAAACTAAGACAATTTCATTTTCAGTCACATGTTTATACCACTTGGACCCAAACAGTTTCCTCTTTACCCAAAACATACTCATCACAGACATTCAAGATGCCAAAGCCTAAAGCCTCCAAATCAGTAAGAATGAATTCCTTGCAGTGAAAAGAAGATTGGGAAATAGAACTTTTATGTTTTATGCTGCTGTAGAGGGGGGATTAAGGGACTGAAGAAAAGACAAGTTTCCTATCTCCTTTATCATACCTCCTTTTTTTCATACCACCTTATCAGGTGGTGTAGCACATAGCTGAAATCTGCTACATCACCTTCGCTACCTATCACTGCCATATGTCTTTGTAGCAAATGAGCTAAGTTTGGATGCAATGTATAAAAATTTCTTTAGAGGACTGCTTTCCAGACAGGAACTAGGCAATTTTCTAGGGCTACACAGGCAGCGGCAGAATATCCATAGCACTACTATTGCCTTGGCTGCTCTAAAGCTCTGGAAAGCCCTTACGGCTGCTGCTGCTGCTGTCACTAGCTAATGTTTAGCAGAGCAACAGCAAGAACAACTTGTTCGTTCCACAGAAAAGCCTGCCCGAAGCTCTTTCATAGAATCATAGAATTTTCTAGATTGGAAAGGACCTTTCAGATCATCTAGTCCAACCATCAACCTAACACAGACAAAACCCATCACTAAACCATGTTGCTGAGCACCATGTCTACCCACCTTTCAAATACCTGCAGGGACGACAATTCTACCACTTCCCTGGGCAGCCTGTTCCAATGTCTGATAACCCTTTCAGTGTAAAATTTTTTCCTAATATCCAGTCTAAACCTCCCCTGGCACAACTTGAGGCTGTTTCGTCTTGTCCTATTGCTTGTTACTTGGGAGAAGAGACTGACCCCCACCTCTTCTACAACCTCCTTTCAGGTCTCCCCTCAGACTCCTTTTCTGCAGCTAAACAGCTCAAGATGATGTTTTCTTTAATGAACTAAGTTTTTTTGTTAGTAAACTGGTATTCATGCTTACCTTAGTGGTGACACCACCTAAATCTGAGTAGTCCACCTAGCACATTATGAGTGTAAATATAAAAGGTAGCTGGCAGTATGCAAACATCTTCAGCCATTTTGTCTTCAGTAAAGGAAGCCTTAGCTGAGGCATTTCTAGCCATGGGCACTTTTCAACATCAGAGCAAATGCATAAGTGTTAGCCAATTCCTTCTTAATCACAAATTATTTGGCATATCTGTTTACCTTTGCTGACAGAACTAATGTTACACATAAGCAGAGATAATTAAACACATTCAGACTGATCCTGTAGGCTAATAGAACAAGTGATATCCACAGTAGTTATCCTTTTGTGCCAAAGGACTACAAGGCCAAGCCCACAGCACACGTAAAGTTAAGTGTACTTAGAAAAGAAACCCCCCTTTAAAAGCAAAATTTGTCATGTATGCAGCATATATTTCTCAACAAAGTACTAACACTGGTAGGAAATTCTGAGGCCACCAGTTTAACAACTGCATGTTGGCTTTCACTGAAGCTTATCAGTGATTCCAAGAAGCAACATGTTGGTAGTCCAGTGTGATGGAGAAATTCATATAACTTGTTCAGAACATGACCTATTATTTGGGTGTGTGACTCCATGTAGTGCTTACACATAAAAAAATCTAGAGGTAGCATGGGAATTGATTGCTGAATCCCGAAGGCAGAAGTTATGCAAAATGGAACAGGGAAGGGAAGTCCATCAGGAATCTGTTCTCTCCATTTACCTAGCAGAAAGTGTTTAATATGCATCCTGAAGTAGGAGTTAAGGAAGAGATTTTATATTCTAGGTCTTAGTTCAAGATCCACTCTGCATTTAACTAAAGGCTGTACTTTGGGGAGGTGGGATATATGTTCCCTTCAATGCACAGGCATCTCCTCCCTTATCTTCAGTTTCACATCTCATGCCTGCCTTGCTGTTCCATGGATTTGTAGTACTGTGTAGTGCCTAGAGACTCTAAGTTTAACAGAATATTTTAGTGTGTTCACTCTCTTTATTTTTCAATCAGCTGAACTCTACAGATAAGAAGGAATTGTTTTGATTGTGCATATCCAGGGTTTACCAGTTCTGCAGTAATTTCTTAGCAATCCTGTCACTCTCTTTAGCAACACACAAAAGACAACACAGCTGGAAGAATAACAAAAGCAATATTTTGCCTAGGGACTGAAAAAAATCTTTTGAACAAATCACATAAGTACACCTTGCAGCTCATTTCCCTGAAGAAGAGCAGTACAGCTTGAGAAATAGTCTACCTAAAAGGATGGGAAGTTCGCCAACACCACAGAACAACAAAAAAGAAACTAATTCTACTTTGTAAACAGCAAAAATACCACAGGGGAGATGTCTAGAGTTGTTAGGAATGCTTTACCACTAAGTAGATTTTTGTAATAAATATAAACATTTTAACAAGACTGTAAAACTTGGGATTTATTTTTTTTGCCAGTTAGTTGAGACAACGTTCTGCTTCAGAAAGAAGGCATTTGTTTTCTTACCTTTCAGGATCTCTTGAAGTATAATCTATTTTCTCTTGTGCAAAAACTATACATTCCCTTCCATAGCTGCCTAAGCAGGAGAAAGAGACCGTAGGCATTCATGAGATGGCATGAGACCATCTGCTACCTCCACTTTACTCAGCTGCGCAAAGACAAACAAAATAGCAGAAAAAGCTGTGGTATGGCAAACTGGAGGAAAAAATGTCTTTGATGGTTCTCATGCATCCCCACATAACCTTTCTTCCTTCCAGAAAAGAACACAGTTACTCTTTTATCCACCCAAAGTAGCAAAATTAGGAATGTATTTCCTGCAAATTATAGTTGAAGAGATGCAGAGTGCCTTCTCTACTGTGGCAGTATCATGAACCTACGTATAAAGAAAAAAGCAAGTGATATCAAAGTTAGCAGAAGCCCAAACTGTGATGTAACCATGATACACTCAATACTGGTCTTGTGCCCTGCATTATAAATGTTAGCCTTATTCTTTGCTTTTCTCTACTTTTCCTCTACTCACTGTCCTTCCCAAAGTTGAGGCTTTTCGCTCCAGCAGTTGGAAGAGAAAGAATTCCTGGAGACAGGCTGCATTCTACCTCCTACACCCTTACAGCTCTCCATCTTTCCAGCAAAGTTATGGGGCACAGCTGAGTTACACATGTGGGATAAGCAACAGCCTGTGGGTCCCAAGCAAGAAAGAGATGAGGATTGTCCTGCAATGCAATTCTGTCTTGGATGTACGGGTTGTAGGAAGAAGAGAAAGGCTTGAGTTGGTCTCAAGAGAGAGAGGCCTTTCTCTCTCTCTCTTGAGAGAGAGAGGCACTCCAACATGCACTGAATTCTTGTCTTATGAACTTCCACGGGGACAGAAGGGTCCCAGTTGAGTCACTGAATCAAAATACCACAATCAAAACACCACAAACAGGAGACTCAACACACCCTTCTTCCTAACTAACCAGTCGTACAGATTAGAGACAAGAGGAACACTTCAGTCAGAATCATCATCTTTTGTCACTTAATGCAGTCAGCTCACTGGTCTAGACCTTGGGTACTTCTGTGTTCAGTCAGATTTCACCCAGATTCCAACTGAAACACCAGGTACCATATTTGGCTCATGCCTTGAGGCAGACAAGGGCATGCACAATTGCAGAACACAATTTAAGACAGAGCTTTACTAGGACAGCTTAATGTCTCCTAGAGGAAACTAGCCTTTAAAAAATAAATTAAAAACCCCCCAAATCTGCTGATTTAACAAAACCAGAGGAATTTCTCTTGTCTTTCATTCTGGGCTATGTTGCAAGAAAAAGAAATCACCCCATAACACACTGGTTTTGTAACTCTTACTCCACAGTTAGGAGATGCTGGTCACTTATACAAGTAGACATTATCTATACAAACAGAAATATGGTCTGGTCTGTTTCTCCAGCACTGCACAAAAGCAACAGAAGTCATGGAATAAAGAAGGTATTTCTATTTGTCCTGCTGAAGACAGAGCAGAAACCCTGACCACCATGGTTGTTGCCAGAGTTGTTCCATTAGTATAACTGAACACTTAACTGCCATGAAAGTCAGGAGAGTACCCTGCATGGGGGTGGCATGAGGGGCAAGCACTATTTGTATGAAACACAGTCCAGTTTCTGCGAAACAGATCTGTGCACAACAATGGTCCCAAGTGGATATAGGAAGAGAAAGGCTCTAGAGCACTAGGATGAGATCAGAGTAGGAAAGGGCAGGTATGAAACCTCTGCTTTCATCCTCAATGCTACATGGCAGAGAGAGGGGACCTCCTCATACATAGCTGTTTACCAAAGCAGTTTTTATAGAGCAGCTTAGAGGCGGTTCATATCCGGCACCTAACCTAGTCCATCTATTTTGGGCTGAGCTCCAGGGTCATCATCTGCCTGTAAACACACAGTATCAGCCTAGTATTAGATAAACACTGTGGATGCACATGGGCATGTATTGGTGAATACTCATGTGGTTGGATTATAACATTCTCTCTTTTAGACTATATATAAATTGCTTGGGATGCACAGTGGGACTTTATCTATGTTTTGTACATCAGCTAGCATACTAATGGGGGTTAGAAAATAGCAACAGCAGTAGAATAAAATCAACTGAGTGACATTTAAAAATCATTGCAAAGGAATGTTCTCAGCACTGCTGTCTTGTTTGTTTCAAGCTGCAGCGTCAGGGCAGAGAGGCCATATAAAGCAGCAGAGAAAGGGGGATGCTCAAGGAAGCTGTGGCTGTCTGGTCACTTTGCTGAGGTTTTTTAAGACCAACAGCAGAACCTTGAAATCTTGTTTTCTGATTTCAGTGTAAAAATATGCTGTTGACTACACTCTTTTCTCACTCAGGAATTGCACCACAGTTGAACTGTATGAAATACTCCTAAGCTGCAAACTGCACATGGAGAAAAGTGCATTTCCTTTGCCCTATGTCTTATTTTGAAATCTTAAGAGATTTTGTGAGTGGGTTTGCAAAAGCACAATCCATTTGACCAACTCATGGAGAACTGCGATACAAGTTGGGATAATCAGTCTGATTCCTCCTATCTTTGTGCCTTGAAACTGCAATGTACTATAATTTTATATTCATTTTGTTTGGAGATTAAAACATGCAAAACCACCAGAAGAGCGGAGCCGGTATTCTCAGTCCTTATATTGTATGTAAGTAAATCAAGACGAATTCAATTACGTTCCTGGGCCCATTTTTTTAATACAAAATAAATGTGTTCTTTCCCTCTGAAGTTTCTGTACCCTGCTAGGGCAGAACAGAGGGCAATGGACTTGTTTTGATGTAAAATTAGTAAAACCAAAGACAGGATCAGATTTGCCAACTAAAAATATCTACAGAAGAAAAAACTGGCACCTGATCCAAGGGGAAGTAATGAATGCGTAGCTGATGCGGAATGATAATGGAGTATACCCATGGAAATGATTGCAAAGTTAATCTAAAAAATCAAATAATTCTGATCCCAGTGATTTTGATTAAAATCAACTTGAAAAGAATGTCTAATGATTTGGTGCTGATGTTACCTCAATTAGTAGAAAAGTGTAAGAAACAAAAGGAATAAAATACTTTTAATCTTAAAAAAGGAGAGCTTCCTGGGGTGTGAGGAAGATGTGGACATGTGGGAACCATGATGAAGCTTCCCTGTGAGGAGTAATGAGTTAGTGAACCTTTTTCAAGTACAACACTTTTCTTTTTGAAGCTAATATTTGCCTTGTAGTAACACAGTTTCACAGTCACTACAAAGTGCTTGTTCATTTCTGTTGCTGGATATACGCTACAGCCACAGCCAGTGCACATAAATGAATAGGTGGCTATCTTTCAGATGCCTTTTAAAGTCTGATCTATAATGATAAATCAGTTTTGGGGCTCCAACTGGCACAGAGGATTGACAAAAGTCTGCTAGGGCCTCTTTTCCCTGGCAGTGCCAATTATAATTTAGCCTTCACTCAGTGGTGCCTGAAAACTATTCAGATTTTACCCAAACCCAGACAAGAGTTTGGAGCTGAAATTCCACGCGACTACAACTGGCTGCAGAATTACCATGGATTCAGATTACCCCTTCTTTTTCCAACATCTTTTCTGCAGCCCTGACATAAACTAAAACCTCATGCAAGAGTTGTAGGCAAAAGGCAAAAATATGCCCTGCAAAGATTTGGTATTATATTGCAAATCTATCTAGAAAATAACTCTGCCAGAAATTTCAATGTATTTCATTCAGTATATAATTACAGATAAAATCATGGAACTAATCAACAGCTTGCAGGTATAATCTCTCATTACTTTTTTTACTGAAGGTACCAACAGTAGTTAAATCACCAATACAGGTGATCCATTCCCCAGCCTTCTGGCACAAGGGGGATTGGCTTTCATCAAATATGATTGTCCTAAACCGGAATCCCATTGCAAAGGTGCTCGCATTTTCTCTGCTGTGGTCTTGATGGTAAATAGCAAACGTAACAACTTTTATATGATATTCTAACACTCTCAAAAACTAGGGAATAGACAAACTTGGATTGATCCTATAGGTTATGTTGAGAAATCTCATGGTAATATTCAGCAGAAGAGAAAAAAAATAATCCAGTAAAACATATAATGCCTACCAGGTAACTCTATTCCTATTTAATAAGCAGTCATACACATAGGTTTGCTTCACAGTATTAACAACCAGTTGGCTGAAAGCTATGAGTTGCTAAAATCTGTCTTGAAATCAATTAATCAATTAATCAAGTAATCAATTGACAATATGAATACGGTCCTAGAAAGACACAGGCAGTATGTAGTACACAGCTGCTTCCAGTTTTTTTGAGGTATTATTTTGGGGAAAAAAAGCACAAGTAATTCAGCATTGTGATAAATGGCTATATAAAAAAAGGGGGATGTAAACAAGCCAGATCAGGACTGGTGAAGAGAAGATGAATTCTTACAAGTCTGGCATTCAGTGATAAACATCCTGTACTCTGCAGCAAAGTGCTCTGAAAAACTCATGCTGTGAAACTTAACTGAGGCAAAGGCAGATGGGAATTTTATCTCCCCATAGTTAACATCTATATTGTTAAAAGGTAGTGATTACTAGTATGTTTCAATGTAACAGTAATTAAGATAGAAATAAAATGTTTACTTTGAATACTACAGTTCTCAGCTAAAACCAAAATTTGTTTTTCTAATTCTACAGACAGAATTCATCCACTTTTACTAGATGAGTGTGTTCCAGAGCCCAAGATTTTACTGAAAAAAAAAAATTCTAGTCCTTGTGGTTGCAAAGATAACTCTCAAAACGTGAACTGAGTGTAAGCAAAGAAGTCTGCCCAAGTATGAAGACGGCCTGGCAGAACGAGTCTGCAAGAAAATTAAAAACAACAACTCAAATTTCTATTGATTAATTATATTCTAAACAGTATAATCTTTGTTCAGTTTTAACTGTAAAAATGTTAAAAATATATTATTCATAGGTTGTGTCTATCATTGAAAGAACACAACTAATTTTTGCATGCAGAATGCAAAGGCATCAGTCCTTGCACGTTTGTGCAGATGAAAGTATGCTTCCTTGTTCCCTGTTTTCCATTCTGCACTCTTTCCCAGGAACAGCTAGGCTGTGGCACATCATACATCATGTGCACACTGGAAATGCTTGTTCTGCCACCAGTTTATCTTCATCTCATGCACTTGATAATAAAACTGTTGTGAAGTTTAAATCTATTTTAGTTCTATAAAACTGTCCCAGGTTTGGATCTGACTACCTTCAAAAATTCAGCAAAATTAGGTTTTAGAAGGTTTCAGAAGCTTGGGTTAGCTTATAATTGTTACTTCTTGTTGTATCATTTGCTGTCTTCCTCTGAACCAAATAAAAACATCTCCAAATTTAGATGGTACCATCAAAATATTCTGTGTTCTAGGCTTTGTTCAGTAAGGCTTAATATAAAACCAATAATTGCACAGTAATAATTATTATCTAATTATCCAGTAAGACAATTATTATTACTGCCTTTACAAATGTACCCCTTGTTTACCTAGGAGGTACAACATCCACTGGGATGTTGAGAAAGTTACATATCTGACTCAAGTACTTGATATTTTAATTTCAAATCTAATGCTTTCTATTACACAACCACTTTAACAGAAGCTGATAAAAGTGTAAGAACTGCTGGGCACACAACAAACTCATCTTACTTCTTAGTCACTATCCTACTCCTGACAAAGGCTCAGTAGTAGAGACTTAGGGAAGAAGATTAAAAAACACAGTAGCGCAAGGGTGATGTTTAGTCTGGTGAGAAAGTTTAGTGACTTCATTTTTCAAAAGAACTATTCATGGTGACTGTAAGATCCCTTTCTTGAGTGGATTCAATTAAGTTAGAGCTCAGTACTTTGTATGGACTTCACAATTTTTCACTTATGACAATTATTATCTAAATAAATTAATGTAACCTGCCATTTTGCTGCCAGGCACCCAGAAAAGGGAGATCTTCTGTGAATCTGCTGACAGTTGTAGATTTGACTGCCCTGAATAATTTTGTATCCTGTATTATGTACGTGTACTTGTTCAAAGCCTTAACAGTTACAGCTAGAAATATTACTGTTTACATGCTAATTCTTGACAACTATTCACATAAATCAATGTATTCATATCTGTTATGTAAATGCCTCCTTAGAAATACTAATCTAAACTCCAGCCACTCATACACATCTTCCCAAATGGATGCTTTTCTGTTGCCTTGTAGTACAGCCCACATGTATGTACGATGGTAGTCCTTTCAAACACAGTATGGAATGAATTATATACATATAATATTTTCTCTGCACACTTAAGAATCTGGCAGTGAATATTGTCATGAGCTACATAGTGGTACATCTATAATGACAAGAATCTACTTGCGTGAAGCATGAGAATTTGGCTCTGAGGTACTTCATTATAAACTATGAGCTATGCTTTGCTTGGTTCTGGGACATGATAATTGCAACCATTTATGACAGGGTTGAGTTATATTTTCATTATTCAGTACTGGTGGCTGAAGCACAATAATAAAAAATCATTTAACAAAGCAAGTTACTATTACAACAGTACAAGGTCAACAACTAAGTTTAAGCTTGCGCCCTTTGTGCTTCTATAGTAGCAGTTATTTTCCAGATTCACTCAGTACTAAGGATATGCTTGAGGTATGGAGAAGTCAAGGTTACAATAGCTGTGTCTAAGACAAGAAATAATTACAATTGTTATATACGTGCAAAGTTACTGTTTAAATATTCTGATTATTGTTTATCTTCTCTTTAGCTCCTTGCTCAGAAGTGGCCTTTTGGAGATTCTGAATTTGGACAGTTTCTTTGCAAATTCCTTCCCTTTATACAGAAGGCATCGGTGGGAATCACAGTCCTAAACCTCTGTGCCCTTAGTGTGGACAGGTACAGCATGTTTTACTCTTTTGACAGACACCATTCTTGCCCTTGCAGTTTTCCTAAAAATGGGAGTACTCAGTATGGTCGTCTTAGCAGGCAGACTACAGTATAGATGTAACTTACATTCTGTTTTTTGCTATCCTGGCTAAAACAAAGCACCACATCTGTGATTCAAAGTATAACATGAAGTCATTAAACTAATTAACTTTATGGGCTTTTTAAAGATATTTAAAAGCTCTAGTAAGGCATTATCTCAATTTCCTTTACCAGACAAAAAAGTATGCAGACTTCTTTCTTTCATATGACCAAAGGTTTGTTTTGTATTTTAAAAGGATCATAATCTTTAGTCTTAAAAATAATTTTTTTCAACTCACTGCCTATGGACCAGTGTTTATTTTGATGAAAAACACATTGGAAACTTGCTTTGGTAGTTTGATGTTGATAGTTTGAAAACTAATGTCTCTGCTAGAAGCACTCAGGGAGACACATGAACTTTTTAATAGAACAACAGCTAAGATGCTTTTGAACATTATTCTTTTATGGTTTTCTTCTTCATCCATTTAAGGCAATAGCAGATGAAGACTTCACTTCTGTCAAAGCTATTTTTATTGCTCTTGACTTTTCTTGATCACGTTCTAGTCCAAAATATCAGTAATTCTGATACAGAAAATACTGATAAATAAAATATTTGTATTAGTACAGCGATGCAAAGTTAAAAGAAACTTTGAAATTAATCTTGGTTTGGTGGTTTTAAATAAAAAGTTGATGTACAAGGTTTGCAATGGATGAGTAACTTACTAGTATCCATACCTGATATACAGTTCCTTATTATATTAGTAACTCATTAGCTGAAGCCAGAAACAAAAAAAAATGTAACACAGGCAAGTGTTCTATTTCCATGTTTCAGTCTGAGAACTATGAAAAGAATCCTATTTCTCAAACAATATCTGTCCAGCATAAAATACAATCCCATGGATTGCTCTAAGGAATAAATCATAGATCAAGTACATATGAAAGAGAGAATTTGTTAGATAAGTTCTGACCAGTGCAGTTTCACTAGATTTAGTCCTAGTGTTACATACACTTTCATAAACTGGAAGTAACTCAGATGAAAGTTCCTCTTTATATACGTTGTGGTTTTTTTTTACAAGCACTGATTTGCTAAGCCTCACAACAACCAACTGCTGTTTCCATTTGAGTATAAAGTCTTGCATGGGATCAGACTCAGACTATTGAATTTCGGCCCCCCGTTTACATGCTTTGCCAAGGACATACTCTTTATTAACTGGAGCTACTCTAGTAAATGATTGCAGAGAATGTGTGTTTGAAAGCAGATATATACATCCAGATTCTGATATTGGCTAACACAAAGTGAATCTAGCTTAAATCACCGTAAAATCAGGATTTGAGAGCACCTTCAACAAGTTAGGTTGGGCACTGGAAGTGGCATAGTCACATTAATACAAAATTATACATCAGCTAATGTTTGCTTTTTACTATGGAAAATGAGTAAATATAGAATTGTGTGCTGTCACAGCTGGACTGTTTCTGGTCTACAGGCAAGTTACTATTTTCTTTAAAAAGCTCCTGAAAACGATCTCATTTATAGTTATTTAGTGTGTCTATATAAGGAGTTATATTTCTACATAAGGAGTATATTTCTACAAGGTAGAAAAAGATAGAGCCAATTGGTATAATAAATTCAGAGCTCAATAGCTTTGAGAGGCAGGGATTGGTCTCTTCTCCCAAGTCACAGGCGATGGGACAAGAGGAAATGGCCTCAAGTTGTGCCAG
>JAOXNH010000031.1:16338919-16350294 GCA_028566575.1 Bartramia longicauda
AACTGAACACAGCACTCGAGGTGAGGCCTCACCAGGGCCGAGTACAGAGGCACCATCACTTCCCTACTCCTGCTGGCAAACTGAATCCAGATCACTCTCTGGGCAGCAATATTAAAAAGTTCATTTTCACCATCAGCTGCTGCTCTTTGCATAAAGGTCAGTGGTGTGAAAACAGACCATTCATCCCTGTCTGTTCCTTATTAATCCTCCAATCCATCAATTTGCTTGTATCCTGCATCAAAGATTTTGCATCTCTTATCGGTTTTCTCTTTCTCCTTCCCATACTTGAAAGCATTTTTTCCTTCCAGCCAATTAAAAAAAAATAATTATGGTTACGTTGCTCTTTTAGGTAATTTGTCTCATTACTGTTGATCAGATCTGTTCTGCTCAGGCGGTATTGCTTTTGTTACCTGCAGAATTCTATTTCCTTTCACAAAAAGATGCTTTTGTAATCTCAGACTCTTTTTCAGACACCAGTTCTTGCCGCTCAACAGGTTTATCATCGTTAAAACTGCCTCTGAAAGTTTGACTGCTGCTTCTAAACCGAGACCGTGCTCTTCCAGATGGTTGATAAATTTATTGTAGTAATGATTAGAAACAAATCTTGTCATTCAGTTTGACCTCTTGCCCTCTACCAAGAGGCTGGATTGTGTTTCCTTTGTTTCGGCCAACATTTCCCCACAAAGACATGGGAAATCAATATTTTTTAATTGTGTATGAAATCTTTTGACTAAGTTCCTCTGAAAAACAAGAGGTAGCTAAGCTTGTCTACCTCCAGAGTCAATGTTAGTTACGCTTTACATTTGTTAGAAGGAATCTTAAAAGGAAAAAAAATCACTAGGAAAAATTTACAGTAGGAACGGGTAGATCAGCTTATCTACCCAATTCTACAGACATCACTACTATGTGAAGCTCTGATTTGGAACATCTGGAATAAATGTGTTTAGAGAAATAGTCAAAACCAGTATATCTGAATGTGGATCTGCAATGTCAAAATTGTTTCCGTTAGTGGGGACTGTTCTCTGGATTTTAAGTAAAATTACAGAAAATTTTCAGATATGGAAAAACACGATGGTAAGGGTGGTAATCCATCTCATCCAACTTTAGCTTTTTTAATGCTTATATGTGCAAGTTAAGCTCTTTTCAGGTATTTCATTGTACCTGCAGAAAATAGACAGAGTGCCTCTAGAAAACAATTTATCGCTGTCAGATAGAAGTGTCTGGATTGGAGTCCTAGTGGAGCTCCTAGAGGAGCCCTAGTGAGGGAACACAGGCAGGGCCCTGGCACAGGTTAATTGAGCCGTGTGCTCAGAAGCTCATTGGAGAACAAGTCTTATGAGGAGAGGCTGAGGGAGCTGGGGTCCTTCAGCCTGGAGAAAAGGAGGCTGAGGGGAGACCTTATTGCTCTCTAAAACTACCTGAAAGGAGGTCCTAAAGAGGCAGGGGTCGGTCTCTTCTCCCAAGCCACAGGCGACAGGGCAAGAGGAAACGGCCTCAAGTTGCACCAGGGAAGGTTCAGATTGGAAATTAGGAAAAATTTTTACACTGGAAGGGTTATCAAGCATTGGAATGGGCTGCCCAGGGAAGTGGCTGAGGCATCATCCCTGGAGGTATTTAAAAGACGGGTTGACATAGTGCTGGGAGACACGGTTTAGTGATGGGTTTTTATCAGAGTTAGGTTGATGGTTGGACTAGATGATCTTAAAGGTCCCTTCCAACCTAGATGATTCTATGATTCTATAATTGTTGACTCTCTGTCCCTCTTACAGACTACAGCTTTAATTTAGAACAAGACTATTTTTTTTTCCTACAAGGGCTCCACTCCACTCATTACTACTGCCCTTCACACAAAGTGACTCGCACTGACCGTGTATGTGTATTAAAGTTTAACTGTGCATGCCCGAGGGGAACAATGTCCACTCACATGTGGAGA
The DNA here is from genome assembly GCA_028566575.1 of Bartramia longicauda. Taxonomy (NCBI): domain Eukaryota; kingdom Metazoa; phylum Chordata; class Aves; order Charadriiformes; family Scolopacidae; genus Bartramia; species Bartramia longicauda. Next base: position 16,340,853 of record JAOXNH010000031.1, read on the forward strand.
GGCTTTTAAGAGGCTGACAGAAAACACCAAACCAGCCACTCATCCTTCAGAGGAAGCTCACACTTGTTTCAACTGCCCCCAGGCATCTTTAAACTCTAGGTCATGATGGTGAGGATAGTCTGACTCTTTTTTCTAAACAGTGCCTGACTGTGACTAAGAGGAAGAATATTTACTTTCCTAAGCTTTTACTCTTGCTTATACCTCAGGCATATTAATTTTAATGAAGAAATGGTTGTAAGAAGAGTGAAGATACAGATCTCATTTATTACATGTACACCCTCTTCTTGCCTCCTCTGTATACCAAATTGCATAGAACGTCATCTCAGGGTAGGTACTTTCATCTGGCCCAACTTCCAGTAAGTGTATTAGATAAGTCAAGATTTTATCAATAACACAAGCTCTAAGAGTTTTATTGTATTAAGAGCTTTGCAATCAATACAACGCTGGCTATCTTTAAAATGAAGAACAGCTGTGATCTTTCACAACAAAGAAGAATAGGTCGATAACAGCAACACTAATGTCATTTAGGAACGGTCCTTACACTAATTTTGACAGTTACTGCTTCTCACATCCTTGATCAAAACTCTTATTGTTTCTGTATTGCCTTTCCCTCTTATGAAGGGCTGATACCTGCAGAACAGAATGTTATACTACTGGCCCACTTGAATAACTAGTTTCCAAATGTAGTCAAAAGGACCAGGGAAATAAAAGCATCTACTCCATAAGACAGCAGGCATAGTGGGCTGATAGTCCTCAGACAAGCTATAGCCCGTAGTTTAATTTTCATATACTCCTTGATTTCATTTCATAATGCCCACAATTTTTTAAAAGTTCTAATTAGATACCACTATGGTAAAATTCATTCAAATTGTTCCAAAAACTAATCCGGGTCACAGCAAAAAATACAACCATGCTGCATTAATGAGGCCAATACTGGAAGGCGAGCTTGAGTTCTGAAATTATTATTTACCAAGGAATGATGAAATGACGTACAGGGCGTAGAAAAGCATCAGAAATGAGCCATTGGATTTAGAGTTCTCCATTCATTGCTTATCAAAAATGACACTTAAGAAGCCACTTAAATATAATATCCAAGTACTGAAATACAGATGATGCATCAGATATCCATGGGGTCTTTAGCTCAGCAAAGAAAGATATAATAAGAATCTACAGGAAAATGTTTCAGGCAGAAAAATTCCAAATGAAAATAAGGTACACATTTTTAACAATGAGGGCGATTAACTACAAGAACAAACCACCAGGACAAGGTTCTTCTGAAAGAAATACTTTAAACAAGTTATAACCAGATAGGAGTGCAAAATATTTACTCGTATGTATGTATACTTCATGATGTAATGATCCCTTGTCCTTAAATACCGTCCATCTCTAAATATAAGTAGCAGGAGGGATTGCAGAGTCCACAAAAAGCAAGTTGGAATAAACACCTAAGAATGGGAAAAGAGAGAGGAGAAAAAAAAAGGAGGGAGAGCAACTGAAGAGCACAATATACTAAAGTTGACAGCACATGCACGAGCAGTAGGAAATGAAAAGGGGAGAGAGGAGCCACAACACTGAACAGAAAAAAGGAAATTACCTAGAAAAGAACTGAATATTTTAGACAAGTTTGGAGACAAAAGGGAAACAAACAGAAAAAAGAAAATTAGGACAAAATACACGCAGATTTTAGATTGAGGAATTAAACGTAATGCATGATGCGTGTATTTTATGTCAGTTCCCTGGCAGACATCCTGTATTTTCTAAGTATGAGAGAAATAAACCCTGCAGTATTTTACCACTCCTAATTATGGGAGATTTGTGGTAAGACAAATATCCTATATATTACATAACTCACGGAACACCCACTTGGAAAATTATACTACCACTACTTTTCAAATCACTCTTAAAGCAATGAGTAGAGCCCAAGTAATAGCAGGTTAATATGCATTCAGCAAATTCTGATCTAATTACTGAGCTTCTTATGCTTTAGCCGAAACCATTCATAAAATTCTTCAACCAATAATACCTTATTTGATAGTTACTTGAATTGTGAACTGAAAAAAAAATTGCTAATAAAATACATACAGGACCTAACTCCTTACTGTTCTGCATACTAATCTTCCCATGCACAAAACAGATTTAACTCAAGCAGAACAGGTACAAAAAACCAAGACAGGAAATAACTGTATTCAACCCATTTGTTGTCAATTACATAGTTACACAGGTAACACAACAAAAACTTTACATTTCTTACTTGAAAAATATGTAGTCTACAGGCCCCTGTTTGCTAAGAACACCATTCAGTCAAGGATGAGATAGTATTGTGTACCTTGTGTAGCTGACGGGACCGATTGTTAATTTGCCAGTCAACGGAAAGTAAAATTTGAATTGATTGTTAAATTTTCAGAGTTCACAAATATTTGAGTCTTTGTGTGAAAGGTTATGTTTCTATCAATATTCCATTTAGTCAGTAAAGCCAAAATTTGGTACTTGGTAAAATAAATAAAAGGATCCCCAATTATTTAAAATTAAATTTTAATTTTAATATGAATGATATGAAATATGCATGAGAAGATACTATGCTGAATGTTACTACCTTAATTATCTCAGTATAGTGTATTTGTTTCAATGTTCAGAATTCCAACCTCATAAACCTCTTCCCCATGAGCGAACCATTGCCTCCCTCCTTTCTGATATTTTTTGAAGATAAGGATGCCTTTAGAAGATATTTTTCTCTTTAATCTGCAAGTCCAAAATGTAGCTTGCTTTAGTATGTTCAAAATCTTTGTTCATACATTTCTCTTAAAGTGATGTTCTGGGAACCTGTCCGTAGTACACCCGTGACTACGCTGTGTATGATATTGCTAGAGAAATCAAAGCTAAAGTTTCGTGTCTGTTTCCTGCAAGAATGATGGTGTGCGAGGCTCTGATCTTCCCATGATATTGTGTAGTAATGCTTTCTGAAGAGTCTGTAAGCGGCTTACAGCCTGATCTTGCATTTACACATCTTCCTTCCTCTAACATTAAGGCTACAGGGGATTTAATGTACAAGTTTTGCATCCTGTTAATAAGCACACTTCCAAACAAAAAGGGGGTGTGATACAGGAAATCAGAAGAAACGCTGCATGTGTGAATCCCAAATGAGTGTTTTGGTTAGAGGAAGGGTGAGGATGCCTTGAAAATACATTGAGGATGCCTTAAAAACTCTTAACTTTTACTAAACTCTGTACCCTAGTTCCTATATCCCTTAACTAATGTTTTTCCCCATCTGAAGCTCTTCATTCATTCCATCTCAGAAATTCAAAATCCAGTACTTCCCAGTACACTCAAAGCATGCTAACCTGGAGTTCTCAACTACTCTTTTCCTGAAACCCTTGTTATCCCTGAGCCTTCATGCCCATGCCAAAATTCTGTATTCCTTCCAATCACCTCTATGCCATCCCACCCTCCCAGAACCTAATCCTTCAACCCAAAGCTTTCTCATCTAAATTTCTTTATTCTTTCCTTCCCTTGCCAAAGCTCATTCATCCCCGCAACTCAGAGCCTACATACTTACAAACTGTATCCTCCTGGTCTGTTGAGGGCATCTCCTTTCCCTGTACCTTTCACCTTCCTTGTGCTTGCTGGTACTCCCTTTTGCACTCCAGTTAGCTGCTGTCATCAGCTAAAATCATCATCCCATTTGCTTTTCTCTGAAAAGCTTAACCTTGGCTTGTGCCTTGGAACAGTGTTAAGAATAGAGGTGGCAGCTGCACATATCCGAATCTATCTGCCAGGACTCAAGGGGGCAAAAAATGTGGGCACGTCTGAGGAAGAAAAGAATACTTGCCATAGTCACGACAGTAAAATGACACAGCTCCCTACTATTTATAATCCATTTCAGTGACTTCTTATTCTGACATTTTTAAAGCAGACAAATAACCTCCCTTGACTTTTTTCCTCCTTAATTAGGAGGACTATTTCACCAGTGGATGCCATGTAGCACTGTAATTCCCAATGAGAAGGTGCTGTTATTTTGGAGCAGTAAAATAAGCAGTTTAGAAACTGCTGTATCACCAATGACAGAAAGCTCTCCAGCATGCATCTCAGATTATTATAAAATCAAAAATAGTATTTGTTCTTTCCATAATTTTTAGATAGCACTGTCTTTGCTAAATTGTTGCATCTCCTTCACTGCAGTTTTTGCTAGACAACAGTTAATTCTTCTACTGAAAATATTATTTATAGACTGGTTTGTACTTTGTATTATATGCCTATCAGTTTTCTCCAAATAATTTTCGAGCCTTTTGACCAGAGTTGACAGAGAGGTTGAGGTCTCAGAGCTAATAAATTTCTACACATTCCTTGAAAACAGGCAGGCAAGTAGAGGAAAAAGACCCTCTCAGTTCCCCAACTTGGGGAAAGGCTGCACCTTGGTGACAAGAATCCTCCGGTATTGGAGAGAGGGAAGGTAAAGAGAGGAAAAGGAAAAGGGGAAAATGCATGGGCTTTATTTGAAACTTCCTTAAGAGTTCTCACCTTTTACCAAGATTAGTTATGAGACGCATACATAGGAAAGTAGGTTTCCATAATTTCACTTTTTCCAGAGAAACCTGCTATCCAAGGGATAAAGTAGTGGGAAAATATGCTGGTTTTGGCATGTACAGACTTTTCAGCTATGCACTTCAGTTTCTCATCAGAAAGGTGATGCAGAGGCTGAGATAGCTATCAGACAGTCTTAACTAGCACTAAGTTGTAGTCTAAGGCAAATACAGAATATGCTGACAAACCCAGTATTTTTAACATTGAATAGTGTAAACAGAAAAAATGCATTTTTACTTCATGAAGATTATTTTCACAGTATTTCATTGCATGGAAGCTGACAACCGCTTCAGATAGCACTGCTGTTACAGCTGAGGTAGCTGGTGATAGCTGTTTTCTATCTATTAGAACAGCTTGTGTGCCTGGAAGCTATTTTTCTTCTTGTTCTGTTAGCTGATCTAGTCTAAGATATAGCCTTACACTGTATCTTACACTCACAAACCTTGCCTACTTTAATTAGAAATCATAGTCTAGTCCACATAGCAGAATTCCATGCAATCCTGTGCCTAACCAGAACAGTTGCAGCCAGCTCTCTGCTATCCACCCCTTGATGTGCTCTGCCGTGTCCGAGGTGGCTTGATACCTGGCAGAGTCCCTGGAACAGGCAGAAGAAAACCAAGCAATACAAATCTGAAGGTGTCAGCTTTAGGATTTTATTTAATAATAAAATTGAATCAAGATCCTTGAATTTAAGGAAGAAACTGAAGGTTGGAAACTAATGACTGTCTCTTTCAGGTATAGAGCAGTTGCCTCCTGGAGCCGCGTTCAGGGAATCGGAATTCCCATGATCACTGCCATTGAAATTTTCTCCATTTGGCTTCTGTCCTTCATACTGGCTATTCCAGAAGCAATTGGTTTTGCTGTGGTACCTTTCAGATACAAGGATGAAGGTTATGTTACCTGCATGCTCAATCCTACCAATAATTTTATGTTGGTAAGTAACAGCCTTTCTCCTCTTTTGGGAATCCATAGTCTATAGGTTAGACAATTAAGATACTGGATTATAGTATGTTTTATTGATCCATTGAAGTGCAAGATGTATTCTAATGTATATTGGGGCAAAGAGGATCCTTCATTTAGGGTGACCTGTCTCCACTTTCAGCCAGATACTAAATGGGACTTCCGAATATTCTGATTTCTTCACTACTGAGGATTCTTAATACAGAAATTTGCGATTCTGGCCTGCTTAAAGTACAATCAAGGGAGGTATCAGGGTAGCCAGAGCCTTGGAAGGTATTGTGTTCCTAGGTACAACACCTTGAAGCTTGTAACTGTCAAAACCCATGTTTTACCATGATTAGTCATCATTTTGCATGCAGTAGCCAGCTCTTTTGGCAGATAAAGAAAAGGGTGGGGCCATGCTCTAACATAACTTTTCCCAGTCTACATGCAGTTACAAACATATTATTCTCAAACAGACAATAATACCTTCATTTACAAGAAATCCTGACTACAAATCTGACAGACTCACATCTCCAACCTAGGTAGCTTGGGCACTGTTAGCTGTCATCTAGATACAGCAACTCAAGATCAAGAGAAGTGCCTGAGACACACCAGGCTGTTTTGGCAAGTTTTATAGCCCTCATCTTCTGTGCTAGTACCCACATTAGCTTGTTCAGAGCAAGTCAGGTGAGTAGTCACTACAGAATTAATAGATCTTTACTGCATAGGGGGATAGTGATTTTTTACCTGCCTTACGCTGAGAAAATGGGAAAGTGGTATCTTAATTTTTTCTCTGTGAACCCAAAGAAGGGCCAGCCACCATTCACCCAGTAATAAAAAAAAAAAGAGTAATATTTTGCTTTATCTCAGAGAAGGCAGATAGTGCAAGATCTTGAGGGAAACTCCGTATTTTTTTCTGGACTAGAATTTTTCACGACAGAGTGCAAGTTTCTCTTTTTTTGATGCCTGCCATTTCTCCTTTTATTGGATCAGAACTTGGCTTGGGCTAGAATTGGGACAGATAGGTCAAAATGAAGCAAGGAAATTTAGAAAAAGCGTGGATGATTAGTGTTTTTCAAGGAACATCCCTAACTTTGGCAGGATTACACAAACTGCAGGGATGGCAGAAAGAGCAAGAGGACACAAAAGGAATTCCCTAAAGGAAATAATTAATGCAGGTGAAGATGGAGTGAAATTGCCCAGGACCTACTATATCTTTGTTTCTAAACTCTGCAGACTATGTGACTGTAGATACCGTAGTTAAGAATAAGATTTATGAAATGCACACTTCAGCAAATTTCCCTTTTGTAATGGCTGTTTAACTCCACAAATGTGCCTGCACAATCTCCCTCTCTCCCTAAGAAAAAGAATAGTTTTCTCTTCCCTCTTCTCAAAAACACTACAGTCCAAGTCTTCCATAAGCACGCTAACTTTGATGATTATTGTTCTGTTCTTAATGTGCAATAAGTGGAATAGCTTGTTTTGTTTTTATTAGCAGGAATTAGTATCTTTTACTTGCTCAGCATAATTCAAAAGCTCCAAATCCCCCCACTCCAGCTTGATTTTCAAGGAAACAAACCAGCATTTATGTCCAAGCTGAGAATAAATGTTGGACGTGTCAGTCAAAATGAAGAGTGTTGTGTTTCAATGTGTTGCAAGCAAGTAGAAACATGAGATTAAAATGGAAATACCATTTTAACCTTAACTACAGTATTTACTACCACAAACATCACAATAAACAATTACTAAACTTTGGGAAGGAATTATGATTAACTTTTGTTTTTAATAGGAGCTTTATTCATGTTTAAAGCTACCCTTGAAAGATTTAAAAGATTCATGCTAGCCCATGATTCCCAAGAGGCTGAGTGCACTAGGAAACTTGTTTAAAATGCGCGTTTCCTGTAGAAAACCAGTTCCATGTGGGCTTTCAGGACAAACAAAAGAATGTCTACTTCTCTTAAATCAACCCAGTTTTGTGCTTTGATGTAAGTTTTGTGAAACTCAGATTCCACAAGTAATCATTTACAGACATTTTCATGTAGGTTTTATAACTTCATGAAGCCAGGTCCTCATACAGAATTGATGTGTTGGTCGGGACTGTGACACAGAACTCTTACGCGTGTTTTCTTGACAGGCAATGCACAGGAAAGCTGGCAGAGTGATACGGCAGAATGTTTTCCTTGTAAACCTAGCATGGATTCAGACAGTACACATTCTGTTGTGCTGCCCAACCAATATGATTCTAGTCTGACTTGGAGGAGTTTGCCATGGAAAAAGATAATTGTCTCCATGTATTTGTAATCCTTTTCTCTGCAGAAGGAGTGGTAATTAGATTTCCCCTCAGTCCAAACTCTTCAAATATGAGGCATATTGTTTTCTAGTTTTTTACTGGCAGAAGCTCAGTTCCCAGCGGGGGAATTTCTGCCCCCAAGGGGAGTGCAACTATGCAGCAGACCAAGGCCCCTCCTCACACAGGGATGAGGCTAATGAGGAGGAGGAAACAAGTTAATCAACAGAATTCAAAATGTTCTCTGAGGTGGGGTTGTGGCCTAGATACAAGCAGCATATTCTAAACTAGCAAGCTCTGTAAGCAGCTAACTCTGTTGAGACAGAGGGAGAAAAATTAAAAGCACTCCCTTTTTCTTAGTAAATCAACTTTCTGGTGTAACTAAAGCAGATGTAAAAATGAACATTATTTAATAGTAGTTTATTAATTGCATCCATTTTTTTCATCTTTCAAAGTTCTAGTACCATTCAGTTTTCAATGTAAACAAGATGTCAAAAGTTTGACTTTTTCAAACAGGATTAATATAATCCTCAGTTATTAGCATTTTGACATTTGGTGTGGGAACTGTGATGTTACAAGAGCACATCCGCTAGGAATAAACAAGCCAGGGGAAAGATTATGAGAAAAAAGGTTCCCTTTTACACACATCCATCTCAGTGACTAATAACATAGAGACAGGAAGTATTTAAAATGTCATATTTCAGTGCACCATTTTTGCTGAGCATAAAAGTTAAAAAACAAGATACAATATTTTCTCAAGTCTGAAAATATAATCGTCTACAGAAAAGACTAATTTTAAATGTTTTGTCAAATATAGTGTTTCCCATAGTACATAAATATATTAATATAAATCACAGCTAACACTTAAAATTACACAGCAAAGTATTGCTAGTCTATCAAGTCCCTCAGTGTTCTCTCACAAAAGGCAAATGGTATGAATGGCAGCCAAAGGGTTAAAAATAACTGTACCACTAGAAGGCATCCCTAAGCTTTACATATATCAGACAAACACTTAGGAAGTGGCTCCTATCTGCCCAGTGCATAAGCAAACCAACTACCAATCTTTTCAATGATAACAAAAGGTGATTAAACTTCGAAGACATTTTGAATTTTCCTTTTTTGGAATCAGGACAGAAGCCATAGAGGTAAATGGCATTTCCTGACACAAGCTTTTAGTAAGATTTGTTATCTCAAACTGACACTGTCTACATTTTGGCATGTCTTTTTCATGAAACTGGATGCCAGTTTTCATGAATGAATGTGAATGTTCAGAAAACACAACTAAAAACAATTAATTCCAATTCAAGACAGATTGCAATAAATGCACAGGCAGGCCACCCGTAAGGTAAAACAGATGTTTACACTGCCACAATTCCCATTTTGCTGTTGGTCCAAAATGGATCAATAATAAGAAAGTTTACATAATTGGTGCATTTTACCGACAGATACCAGAGTAACAGCTGTCCTGCTTTCCAAGACATTTCTGTGGTACCTTCCATTGAATCACAACATTTCTTCTCTTTTCTTTACCTTATCTACAGTTCTACAAAGATGCAAAGGATTGGTGGCTGTTTGGTTTCTATTTCTGCATGCCGCTGGCATGTACTGCCATCTTTTATACACTAATGACTTGTG
>JAOXNH010000031.1:16360605-16378070 GCA_028566575.1 Bartramia longicauda
CCTGTACTGAGCACTGGTGAGGCTCCGCCTTGAGTACTAAGTCCAGTTTTGGGCCCCTCACCACAAAAAAGACATTGAGGGGCTGAAGTGTGTCAAGAGTAGGGCAACAAAGCTGGTGAGGGGTCTGGAGAACAAGTCTTACAAGGAGAGGCTGAGGAAGCTGGGGTTGTTCAGCCTGGAGAAGAGGAGGCTGAGGGGAGACCTTCTTGCTCTCTACAACTCCCTGAAATGAGATTGTAGAGAGGTGGAGTTGGTCTTTTCTCCCAAGTCACAGGCGATGGGTCAAGAGGAAATGGCCTCAAGTTGTGCCAGGGGAGGTTTAGACTGGATATTAGGAAAGATTTTTACACAGAAAGGGTTATTAAGCACTGGAATGGGCTGCCCAGGGAAGGGGTTGAATCACCATCCCAGGGGTTTTTAAAAGACGGGTAGACATAGTGCTTAGTGACATGGTTTAGTGATGGTTGTTTTGTCAGTTAGGTTGATGGTTGGACTAGATGATCTGAAAGGTCCCTTCCAACCTAGGCAATTCTATAATTCTGTGATTCTATGAAGTAGTAACTTGGGATAAAATGCTAAACCTATGGAAGTAAATGATAAAGTTGCCACTGACTTCAGCAGGACTGGGATTTCAATCAGAATGTATGATGGAGCCCCATCTGCATGGTAACTATGGCAATGTGACTAAGCCCGTTACAGTTAAGCAGGACAGAAGTAGTAAATGATTCTCTGGGGTTTGCATGAATGATTGTGAAATTATCATCCCATACACTCAGGTGAGAAAAGAAGCATTGGCACAGTTTCCTCCTATAAAACTAGCTTAATAGAAGAAGTCAGAGGTAACAGGATTCTCCTCTTACACCACCCCACCAACAGAGACAGGTGGCCAGAATAGGAGAACAGGAAGATTGTCTACTTGCAGGGAACAATCCTTACTATAGAATACTGATATTCTGAAAATCAGTATTGTCCTGAAAATCTAGAGTTTTGTCCTTGTCTTTACTCCAAGACGTAATTCTTACTTATACAAGTTATTGCACAGATCTCAACAGATATAGATATTATTGCATGTGTCCTCTTCACTGTTCAGGCAGATACTGGAAATGTAGAGTTGGCTGGAATATCCTAACATTACGTATCACTGACATGCCTATTGCAATTATGCAGATCAGTTTTACTGAAACAATTCTGGTCTACACTGAAATCAATGTGGACGTATTACAGCGTGAGCACATACCTCTCAGAAATATAACAATGCTATGTCAGAGGAATCATAGGATCAATATTTATTACTGCAGGGGATGCAGTATGCTGTATTCCTGAAGAAGTTGATATATACGAGAGAAAAGTATCTCTGTGGGGGTTTACCCTGCTGAGTCAAACTGAAAACCCTTACAATTCTCCTCATATACAGACCTCTGGGATCTGCCTCCTTTCAGAAAATTTCATCTTCTGTAGTTGATTACATATTTAGCTCTTCTAAGGATGTATTTTCTAGGCTTTGGGAAAACACAGTTTGCACTGACTGAACGCTGCATGAGAACTGTGATGTACAGTCATTCCCACTTTGCAGCTTTTGCCACGGGTATGTGATTTCATAAATGTTGTTCTGTATGCAAATAAAATAATCAAGTAAAATAATATGGAAAATGTATGACATGAAGAAGAATTAGAAATCACAAGAAAAGGAGCTCCTTAACTAAGCCAACCAGCCATACTTCCTCCACTTGGTAATAGTAGATTACCTTTTAGGTAATAATCCTTCCATTGAATTGAAAACAAGAATGCCACACAATGCTTAATTTATTGGATAATTGGTTAACTTTTTCCCTCTAAAGTCTCAATATTGAACACAGGTAATTAATTATATATTGCTTATGTCTTAGTTCAGGTAAGATAACTTCACCACTAGTTTGTAACCCAAACTGCCATGCTATGTCTAGAATGGGTTAACAGTTCCAGACGTGTTAGCACCAGTTTGTTACAGCGAGTGCCAAGATGGAAAATGGAAAGGATTGACCAACCCAAATAAACAGACAATGCAATTCAAGAACAATTCTGAGCTCACCAGGGAGCTGAAAATCTATTCCAAATGCTGCTTCAACTACGTGTTGTATAACTACTCTAATAATTTTTTTCCAAACCTGTGCTCTGCAAGCCCATGGCAACATAGGCTGCACAACAATTTTATAAACATTAAAGATGAAATTTTATACTATTGAATACTATAAGTTTGATAATGAGTAGTGATCTGCAAGAAATTTTGAGTGATAACTATTTTTCGTTAGCCAAACTCTGCAGAAACCTAAGAACTCTGCAAATTCAAAAGATAACAGAAACTTTCTCTAAACAGTCTAATACACAAGTGATAGAAATTGGAAATTGTCTGTTGAATTCCAGTTTCTCTGACTCAATGCTTACAGTTTGTCCTTGCATCTCTCTTACTATCTTGTCCTTCTCTCTGAGATCCTTTCTTATTCTTGTCTTATCACTACAAATAAACAGTATGAATTAACTTACGTTGAACTTTTGACTACTTCCACTACTTCAAATGTTACCATTATCCAGGCCTAAAGCCAGCCTTAGGTATACCAACAGTTCCAATGTGAACATACCTTGAATTTTCATGGGAGTTCCTTAAGACAAAGTAATTAAAATGTAACGGTTGTAGGGCAAGTGATTATCGGAAACAATAAAATTAATGGGGAAAAAAAAAGCAATTAAATATTGGTACTAAAATGAGTTTCCCATCTTTAGGAAAGGCTTTCTATCAATTTTCCACAACTTTTCTCTCAAAGCCTCTTCGGAATCACAATCAATAAAAAGATGAAGGCTTCTGTCTCACATCAAGGAAGCAAAAGGTTTTATGCAATCCTTATACTAAGCTAAGAGTAATAAATACATTTTTTACCTTCTAGATATACATACTATAGAAGACTCTGAAGTCTAATTTGCAATACAGTAAATTGGTAAGACAAGGAGTGATGGCTTCAAACTGGAAGAGGGGAGATTTAGATTTGATATTAGGAAGAAATTCTTTACTGTGAGGGTGGTGAGGCACTGGAACAGGTTGCCCAGAGAAGTTGTTCAAATGGAAGTGTTCCCTAGAAATGTTCAAGGCCAGGCTGGATGGGGCTTTGAGCAACCTGCTGTAGTGGGAGGTGTCCCTGCCCATGGCAGGAGGATCGGAACAAGATCATCGTTAAGGTCCCTTCCAATCTAAACCATTCTTTGATTCTGTTTATTACAAACAGTTCTACAGCTGTCAAACTACAGATATGAACATATTCAGCCAAATTAACTTTAATTTAGATTTAGTATTCATAATCTTACTACACAGACAAAAAGCTCGGCCTACACAGCCTAAACTTAACTCAGGAACACAATAAATGATATAACGTGCTACTGCAGTTAATGGTTACAGGTACACAGAGGAATTCATTTAGAACTAGATCAAGTGTAATTTTGGCAGTCATGATTTTTGTTGCAAATTTTAGGAAAGAAACAAAGGTCCAGAACACAAAATCTCTTCAGGACTCTAATTATAGAATTTATCCTTAAAGAGGACTCTAACATAAACTAGCTTCTTGTCCCAAAATTGCATGTTTATAAGAAAAAGAAAAAAAACCCACCAAAAGCAAAACCAAACCATTTGTTTCTATCTGTGGAGTTGCAGGAGTGCTGCATTAGAAATTTCATCAATATAAACACTGCCTAGAAAAAGCCAGTTCAGGTCAAACTTGGAGGTGTATTATCACAGCAATATGTGGAATTTAACAGTGAGGGAGTTTACAGCTCTTGCTGTATTGTTCCTGACCCCAGCATAGCTAGAGAATTTACATTTTAGGACAATCAGCTCGACATCTTGCCCAAGTCTTACTTTAAAAAGATAAAGGGTTTAGAAGATGAAGGATTTGCCATAAACAAGTAAATCGATTTAATTTTATAATAACATCATAGAATGGATTAAACCCTAAAAGGAGATAAATATAGGCAGAAGATAAATGGTATCAATTTGTGGAAAAGGACAGGGATACATCTGAGGAAGATAATCAGAAGCTGCTCTCTAATGGGAAGATGGAAACATGGAAGCAGACCTCCAGGTAACTGTGATCACCAAGTGATGTGTTTGCAATTGAAAAATTGCAGCAAAAAAGAGAAATGCCGTTTGGAATGAGTACATAGAGACATTTAGTGTCACAAGGTAGGATTTAACATTCAGTTGGACAAGCCAATTTCTTGAGAGATCCTTCAAAAGTAAAAGTAATTTTTAAAAAAATGGTATAAGAAAAAATTAATGCTATAAAAATAGATTACTGTAGAACTCTCTATGTAAAATTAACACATTCCTGTCCAGTGCAAGAGTCAGCTCTATTTTGTATATGTATGAGCAGTCTCTCTTTGTATTAATGATCATGAGAATCTAAAAACCTAAAGCAGTTATACTGAGTCAGACCTTCCTGTCACCCATGATGATCAACAGCAGACATCTAGGGAAGGGTGTAAGGGCAGTATAAGTATACAGTTACACTCCACTGGTGGCCTGTCCAAGTCTTCACCAAACTGATGTGAGAACCAGTACCTTTGGGGTAAATGATGGATATTTCTCTATGAATTTATCTTTTTGACCTTACACAATCCTTTGGTATTCATAGCATCTTAGAATACAATCACAGAATCGTTTTGGTTGGAAGAGACCTTCAAGATCATCAAGTTCTGAAAACCACTCCCAGCCAAACCCATGGGAGTGCTTAAACACACCTGGGAGCGCTGGCTTAGAGAACAGCACCAAGCCTGTTGTGATAACGATACCCTGATGTATAAATGCTCTATATTTATTGATGTATAAACACTCTGCAAATTAACTGAAACGATCAAGTTCAGTATTCCTGCCCCACAACTGCAATACCAGCTGTAGCACACTGACTAGGAGTCCGAGATGACTAATGTGAACCTTTTTGCCATAGTTCTCTCTTTGGCACCTCCTGTGGACTTCCTTCAAAATCCATCAGTAGAAATTAGCTGTTACTTTACCTTTGAACTACTTCAAGCACACACAGAACAAACAATATTCCTACCTGGAACAGGAAACGAGCTTACGCCAAACTCGAAGTAGCACAGGCGTTAGAGGCAAGGGCAGGAGGAAAAAAAGCAATTATATAGAAAAGCTCCGTTTTCAATGGCAGCTGGTATTTTTGTTTCTAATGTTAGAGAATGCTAAAGTTTGAGAAGGTCTAGCAGTGGATTACAGTCCAAAGAAATGCTACAGACTTGCTTGGATTCACTTCCTCTAACCATGGTAACTAAGAGCTGAATTTGGCCCCTGACTCCTCCAGTGTGTTTGCCTTCTGGGAAATGTGTGTCTAAACTTTGTAGTTACAAAATATTTTGATGTGGTTGTAAGTAAATGTCAGTAGGTTTTAATGTCTGGCAAAATCAAATTATACTCGCATTAGAATAAGCACATCTAATTTATAAAACAATATCAGGAATCACATTGCTGCTAAAGGAAAACAATTCCCTAAACAGAGAAAAGCAAAGTGCTAAACCAGTGTAAGAGACAGAACTGAATTTCTTGTATTTGTAAGAAAACGAAGGAAAAATATTGCTGGGTTCATTCAGAGGCTAGTTTCTATATTGTAGGTATTTTGGAATCCTGTAGTGAAATCTCTCTTTGGGAATTGCACGACTCCTCTGTCCAGCACTCAAAGTTTATTAAAGTTTTGTGGGAAAAAAGATGTTTGGCAGCATCCCAGTCCATAAGGGTCTGAGAATGATGTGCCAGGAAGACTCGGGAGGCCTAAAAAGCCACTTTAAAATATGGAAAAGCTTTTTTTTTTTTTTTTCCAGAGGCCCAGTTCAGGGGGTTTGAGTCTGTTTCATGGATTTTTTTTAAGCTGCAGCACAAAAGCAAGCAATTTGTTACAGGCACCCAAAACCCCTCTAACATTATTACGTTTAAACAGTGCGCTTTAGAAAAGGAAAGGTTTTGCTTTTATGGTTTTTCATGGTTATTGAAAAACTCTTTTTTTTTTCCCCACTAATAGCTATCTACTTGCAGATATGCAGAAATGTATTTAGTGTGAAGACTATCTTCCAGTCACATTACTGTTTACGTGTTGGCGGGGATCAAAGGCTATTTTCATCTTCACAGCTCTTCATGTTTCTTTATACCAACATTCCTCAAAAAGTGAAAACTTTGTCTTTACAATTTTGTTCCATGATGACTGCCTAGTCAATGCACAAGCTGTTACAAATATTTTTGCTAAACATATCCATGCAAGGATGAAAGCAAAATCGTGCATGTATTCTGGAAAGAAAAGCCTATTTACTTGTTTTTTTTCTTCTTTTTAGCAGTCTTTTCATCCACTTAACAGACCACATCTCTGAGCATTTGAATTTAAATCACTATAAAATTCCTTTTCATTAATTTGTTTTAAAGTTTTGAGACAGGTACTGACTTGGCAGAAACAGCAGCTTTGACAAAATCACAGCAGAAATGCATGAGGTGTAGGTATAATAGGTACTGCACAAGAAACTTGTAAAAAAATTCTCCTTCCATTAATACTTGGAGCCCAATTCTGATTTCATTAACATCACAAGGACTTTTCCTTTTGACCACTGAAGAAAAAGATCAGGGTAAGACTTATGTTTCTTATCTGGTCATTTTAAGAACTGACCACAAGCATGGAGAGAAATAAAGCAAGCAAGCGAGAAAGGGAGATTCTCTTCATTGTATCGTATCTGACAGATCCCCGTTTCTGAATATAGGACAGATCTAGAAAACGACAAAGCACTGCACTCCTAAGTATCACACCATCTGATTTTCATCTTCCTTGCTTGCATAATTGAATCCAGAGTTTAGTCTTTTTACAATGCATGAAGGAAAGTTTTTGGATTTGGTACACCCACAAAAGTCATCATGGTGTACAGGGAGCAGATTAATGTAAGCAGGCACTCACTGGAGAGCTCTCTGCCCTAGGTTCTAGTCCCAACTCCTACAATTATTTTGTGCTTATCCAGGACTATTTGTCTATTTTCTGTAAAATTTGACAGCAGATCCTCTTTCTCACCAATCTACCATAACTGCAGGACTTAAAAGCTGATGGTGAATAGTGAGTATCTTCATTGGAAAGTGAAATTGAAGATGGGAGAATCCTTCCTACATTCTAAAAAGGCTGCTGCCTGCTGACTAAAGCACAGTCCAAAGGAGGGGTTGAGTCCTTTCAGACAGACAAGGGAATTGAACCTGGATCTCATCCACATTTCTGTCTGTTCTAAGCACTGAGCTGCAGTCTGAAGGGAACCAGATTTTTCCACTGTGGGGCCAGCTGTTGCTGCAAAGTCCTGGCCTAGTAAGCATTTTCAAAGCTCACCTACTGGATTGAACTCTCCAGGGAGACATGCAGAGGAATGCGGCATTTCTGGACACCTACTGGGCATTAGTCTGAGTTAATTACTAGGCTGCTCAGTCCTATTAAGGTTTACGTACCTTTGAGAACATGAGTAAGCACTGCTGGAGTACTTTATGCACCTCATAATAAAAAATGCTTGAGCTTCCATCAAGTTTAGGCACCTCCAGGGTTATGTGGTAGATGCATAAACACTTTTAGGACTGCAATTTTGACCCAGGGCATATAAATTCCACCTATTTGAGCATCAGGTGCTGATATCCTTTTCTGGACCTCATCCCAGATTAGAATCAACTGCTCAGAAATAATCATAATATCTGCATAATGCTGATTTTTAGAATGATTTATAAATATTAAGTAATTAATCTTCATATTGCCCCTGGACAAATATTTCCATTTTACATATATAAAAAATTGTGATAAATTGCCATAGGCTACAACTGAGTCAGTATCAGAATTAGAATGGAGGAATTCCTGGCTCTGACTAGAACTCTGTTTGTGCCTTTCAGAAGAAAGAAAAAAGAAAAAATTTTACTCTTCAGAAGCAAGAGCTGTTATGCTGACATGTTTTAATTGACCAAGGACTTTTTCTTTTAAAGTGGTTTATGTTGTGGGTTTTTTTTCCAAGGAATACAAAACACTTTGCAGCACTACCTTTCAATTCTGGTAGATCAGTAACAACACTGATAGGTAAATAACTGAGAAAAAAAAAACCTTATCTCTAGTAAACCTCAGATTTTGAGTGGTGTTAGAAAGAATGATTGGAAATACTATATTTAATATTATGTAAGCTTGATGCATCAGTTAGACAATCACTCAATTTAAAGAAAAGGCTTATTAGATCACTTAATCACTACCAATAACAGCATTGGCTATACTACATAAACATTGAAGTATTTTAGGAATCTTTTACATTTTATGCTCCTGCTTTGTTTTTCAAGATGGAAAATCCAGAAGAAATGAACCAAAAAAATAACAAAAGTAGGATGCTTTCTCCCTTCCTTGCTGAAGGAAATCTGTAATTCTGGATGCCTGCAAGAATTGTTGCTGGCTTGAAAAGATTGCCAGCTACCAATCCCTTCACATTCCTGCTTGAACAGTTAAAACAGATCCTTCCATAAGTTCTGTTGCATGGCTTATCAATCTACTTTCTACATACACAACTTAAGAGTATGTTAGCCACTATAAAGTGGCAAGTGCTGGAAAATCCTAATGTATGAATCAGTTTCTAGGCTAAAACACCAAAATGGATAAAACAGGTCAGTATTACTGAAATGACAAATTGCAAGCTTTAACAACCATGCTTCAAATATTCTCATCATAACAATTTTCAGAACTCTACATCTTGATAAACACAGTTGTACAACCAGTAATTCTCAGTTTAAATCCACAAATCTTAAACACTGCTTGATATGTTTACGTTTACAACAAGCAACAGAAGACCAAGAATACAAGTATTTTATTATAGAACACAATATTTTTTTGTGTAAAGATGTTGCATGTATTGCATATGTGATATGCAAGTGAGGACTTACCACAGAGACCGCACTTTGCAACAATACACATAATTTTCAGCAATAAAAGTTCTAATGGTAGATATTCAAGAAATTGAATATGGTCATGACTGTGATATTCCTTTAGTAAACTCTCACCTCAAGTATGCCTGCTAAGGATATTTGCATGATTGGAAAATTTTCCTATCATTCAAATACCCCATTCCTTCCCTTACAAAAACCTTTATTTTGTACTTCTTTTCTGAAATCTTGCAATGAGAATACTAGGGGGTTATGTTTACACAGTACTTGAGAATTCTGAAACTTCAGTCTTGTAAATACCAGGGCTTCAATTTTAGGCCAACAGCACATCCTAGTGGTTACTCACACTGTTCTATGGGATTTGGTTTACGCAATACCTCAGTCACAGCTGAGTAAATACTTTTCTGGTACCCTTCACTTTTATCCTGCACTTTTCTTCTTTTCCTGTATGGAACAACTAAGAATGAAGTTGGGATTTTGGAAGGAGGCGTGAATTAATAAAACTGAAGTAATTCAGGAACACTGAAGATTTTAAAATTGGTTCTACACATCTTTTAAGCAAAAACAGGCTAAATATGCATCATTTTAGTTATTTTTAGGCAGAACATACAATGAACAGTAGCGCAGTTTGTCCTTTTGTTTTCATCTTCCAATAGGAAAAATCAACATCTCTGGTTTTACTTCAGTTTCATCTGGGCAGCTTTATCTGGGAAATATGAGTAAAGGGCTATACAAACTAATAAGTAGTTACTTAGTCAATAAAACTATAAATTTAGTCATCAAAAATGCATCTATTACAACATTTTAATGTGTTTTTTTGCCAGTCAAGTGTGCAGCACAATCAGATAGCTGTGTGTTGAAGCAGGTAGCAATCAACAGAAAATGGAAATAAAAAGCTGCTTAACTATGTCAAAACAAAATTTTGTAACAGCCCCATTTAGAGACTTTTAAGTGACTTCTTACATGGAAAGCTGTAAAATACGGGATGCCTACATGGAAAATCTTGAAGATATTTTTCCCCAGGTAAGTTCACAATTTTGCATAGCTGCAAAACCTCTCAGGGTATTTCTCACTCTCTGATATTATCATATTCATAATGTATATCTTCTCCGTAAGAAATACCAGGTAATATGTTTGTCACTTAAAGGAACAGACTTGTAAACGGAGTACTGTATTCCATGACAGGCTGTATAGGCTGAATTGCTTGTAAAAGGACTGGAAGGAATGTCCTATGAGGAGCAGCTAAGGACTTTGGGTTTGGCTCGTTTGGAGAAAAGGAGGCTGAGGGGTGACCTCATTGCTCTCTACAACTTCTTGAGGAGAGCAAGTGGAGAGGGAGGTGCTGATCTACTCTCCCTGGGATACAGTGACAGGACACATGAGAATGGTCCAAACCTGTGCCAGGGGAGGACTGGACATTAGGAAGCCAAACCATTAGGAAGCCTTTACCAAAAGGGTGGTCAAGCACTGGAAAAGGCTTCCTGGAGAGGTGGTTGGTGCCTCAAGCCTGTCAGTGTTTAAGAGGCATCTGGACAATGCCCTTAATAACATCAATTAACTTTTGGTCAGCCCTGAAGTGGTCAGGCACTTGGACTAGAAGATTGTTGTAGGTCCCTTCCAGCTGAAATCTATTCTATTCTATTCTATTCTATTCTATCAGAAGTCAGTTAAAAGGATCCCCAGCTTTTAGTTTGGCTTCATGGTCTTCTGCTGCCTGACTCATGTTCAGTACAATACCGGCAATGCTAATGTCTCAATTTGGCTGAGATGAAAACTTGCCCAGAAATAGTCCCTGTGCCCCACCTACAGGCAAGTCCATCCTTTCCTATAATGCTGAGGAACATACACGCAGGTCCCACATATTCTCTCCTGAGAAGGGGAGTGAAAGAAAAGCAAGGTTCCAGCAGTTGAAACTCTGTTAACAATCCCAGACGGGTACACATACTGTGGTTTAAAGCTGTAGCTGCAAGGTAAGAGATCACAGAGAGGTTTTTTGATCACAGTTCACAAACGTTTTCTGAATGAGCATTGACAGCGGCTGTAACAGCAGGTACAACCTAAGCAACACTACTGCCTGCTTCTCTACCAGACCAGATAATTTACTGGAATAACTTACGTACCAGAGTTTGGGAATCCTTGTTATAAACAAAACCTCAACAGTAACGAAGGGAGTTCTCAATAAAAATATGCTAACTTCTCAACAGAAAGGCACATATCAGATAAAGGAGAAAAGATGATTTGCAAGTAATGCTATTTAAAGATGATTTGCAGGTAATGCTAATTTATTTACTTAATATTAATATATTAATGCTATTAATATCAATTAATATATTTTTATGCTTAATGAAAAAGTTGTGGTTGGAAGGGCCCTCTGGTCATGGTCCACACGAGAGTTTTCTTTCTTCATAGGTGACAGGGTATGGGAGAGATTTGTTCATATGATCTTTGTTAGAGTTGAAAAATTTTGTTGCAGAGAAGGTGTTGAGCAGCATCTTTTCCAAGATATCATGCTGCTATATTATTCTGGTGTGTATTTTATTCCTATGAGTGCCATAATCGTAATGGTTGAGGTTGGAAGGGACATATGGAGGTCATCTTGTCCAATCCCCCTGCTCAAGCAGGGCTACCTAGAGACGGTTGCCCAGGACCACGTCCAGTTATGTCCTGATTATCTCCAAGGACGGAGACTCCACAACCTTTCCAGTGCTCAGTCACTCTCACATTAAATGAGTATTTCCTCTACAAATCATACCAAACAGTCCTCTTTGTTACAGAAAAAACCCCAAAAATCCATGAATTTTAATTTGTCCTTCATCTGGAGCATGGACTTTCAGTGAAGAGGCATATTGGCTCAGTTAAAACTGAATCTAAATTTTGTTTGTTCTTTACCGCAAGTCATATCTGATAAAATTTTCAAAAGATTTTTGTATTACAGAATACTACAGGGAGATCCTTCCTTTGAGAGTGGTCAGAAGACTTCATAATAATCTTGCTGAATTTTCAAACATTTGGTATGCATTCTTTCCATTCTTTCGCAGGAATGACAGATGTGCCCTTCTGAGGAGTTGTGTGTGAGGGTTATTCACAGATGATTATTCCATGTTCACTACTTCCTATTACACAGCACCTACTGTTACATTGCTTAATCTATTTTGAGATATCATACATAAAATAAATGAATAAAACTCTATCAGTGCTTTTCCAAGCAAAGACAGATGTCCATTAACTCCACTACAACAGGAGCTCACGTTTTAAAATGTCAAATAGCCTAGTGGCAGTAGGTAGCTAACAAGTCCCCAGATAGCTAACATGCAAAATCTGAGTAACCATGAAAACAAAGAAGCCGCATCTTAAGTCACCACCCAAACTGCTAGTTACAGGCGCTTCTGGATCCAAAAAACAAACATTCCCTGCAATGATCATCCACAAAAGCAACAAGGAAGTCATCAGAACGTGATGGCAGCATTTCCATAACAAAGATCAATTTCTTAGAACTGTGACAGAAAATCGATGATGGAAAGAAAAAAGAAATTAAATTGAGTTTTAAACTCTCGTTAAGTTTTAATAAAATGAAACAAAAACACACTAGAATGGTTGCCAGTGTGAGTAAGCACCAGAGTGGAGTGTGAACTAATCAGCTGTACACTGTTGGATGCACACCTCAAATAGCTGACAGTAATACCACCATAATACGAGAGGGGAAATCTGTGATTTTCATTGTATGAGAATATGAGTTTAATCCTTACTGCCCATCCCAGAGTGAAATTCTGATCAGGCAAGATGGACAGCCCGCTTATCACTAAGGATCTGCACTTGCATAATACAAAGTAAGAAGAAAAAATGAAGAAACCTATGAAAGTAATGACATATAAATAAAAATATAATTCATGAATAATATATACCACATATTTTTCCAACTGCAATTATAAAATAGTCTTATTTTCTTTGCCATTTTAATTTTGTAAATTATTTATAGGGTTCCATGTACTAAGAAATAATCCCCGTTTATTAAGTTTTGACATAATTCTCTTTTAAATAAATTTGAAATTCATGAGAGCAGAATGTACATAATGATTGACATCAACAGTAATTCACATCAGTCTTTCCAGCGGTGGAGAATGATGCTACTACAGCTGTTATCTCCAAGTTCTGGGGAGTAGCTTTGTTACTCTTTTCTCTAATATTAGAAGCTTTAATACTTAGTGAAGATGAACTCTGTTGGTTTCGTTTTTAGCAATATTTCACGTATGGCCTCTTGCTGAAAACAAGGAAGTTTGTGTGTGTTCTGGAGTTAGAATTAATCCAGCATAGTGGTTCTAGTTCACTGACAACCCATACTACACTTGGAATAATGATCCCTTCTCTTATGTATCAATTACGACTTTTTCACTGCACAATACTTTGAAAAATGATACATTCATGAACATGAATCTATGTGTGAGGATGAGATTTCATACAGTTGTTTGTTGTGTTACCAAAACACGACTAAAGAACATTTTTAACTACCAGCTCACAAGAATGCTACATTTCGAGGGCCGTATTGTTATTAATTTGTTAATTATTTGTTTCTGCTATAAAATCATTTTGGTCTATGAAGTTATTTTAGAAGAAGAATTGGTTCTTGACAATGGAAGCTTGGCACAACACAGACAGAACATACCCTCAGTTCTCTTAAAAGACACGACTAGTGAGAAAGGGGATTTCCTAACAAAAGATTTCCTAACAGAAGACTAGAACCTGACAGATCAGAACAGTTCCTCTTCTAATCAAAACCCAGAAGCATTTTTCAGACATGAATTGTAAGATTCCCAATAAGAACCTTCGTTAGTGGAGATCACTGAATCTGTTTCAGCGCTTAATTATACACAATTCTTCTTGCCGCAGTTTGAGCACACTTGAGCTATCTACATCAAGAGAACATAATTCTTATCTTTGTAGCAAATATTTACACATTTATGTTTCCTTTAAGTCTTCTCTAAAGACAGGTATTTTAGTCTTTCCTGAAAGTGTATGCATTTTTAACTTCTGATCATGCTGGTTGCTTCTCAGCAGCCACATCTTTCTTTTTTCTTTTTTTTTTTTAACATCATGCACAATTGTCCAGTTAAGCCCTTACCAATGCTAAAATAGAACAGAATGATTGTTTCACCTCTCCTATGAAATATATTTTAATTTACATATTATAGTATAGTGATAGCATTTTCCAAAGTTGTTTGAACATTACTCACATATTTTGACTTGAATTGGTGGAAAACCTCTTTTCCCTCTAGACTGTTAAAATACTCTAAACCCTCAGATTTATGGTAAAAAAGCACTCTACTTTTGATATGTCTTGTAGAAAAACTTTCTGAAAGTATTCAAAGCAACCTATTTGCAGAAGTACATTTCTTTAACCTTTTTTCAGGGTGTATATCTATTTACATATTTACAATATGGCTTTACATAAGAACTGCCACTGGAGAAGAGTATCCAACTTAATTACCTTTCTTGCATAGATTGAGAATAGTATAGCAATCACCTAGGGCATCACAAGAAATCAAAAACAACAGGGTTGGAAAGATTTATTAGGGTTTCTAGTCCAATGTTATTCTAATAAAATATTAATTAAAACCAGTCTACAGCGATGGGCCAGGGAGCATGCTTGTGATAAGCAGTATGAGTGAAGCGAGGTTGCTTTCCTTCAGGAAGGTAGAGATCAGCATTAGTTTGGCTGTTTCCCCTTTACCAGCCTCCACAAGCCTCCACAAAATTAATAGAATGTATTTTGGAGTTTGAGACTTTGACCCTTGACTCAGATTTGGCTGAAACTGGCCAAAAGATTCAGGTTCACTAGAGGGGGAGAACAGGCAGGCAACCGTATGACACAACTGTGTTAAGCTTTGCTTTCTAAGAAATCTAACTACAGAGAGACCAGACTTGTTTTGGTAAAGATGCCTAATTTGTAACCTGAGGCAAAGGTACAAAATACCAGTAGATGGAAAAGGACTGGATAAGCACAAAACAATTATTTTAAGTCTGTGAAGTGTTTGAGTTCTCCTCAATGATTTTTTTTAGGCCAGTAAATGCTGAAAAAACCCTAAGAGTTCTACAAATGATGCAAGAACAAGTATCAAAAACACCACTAAGCCAGTTTCCAGCTTGATATTTTTAGGGAAGTATAAAAAAAAACCCCACAAACCAATGTTTGGCCTTCAATTAACTAAAGTACAGGGGGAATTAAAAAAATTCCTGAACTTTAATAAAATATTGTGTTTAATCACTAACGATGTAAAATGTTTTCTCTCCTTTTGGATATATTAAGTATGGCTAAGTTACCATCATAGTTATTTCTAGCACTCATGCATTTGTGTTGTCTGCTTCTTTGGAAATGTTGGAAACATCTGGGCTTGTGTGTGTTACATGTTCAAGAAAAGTATTTATATTTACACACTTCTTTTTATTATTGACTGAGCTTGTAGCTTCTCATTGACCTACTACTTGTATTACCTTGTCAATAATGGGTTATGTACAAAGTGAATAGAATAGGTAGCTTAATACTGATTTGCTAATACAGTATAGAAATGTAGTACTTCAGCTCAAAACAGTATAGGAAGAACTGTTCTTTAGTGCCAGTATCAGTGAAGGAGATTCTATTCACAAATCTGCCATAACCTCAAGACAAATCACTTAACCTCCACTGAATTTTTATTGTAACTCTATCAGAGATGATATTTTAGTTCCCTTAAAATACTTCTTAAACTTTAAATTTATAGCGAATTCACTGACTGGTAGGAAATGGTAGAATGGCAATTGGGGTATCAGACTTTTTACTTAAGATGGTGTCATGGTTTAACCCTAACAGCGAACCAGGACCACGCAGTCATTCACTTCCTCCCTCCACGCTAGTGGGACAGAGGAAGAGAATCCAAAAGAAAGGAAACCTTGTGGGTTGAGATACAGTTTAATAGAACAGTAATGGAAGAGAAGATAATAATAACAATTATGATAAAAGAACATACAAAATGAGTGATGCAATACAATTGTTCATCGGTCAATGATCGGTTGTCCAGCCTGTACCGAGAAGTGATCGCGGATTCCTGCTCCCTGCCCACCCCCATTTATATTTGGAGCATGAAATCTATGGTATGGAATATTCCTTTGGCCAGCTTGCCCTGGCTATGCTCCATCTCAGCTTCTATGGGAAGCTGAGAAAGTCTTTGCCTTAATATAAGCATTACCTAGCAACAACTAAAACAGTATGTGTTATCAACATTATTCTCATACTAAATTCAAAACACATCAGTGCAGCACGTGAAGGGCAAGAGATCTCACAAACAGGAATCTGGCCTATGCTGATTATGTCAACTCTGGGATAAGCAGTCTGACAAGTTTTGGGATTTTGCTAAGTAGGGAATTTCCTTTCACTGTGCATACATCCAATGAAAATATGTTTCCAGTCATTTCCACAACACGGGGACAGCAACTATTAAAAAAACCACATAGCTTCATTCTTTGAATAAAGGTCTGCACCACTGGTAACTTAATAACGGAAAGCCTGGGCAAACAATTGCAATGCAGAGAAAAAAAAAGGAACAAGAAAAGTCAGGAATTTAGCTAGAGAAAGAAAAAAAGAGAGAGATGCCAGCCACTGTTCTTTAGTACCTCTTACTCTGCACGGTCTCTTCCAGCATACGCTTCTCAGTCATGCCTCAAACTGAAATCTGCATTTGCCTCCTTCCAAGAATTTACAGCTGCAGCTCCTTGGATATTTGGCATCACTAATGGTCCTAATTTAGTTCAGCACCTGAGGTCCTGTCCTTTGTTAGTGGAGTTATGGAGTTAACTGGCATTTTGGCAGTTTTTACAAGGCACTTCTAAAGCAAAATAAAAATAAGTTCAGAAAGTCCAGCAACTACTTCAAATTTAATAAATATTTTGCATTATTCATATGTCCACTGGAGTCTTCACCTCACGACCTGCCATCCATTCTTGGAATTGTGAAGTACCTCTCCACACCAGATCGCTCACTCCGTCCTGCTCTCAGGGGAGCGTCCATCGAGGTGTTTTTAGACAGGACCCCAGTTATAGAGGCCTTGCCCAGTTGGGAAGTTACAGTAATCATCTCTCTCAACTTAAAATTCCTGCCGTTTCTGCCTGTCCACGTGCTTCCCAACACTCTATCTCATGAGCTCCGGTTCTCCCTTAGCACTCACAGGCCTACTGTGACCCTCTGTTTCCAGCTGCTCCTCCACCCGCTATCCGCTGGCGCTGCGGTACCTCAGGAAAGGCCACCTGCCTCCTCCCCTCAACCGCTCCTTAATTAATAAATTAATTACTTTGGCCGGGAAGGAGGTGAAGCGGAGCGGGGTGGGGTGGGGGGTCGGCTTCTCCCTCCGCCGTCAGCAGGGCAGGGCGCGGAAGGAGCGACAGAGCTGAGGGAAGCCTGAGCCTCGCGACTAACGGCCGTGCCCGCGCGCGCGCAGCCGTTACCACAGCGGCAATAACGGTCGCGGCACGCGCGAGCCGCGTGAGCCCGCCC
>JAOXNH010000031.1:16426908-16437862 GCA_028566575.1 Bartramia longicauda
GACTGCATGTCCTTGAAGAGGAGGGAAAAAAAAATGCTTTGTTTAATTTGGCAAGGAAAATTGAGTATCCAGGATGAAACTCGGCAGGACTGTGTATCAGACCTGGGCCTTGGAGGACGTTGTAGTGTGTGTGGTGGAACCAGGAGCAGGTTCTCAGCCACTTTGTTTCTGGTGAGTGTCTTTTATCTTTGAAATGTGTCCGTTTCCTCTATTAGGCTGATGCAAGCAGGCTTAGAAGTGATGAATAATTTCATGGTGAAGAGTCTGAAGCTTCTGTTGCACTTGCAGCGTTTCAGTCTTAAGAAAAATTAGACTATAATGTATCAAATCTTCGAAGCTGGGCTGTCTTCCCAAGCAAAGGGGGAGCACTTTTGCTCATTTTTCTTTATCTGTGATTTTGTCAGTCATTAGAAAGAGCTGTATGCTTTAAAAAATATTAATAATATTTGAATGTAGGTATGATGGAGTAAAGAAAGTTAAATTTGATCGGGAAACTTGTAGCAGATTTAAATGAAAGTATGATTCCTTAAAAAATTCTTCTTCCAAAAAAAATAACCCCACCATTTTGCAAACAGGTGGAGGGAGCGTGCTGCGAGGTCACCAAGAACTTGAGAAAAACGTTTCAAAATATCATTTTGGCAGTGGGTCGCTGTTCTTAGGAATCTGTCATGGCCTGAGTTTGTAGCTTATGTGGATTAACAGACTGTGAACACTGCGTAGTTTCAGCCTTTGAAACACAGCAGTGCTCTGAGAACAAAACAGTGTAATTTACACTGTCAGTACCTTTTTCCTGTTAAAATATCAGGCTGTATGTTCTCTCTGTGGAAAAGGCCTGGTCCAATTGACAAACTCAGTTACAAGCCAAATGACTGTTTCTCCAAAGCTTTTGTCCGTTCAACTCTTCAGCCTGCAAGCTTTTCTGGAACAAAGCTGACTTTCTTCCAGTCTGCTCTTACACACTCTTCCTCTGTGATAACATCACTGTACTTTTATTGTGTCTCACTTTCCTTTATGCTTTCAGTCCTTTCAAAACGCGGTCTCAAACATCTGTTGTGCCTCTTGTGTAGCTGTTCCCCTGTTCCAGCAGATTCAGTACCTTTGCTAAAAGGAATAAAACTACCTGGATGTGTTGCATCCTTTCTAATTTCTTTTACTCATAGAAGTAAAAGAATCTAATGTTGAAAAGAATCTGCAAATGCTCCTCTGTTCTGTGGTTGGCTGGATTTTTTTTTGTTTGGTTGGATTTTTGTTTGTTCTTTTTAACAAAACACATCTGTGTGTCTACCAACACCATTACTGCTCTTCCCATGGGTTTCTGTGGGGTTGCACCTGAGGGGGAAGCCTGCCCTCCTTGAGGGGTGGAGAACTAGCTGGTCAAGCATGAAAATTTATTGTTGGCACCTGTTTCTCTCCTCTTACTGCAGTCCTTTTGGGATGTTTTGTGAAGGAATGGGGCTAAGCTGCAGACATTCATCTAAAGTTGTTACGTAGTTAATATAATGAACTAAGGAAATGTGTTGTGCCCTTGAATCTCATGTATAGCAACTCGATTCTCTGTTCAGATGCACGTTGCTGAGGGTCTGGAGTGAAACAGAAGGAGATTTCAACCTAGATAAGCCAGGATGCTGTGGATTAAGAGCTGAAATGTGTTATCTGCCTTGGAAAGACTCATTCATCTGTTGCACAGCCCAAGCACCTGAGGACTGGTGGCCGTTATCTCTAGGTAGTGCTCAAGGAGTGTAACCTGCTCTGAGGGAGCTGGCGACTGGAAATGCCCTCCTGGAGGGTTGAGATCTAATGTCTAGCAGCTTGGAAGACCCATGAGAAAGGTTGTGTCTGTATCTGGCCTATTAATCATGGTGATTGACTTAGCAGAAAATGAGTTTTAATGTGTATATTTAAGAAGAAGAAAACTCCTCCAAGCCACCGTCCTAGATGCAAATACTATTTTGAAAGTGTAGCTTTGAGACTCAACAGACATGATTCTTTGTGTACACTCAGCCTGGAAATTTTATTTCCTTTCCTTCCTCCATTAACTTTCATATGTCTGTAATTGTAACGTGTCTTAGGTATGAATTCCTCTTTTTTTAGGTACAAAAATACTTTATATTTTCATGTAATGTAATTTGTATTGTATATAGGGCTTTTTTTTTTTTAATCGCTACTATAGGTTGCTGTCAGTCTTGAGGATCTTTCTATAGTGGACATGGTTCATGTCTGCAAGGTTAGTGAAATTAGAGGGGTAAAATTTTCAGCTTTTATACAACTAGATTTTTACCCGGAGGCAAGCGCGATACGGTTTACATTTCCCCTCCACATCTTGCCTGTATAGATCTCCTCTTGTCACTGATTTGAGTCTTTTGTAATAGAATATGGAAAAAAAAAACAACAAACATGTAGTGATAGAGCTTTTTATTTGCATAGTTCTGACAAGAACACTAAGCAGCAAACAAGTGAATTAAATTAATGGAATGATGACATGTCTTCATCCCACGCTTTTTCCCTTCAAGCCAAAAATGTTTCATCTTTTCATATACATGGATAATTTTATGGTATGAACGAAAGAACAAGCTGGGTCTAGAGAAGTGACTTTGGGAGCAGCTTTGGGCAAGCCCTTCATCTTTTTATCTTTCTTTCTGTTGCTATTTAATCTATTGCCTCAAACTTGGAGGCATTTATCTATAAAGTATTTCACAAATGTTGAAATGTTGTGGGGAAGTGTTATCAGTCCCTTCCGCGTTATGTGAGACTGCAGCCACTACTCTTTTCCTGTAGTCACTATTTGAATTGAGCTGTAGTTGTAAGCTTTTTTTTTTTAATCCTCTTCAACTAAATTAGCTTAATATAGAACGTGATAGGAGAATGTGCCGTATTCTCCTACAGTCATGTTTTAGACATCTCAGTACGGAGGGCATGGCAGTATGAACTCAGAAAGCAGCTGTTCTGCCCTGGCCACGCAGACTATTCAAGTGGAAATTTAAGTCAGCGGTTTGGCTTTTCTAAGGTTTATAGCATGTAGTTACTCATGTTTTTATAGGAATTATCCATATGTGAAGAAAGCCTTAGGTATGTCAACCTTGCTATACTGCTCCATGGACGTACTGAAATCCACTTCAAATTTGTGAAGTTATTGAAAAGCTTGCTTCATTGGGAAGTGT
The DNA here is from genome assembly GCA_028566575.1 of Bartramia longicauda. Classification (NCBI taxonomy): domain Eukaryota; kingdom Metazoa; phylum Chordata; class Aves; order Charadriiformes; family Scolopacidae; genus Bartramia; species Bartramia longicauda. Next base: position 16,430,067 of record JAOXNH010000031.1, read on the forward strand.
TTTTTTTTTCTCATTGTACCTTTTGCTTGTAGTTCTTTATATTATAGTTTTTACAGGGAAGATGGCTACGATACCTTCTAGAAAATTATTTTGCTGTTACTACCATTGATGTGTTTTAAAATTAAATTAGGCATTAAGATGTTAGTCTAGAAAAGTAGCGGTCTTGGTTCGGATGAAGTGAGCAACTGGACCACATTAGTGATTAACCTGATAGCTTCTCCCTCCCCCAGCTTCTTTCTGGTACAGAGAAGAATTTCTCTGACTGGAACTTGACAGTGTCTGTAAGGAACATGTAAAAGAAACGGGCAAAGCCCCTCTTGAAACAAAAATCTCCGATGCTCCAAAAACATCATACAAAAAAGTTCTGTCCACATTTGTTTTGATTTCCATCCTTTTATTAATAAAGCTTTCTGTTCTGCTTTCTGGTCCTGTTGTAATAGCTATGATTTGCTTGTGTTTAGGATCTTGAAAGCTTTTTGCAGACAAACGGGATCGTATGCTTTTGATGTCTGGGATTTGAAAGTAAATCCTTGTGAAGAGAATTTGTGTCTTTAAGCATAAATAGGGTTATCTTTTGAGAAAGGATGCCATTCTTCATTATAGAATTATTTTTTTCTTTTTTCCCTGAGACGCTCTCCTTCAGTTTCTTTTAAATCTGGAAAATTCCTGTATTTTAATAGTGGCCGGGAGCTGATCTCACGTTGCACGAGGACATTATTGAATGGCCCTATTGGAACATTGCTTCCTGGGCACTATTATTAGTGTGGGAGCTGAGAGAGATATGAGCAGCTGCCGAGTTTCGTTCTGAATGCTTGGATGGGTGGGTTGGGGTGGCATTCCCAGAGTGACAAGCCGAGGCACTGGGGGATGCCAGGAAGGAATTTTGCTTGGAAAACAGTTGACGTCAGCTCAGTGGTTTGTGCTTCTGTCTCTTCTGTCTCCCTTCTGAGACATCTTAATAGCGTCACTTTTTAGATGATTCTTGCCATAGCCTGCCAGAGATTGCTGCCTCCCTCACCTCATTTAATGTCTTTAGCTGCGTGTTCTGGTGAAAATTTACAGAGCAAACTTATGTGAATCTTCTAGTTCGAATATTAAGGAAGAGCAGGAAAGGCCCAATAGCATGGGTTTTAGCACATGCTATCATGGGGACATGGCTCAGGGTTCCTAAGAGAGTTTGTGATAGAGCTACTAAGACAGAATAAAGGCTGACTCAAGTCATCTTTGAAGTGTTTAATCCCTTGCTAGACTTTGGAAGAGGTATGGCTTAGATTTTGTAAATAATTATTCCTTTGCTTTCATGCACCTGGTGTTGCTCTTTCCTACTCAGTAGTAATTCACTGAGTAGGAGTAATTTACTCAAAGAGCAAGAACAGAATGAAAGATGTCTGGTGATGGCATCGTCACAGGCTACTGACGTTACAAGAGGAGAGGGTTCTCTGCTGGGAAGTTAATGACAAAACCAATAGGAATGTTGTTCCTAGGCTTTTTTTCTTCCTTTTCTTTCCCCAGAGTAAACTGCCATCTCTCCTGGTTGCATCCCTCCCTTGCAACACTGGAGGTTTTGTCGATGTCACTTGAGTATTTATTAGAAGGAGAACAATGAGAGGTGAAAAAACAGGGCTTTTGTAGCCCTAAAAAACAGTTGATGGAATACATTGATGCCAATAATTAGTAATGTCAAAGAAAGGCAGCATGTCAGGGCGCTTCTTCGAAGGGGTGTGGTGGGGTTTCTTGCTTGCTTGTTTTTTGAAGTTACTCACTTATTTGCTGTCTTTGTTTCCAGAGAGACACCCGTTATAAAGCTCTCTATCACAGTTTTCTTCAGCCTCTTCAGTTGAAAGATTCTCTAACTTTTCCAGAAAAAAACCCAACATACTATTTTGTACAACATTGTAATATTGCTGTGGTAGATTTCATTTATTGGAGCATTTTTGGGTGAATTTGTGCATTTATTTTCCTTTTCCCCTATGTTTTTTTGTTTGCTTAAAACTGTTGGATTTGGTTTCTGGCAGTCACTTCACAAACTGTCTTGATGCTTTAAAGACTATTGCTCCTTTCTGGATCGAAGCCCACAGGAACATTTAGTGGTACGTGTAGTATAGGGACCTGAGGATTCCTTGGTGTCAGCAAACAGTTCAATTAATTTTTTTGTTTGTTTTCTTAAGTTATGGTGATTGCCTGCGAGGTAGTTTAGTGTGAGATACACTATAAGTGGGCAATGAATGTCATGGGGAGTATTGAGTTGTTTTTATACGTGTGCCCTCTGTTGTGTCTAAGTAAAATGAATTGTATCTATCTGGCAATCACTAATCTTTCTGCGTATGAAATAATTAGGGAATTTCCCTTCTGCATGAATTCCTGATTTACCCTCTAATCATGCAGTGACCAGCTTGGTGCAGTGGGGATTCTTGATAGCAAGAAGTTCTTTTATATTTAGAGTTGCCATTAGAAGAACCCAGTGGAAGGAGCTATGTGCAGGAAAAGTCATCAGGGAAATTAAAGGTGAGGTCGCTTACTTCTGATCAGCCCGATTTGGTAATGGTTTCCGGTGTTCCATTTGTAGCATTGTTTTTGCTGTCATGTAAAGTATGTATGTACAATTTAAAATGCATAAATATGAGATTAGTCTTCAAAATAAACAAACAAACCTCTTAACCCACTTAAAAAAATCCAAAGCGCGTAGGGCATTTTAGACGCTAGCCCTTTCAACATCCTGCAGAGTAGGTTGGGCTGCTAGTTCTGTTTACTGATGGGTGAAGTGAGAGACCAAGTGATTAGATAAGATTGCACATCAAGTCTTTGTTGGAGATAAGAATTAGTAATTAGGAGGCCCTGACATTTGACCTTATTACCCCTGCATTAGAATGTCTTACAAAACAGAATAGCTTTGCAGATGGTTGGGGTTGTATTGTAGATTGTGTGACAGCTTCAGACTACCTGTTCAGTTCCCCAAGCAGTGATCAGAGCTGGTTTGGTGTAGGTGCTTGCAGATTTGAAGATGATGTGGGGCATTTTAAATGCTCAGTTTTAGCACATAGTCACGTTAAATTTTCCAGTGAGGCAGTGACTGCATCTGTTTGATTCTATGTACTCTCTGGAATATAAAGGACCTGGGACCCTGCTTACCTTGGGGCCCTTTTAGAATGGGGAACGTGTGGGCTTCTGCTGGCTGGAAATGTACCCCAAACCCAGCAGGCAATTCCAGAACTACATCTGGTCAGGCAGTAACCTACTGACGCTGTACTAGTCTCATCATACAGTGGCTTTGACTTATCCAAACCTTGCCTCGTGCCTAGCAGTCCTTTCCAGCTGATGGTGCATGTGGCTGTCCCACCCTGGGCACATACTGACACTGCTGCTGGTGGTCCCTTGGCTTAGTCCTGCCTCCCTGAGATGCAGGTGGAGCCAGCTGTACCCATCCAAGCTCACTGCCAGTTTTGGCTCACTTTTCTGCTTTTCCTATCTCAGCGACCTCACCAACTTAGCCTCTGTCCTAACAGGCGGTTACTACTGAGACCAGTCCTAAATTTAGCCCTAAATTGTTCCTTCTGGACCCCATCCTTAGTCCTAATTTGGTGACTGCAGCCCTTAGCAGATAAAAGCCAAGAAAGGAAATTTTCCCTGCCGATGCTAACATCTCTCATCATTTGGCAAACCCTTGCTGAAGCCAGCGATGAGCATTCCTGCTGGCTGCTGCCCAGCCCTAAAAGTAGTTGACTGAATTTTTGGATCCTTCTCTTTCTGTGTCTTGACAGTGGTAACTAATAACAAATAAAAATTATCTGAAAACCCTGCAAGAGAATCCTAACTCAGGGCTTGCCCTAACGCAAAACAGGTGGCTCCCACTAAACTGAAATCTAAATCTTACTTGCTTAGTTCCAGTGTTTTACATTGTTTAACTCTGGACAAATGTCTTAAATTAGAGTAGCGTGAATCTTTGGAAACCAGGAGGGAAGATTATAAATTGTATGTAAAACCAGCGTGGCTTTTGTTTATGCCAGTGGGATTGAAGATGACAAAATGCGATTCAGGAGCGTGTTGGGGTTTGTCATGGGTGACAGGCAGCAAACCAGCTTAATTGTAAGTTGCCAGGAGTCACAAAGTTTTCAATTTTTTAAGGCAGTTTGGTATTAGTAATATCACTTGCCCTAAAAAGCGTTTTCTTAAACCTCTGTTGCTAATAAGGAGAAGAGGATGGTGGTGCTCTGGGTTGACACCAGACCAAGAATGCAAGAGGACTGTTTATGCAGAGGTTCCCATGTGCAGATGCCTGCTTTGGGATTTGCTCTCTGAATTGAGACAGAGCGCTGGGGCAGATTCCCCCCCCTCCCCTTCCTAACCTTATTTGGGAAAGAAAACATGAGTGCTATTCCTTTCCTTTTGTATCCGTATAGCTAATTGTAGGTGAATGATTTGTCTCATCAGTCTTGTTGGCGCTTTGTTTAAAGTTTTAAATACAGGAGTAGAAGATAATGATTTTGTGTATCTTTTACTGGGAAAAATTAATTTCTATGGGAAAAGTGTTTATTTTCCACACTGTGTTTAGGAAACCACCATCTCTTTTCTGCCCTCAGTGCTATCTAAGCTATGCAACTGCGAACGTTGTTTAAAACTTACATTTAAAACTTTGTCCAGAGTTCCCAGGCTGGCCTTTGGTATGTTTTACCTTGTTTTGGTGTAGGTTGCTGTGATGTAGAAACTGGAGGGATCGGCTTGTGATACTCAGGTTTGTTTTTAACCTCGTGGTTCTTTGTGTTCCCCAGTTCCCCCTTCTGGATGGGGAGGGGTCATCGGGTGATAGGATAATTGTCTAAGTGACAATAAATTGTTAAGGGTTTTCTCAAACCGTAACACCACCTTTAACCAAAACCTTCAGCAGAGGACAAAGTCTCTCACTGCCAGGCTCTGCTCCTTACAAACGTAGTGTTAACCAGGGACTAGGGAGTTTCCACTGGCAGCAAGAGAGAACGTCTAACCCCAGGCACAGTGCTGCAAAGCATCAGTAGATTTTCCTCTGGAAGCTCCTCCAGGGTTTTCCTACCTTCTGCCATCCCAGTTTCGCACCTAGCATGCTAGAGAAAACTGCACTTTTAGAAGACTTTAGTGTCTGAATTCATGAAAATCAGGAGGAAGGGAAGGGCTCAGGGCTCCGGCACCGGGGCAAGGAGTTGTCTGGACCCACTGCCATCAGGGAGAGAGAGCTACACAGCAAACTTTTCTAATTTATATTGATTTGACGTTCATGGTATGAAATACTCCTGTTGGCCAGCCTGGGTCAAGTGCCCAGGCCTTGCTCCTCCTTGTCCCTGCACCTGGAAAGGTTCGAAAACACTGAGACCTTGAATCCCACAGAGCCTGGCTGGCTATAAAATAAATATTTCCACAAATTCAGACACTAGAGTCTTCTAAAAGTGCTATTTTCCCCAGCATTAGAAGAAAAGTTAGTCCTGCGTCTCTCAATCCAGGACAGTGCTGTATGTCCAATTATGAATAGATTCATCTTCAGGTAAAACAGAAGGACAGAGATTAAAAGGAAAGGAAGGTTTATCATGTTATCATCTCTATTAGTGGTTTTAGTCACTAGATGAAATTTGGTATCTAACAGTTTATTTTAAGTAGAAAGAGAAATTATTGATGAAGACAATATTAGTTACAAAAATAATGTAAGTAATCCTATTTCCTCAAGCATGACCAATCAGAACACAAAGTTCACCATTCACAGTCATTATGGTTTTTAGCCAGCTTCCTACTAAAAAACCTTATCCCACATCCTATCTATGCAAGCGTGGCTCCTAGCCCCACAGAGCAGTGGCCATTCAAGCTGTCGTTCATTCATCTCTCCCTTGCTTCTGTCTGTGCATTAAGGAGAAAATCCAAACACATCTATTCAGATAAAGCAGATTTTTGAGCCACCTTGCATTTTCCTCCAGCATTTTCCAAAATGGACACTTTTCTGTCTATGTTTTACTCTTAGAGATTTCTGCTACTTCAACTTCCTTCTTCTGTAACAGAGGTTAATGACTTTTAAAGTTATCTTAAATGAAAGGTAGTGGTTAAACCTAATAGTTCCCCTGAATTTTAATCCAGGCTATAACAGTGTTTTAAGACTTTCTTAAAGTAAGTTTAAAGTTTTACAGGGCTATTAAATGTTAACCTGGCCTTTGACAGCAGTAGTGTGGTTTCATCAGCTCACACTGTGAAGAACTAAGGAAGCTGGAGCGCAGCATGAGCTTCCTATTCCCACTCACATCCACAATACTCCATTTAGGATTTAAATATGCCTACGTATTACTGTGAGATCACTGGAAACCACAGGGGATCCCAATAGCGATCCTGCTGACCCTCAGCACCTCTTCCCCTCCTCTAAGAAAAGTGGTAGCAAATGTTTCACAGAATCACAGAGTGGTAGAGGTTAGAATGGACCTTTGGAGATCATCTAGTCCAACCCCACTGTCAAAACAGGGTCACCTAGAGCAGGCTGGACAGGAGCACATCCAGGCAAGTTTTGAATGTCTCCGGAGACAGAGACTCCACCACCTCTCTGGGCAGAGAGAAGAGAAGAGCCTGGCCCTATCTTCTTGACACCCTCCCTTTAGATATTTATAAGCATTGATGAGATCCCCTCTCAGTCTTCTCTTCTCCAGGCTAAAAAGACCCAGGTCTCTCAGCCTTTCCTCATAAGAGAGCTGCTCCAGTCCCCTGATCATCTTTGTAGCCCTCTGCTGGACTCTGTCCAGTAGTTCCTTGTCCTTTCTGAACTGGGGAGCCCAGAACTGGACACAGTACTCCGGATGCAGCCTCACCAGTGCAGAGTAGAGGTAGAGGATGACCTCCCTCGACCTGCTGGCCACACTCTTTTTCATGCACCCCAGGAGACCCCTTTTCCTGTTTTTCTGATAATCTTGACAGGTTCATTACCCCTCTTCAGTTTGCTGAAACTCAGACTAAAAGTAGTCATATAAAATTCTTAAGCAGACTATTCGATCTCATTCATACTATCATACAGTATTATGTTAACACACATAATATTACACAATATGCTAACATTTTTTCAACCTGAACTGTTGAAATTAAAGCAAAGAGAGATGCATTTGGACATGGTTCATGCCAGTAGAGAATGTTCTCCTAGAATAGTTCTCTGTCAAATTCAGCTTTTAATAGAAGTGGTTGTGGAGCTGCCTTCATCTAGTAGGTTGACAGGTCTGGTGTTAAGTTTCATCCTGTCATGCTTACTTATAATCCCTGTGCCAAAATAAACCATTCCTTTCAGTCATGGTATTTCCGTTTTGCAAATAATTGTGATATGTTACCATGCCTATCTTAAGTCTCTTTTGGTCAATCTAAATATATCTTGATTTCTTCACCTCTTTCCTTGTACAGCAATTTTCTCAATTTCTTTTTCATCTACATTATATTCTTCTGAATTATTTGCAGTTCATCACTATAATTCTAGTATTAAGTTTATCCAAAGGTTCACACAGTTTTTATTAATGGCATACATAGAGAGATACACAAATTGTTCATATGTCAAGAAAAATAAGAATAGTTTGTATGTAACATATATGAGGGAGGTGTGTATAGTACAAATAATCATGGAAAATAATTAAATTTAATCCTAGTTCAATAATTTATCCCAGAATAGGTAGATAAAGTAATTTTCTTGAGTACAATACAAGAAAAATGTTTATTTCTCTCCAACTTGGTGATTTCCAAACTGCAGGTCACAGCTGTGAGCAATTAGGATTAGCAGGTTCCTGAGCCCCACAGAAATGTGATAGGCAGTGGGGGGGGGT
>JAOXNH010000031.1:16469561-16480345 GCA_028566575.1 Bartramia longicauda
GTTTTTTTAAAGTGTCTTCCCCCCGCTTTATTTTTTTCCTTCCCCCCCAAAAAAGGAAGACTTTTTCTTATGACACAGGTATCTTTGCAGTCCTGGCCTCTCAAAAATCCGTTTGCATTCTTTGTCAGTTTTACCAGGTTGTCAGAATCAAAATCAAAATAACATCTCTCCCAGTGCATTTTTCTGAAAGCAGAATTATTCCCAGCATATATCAGAAACATGAGAAACTGTTTCATTACGGATTTTTAAAGAAATGTCTCGGTGAAGTCACTGTTTTATTCTTTCTTCCTCTTTAAAAAAGTAAGAAGAGGGGGAGAGCTTTCCCAGTTGTGGTTTCCAAGGTTAAAATAAGTTGTTAAGGTTCAAAAGCATATGCTTAAAAAGTTATAGATATAATTTAAATAATCTGTGCAAATATGTACTTATACTTACCTCTTATCATGAAGTACTTCAATGTATAAGTATTTATTTTACAGGTTAAGTGCTCGCTTAACACAGTGTTAATGAATAGCTTACTGTTACCTTTTGTTCAGTGACTCTTTGCATTTAGTTTGTTCCTGCTCTGCTGGAAGATGGTGGTATTAATTTTTTGGAGCTTTTTTTTGATCCTTTCCACGTGGATGTTTACGGGTTCATAAATCTTAATCTATTTTAACAGCAATCTGAAGAAATCTGTGTGAAGGAGGAATGAGTTTACTCACTGATTTAGGGTAAAAAAAAAAGCCCCAATCAATAGTTTTGCATTCAAGATCTGTTTAAGAAGAGTTCATTATATAGCACTCCATATGTTCATATCCTGTTAAGTCCACTGACAGTGCACAGAGACAGTGGAAAAGACATAATTGGTGACCACTTCTGAAAAATCAGGCTGCCAGTGGCGTTTCAAACATCTGAGATGCAGAGATAGAGGCACGGATAAAACAGACTTTCTCGGGAACAGCGTTTGACTACCTCAGTCACAGGACCTCGATCCCTTTTTTCCTTCCTGCAAATTGTCCAATTTAATAAAACATTTTCCAGTTTTAGAAACAAGCAGAGCTATTGCTGCCGTATCCCATTGCTCAGCCTTCACTTTTCCTCTGCATGGCATGAGGCCAGAGGGCAGTCGTAGAATTATTGGAATATGGAACAGGAAGGCTGAATTAAGACTACTTCAGGCACATCTCTTACGTTTTGGTAATTCCTGGCATTTGAATGTTTGGTTTATATATTTGTCTCTTTTTGAATGTTTATGTACGGTCTTCTGAAGTTGTTTTGTGAGTTACATATGAACTTGTGCATGTTGATCTATAAAACAAAGATGACTGTTTTCTGTACAACAGGAAAAAAGTACAAAGCCAATCCTGGGGCGTTCCTCCCACCTCTGAGTGAATATGGCTGAAAAGTTCCATTACCAGTAGCTTCCCCTTCCAGATGATTTTGTGGTCTCACATCTCTCAACATAATTCACCCGAGGATATTCATTCTGCTATTTCATCAATGGGAAATGTTTGGAATTTGCATTGTAAAACTGTCACCAGTTTGGATTTTGCTGGTTGTTAATAACACCACTGTTTCTTGTGGAGGACGGCACGGACAATAATCGAGCAGTTCATTCTTGACTGAACACTGAAGCTGTTGTTCGCTGGTGGATTCCTTGCCTTTCAGTGGCATCTTTTTTTCCCCTCAGTGATGAGCTTTGCCATGAATGAAGAAAATGGGCATTATACTATTTCCTTTCCTGAGCAGCTTTTTTCCCTTTGTCAAGGTTTTTATAGGATCGCTGCTTTCTAAGTGTGGACTGGAATTGATTCTCTGCTCGTGTAAGAACCGGACCAATGTTCTGGTGTGTCCCACTGTTCAGCTCTTGCATATCGGGTTTGCTAGGGAAGCTCTGGCTTTGGAGGAGTTACCCACAGCTTTCCTTCACTTCAGATGGGGAAAAGCTGATGTGGTACTATTGGTGAAATTCTCTCTCTATTTCTTTTCCTGTTTGTTATGTTTATGACTTCGTAGTGTTTTTCTCTTTGTAGTGGAATGTATTTCATAAACTTATTCAAAAGCCAGGACTATTAAGTAGCTTTTAGGAAGTAGTCTTTACTAAAAAGCACTGTCTTAATTTAATTTTTTTTTAAATTAAAGAATTTATTGTTTTTATTGTGTGCTTATGACACCAATTAATTTTTGAGGCCAGTGGTTTTGTGGCAAGTGAATCAATGCAAACAGTCTTCCAGAGCAGAGCTGATAGGTCATAGGAGGCGTTTTTAGCTGTCTGTCCTTTAGATCAGTCCTGAACTTCCACTGAAGAGGAAATTACCTTTGGCTTGAAGGTGGGACCCGGGAGTCCTGCGAGTATATTCTGTGAGACAAGGGGGCTGCTTTTAAAAGAGCCAGAAAGTGCAAAGCACGGGAGTCTGCCTGCGTCATGGCTTGTGGGGCAGAGGGCCGATGGACTAGGAAATTCACCCTAAAACAATTTGAGAAAGTCGCTGTCATCTTGCAGAACCCCAGGGGTGGTTTTCTGGAACATCTAAGAGGAAGGTGATTTTTTTTTTTTTTTTGTTACAGGTGCCTACTGGCATCTCAGAAATCTCAGAAACAGATTGTATCCAGGACAGCTATCTCTGTCCGCCGGACTGTCTTGTCACCAGATGGCTTCCTCCACAGCAGAGGAACCCAGAGGGACAGGCATCACTTCTTTTTTATAGCTTCTGCACACGTATTAATGTGGTATGAGACTACCTTAAAAATCCTTTAGTCTATAGACTCCAGTCCTTCTAAAAGCCCAAAACCTCGAATACCCAGGTTTGTAGTCCCAATGTGTGACTGAGGGTCTTTTATTGTTTATGATTGTAAAGCTCCAGGGAAAGCTCTAGAGCAGTGAGAAAATCCAGAGGCAAGAAGAAGACAAGAAGAAAGAAGAAAGCAAGAAGAAGACAAGAAGAAAACCTGCATTTGAAAACAAGCAAATGAGTTTTGGGTGTGGGTTGCACTGACTGCAGTCACCGGTGCTCCAGTTAAAGACAAAACCAGTGCTGAGAAGTGTTCAAAGGGAGATGCCACTCTATCTGCAGGGCGTACTGGCAGGAGAGTTGGCTGTGCAACTACCCGGGAGCACATTCCTGTAACTGGGAGAGCAAATCATGTTGTCCTGGGAAAAGAAAGAACAGAGATGAAGGCTTTGCAGGTAACATAGGGTGCCCTCAGTAGTGGAATTGTACCTGCAAATTTAAATAATACAGGCTTTCAGGCATACATCTTAGTGATTTGTTATTGAAATTTCTCAAAGCATTATATGAAACAGGAAAGCTTTTTGGAGGAATAAGCAATTTTTATAAATTTCCCTCTCCCCTAACATTGGCGGTATCATGATAAACTTTTTTTATTAGGCTGAATGTTGCAATTTCTTAGGAAAAAACACAGAAGAGCTATATCCTCTGTAAGCAGAAGTGCAGCTGTAGGTTGTAAATTTATTTATTAGAAAGTAAATGTCTGTCTTTAGCAGCAGCGTTTACTTTGTTATTGAGTCACTGCTAGGTATGTCTTCCTTTCCGTGTTCTCTGTTGCACTCAGTCGGACAAAACTTCCTTCCCAGATCCAGTTTCATTGACACTTGCTCAGTTTCATGAGCTCTTCCCTACCGACTGGCAGCCTCCCTCTTAGCTTTGTCCAGGGGAGAGAGAAACCATCCTGCCTCTGTCTACAAATAAATCTTTACAGTCGACGCATTGGGAAACTTAAACCCCCCCCTTTTTTTTTTTGTTTGGCATCTGATCTGCATTCCAGTTCCTGGGATGAGAATTGGGAACTCGACACTCCTGTGTCACTGTGCCATCTGCAGCAAAGTGCATGTTTATGGCTGCTTTCTCCTCCTCCTTTCCTCCTCCTTTCCTCCTCCTTTCCTCCTCCACCTGTCTTGTATCGGAGAATGCTTGGATTCAGAATGGAGCAGAGTCGGAGCACGTATTTACCTCGCCACCAGAGCTGTTGATGAGCAGTGTATGACTTCCAGTTCTTCCATTTAGGGTCTAAGGACATCTTTGGGATGAAAGCTGGGAGGCCACTGCTGCATTTGTCTCATAAGGCAAATAAATTTTGATTAACTTGGGTTGGTGCTAGCCTTTTAAGCTGTAGGGGATGGACTGAGCTTCTGGGACAGCTCTTGAGGGTTGATGCTCCTGCACAGCCCATGCAAGCAGCCTTCCTCCTCCGCAAGACGAGCCTGGTTGTGCCTGCAAGAGGAGTGTGAATGCAGAGAGACTGCTCCTGTCTACTGCAGGAGGGTGAGAAAGTATGAGGAGCACTGAATGCTGGTGGGTGGTGCTGTCTGTCGGGTTCCAGTGCGTAGAAGGAGGTGTTTGGGGAAGCATTTCCTCCCTAAACAGCTATACTCCCACCTTCTCTGAGAAGGGAAGAAGTGACAGGGTAAATGGAGTCATCTTGTGGACTGGCACTGACTGGTAGGTTACTTGTTGGATCTTGTTGACTTGACTGATGAAGTAGCAAATGGCTGTAAATGCACTTGCTAATGGATTTAGTCTCTGCCTTTGTGAGCTGCTCTAGGAAATGTTGGTTTGGGTCCCTTAATCTGTGACCTGTTACTTATTTCTTTTGAAGAATATGGAGCTGGAAAAATCAGGATTATCACCATTTTGTACAACTTCTCTGCCTGAGCAGGTGGAGTTTTGTGAAAGCACCTGAAATCAGGAGGTATACGCAAAGCTAAAAGCCTGCTTTAAGATGTTGAAAATGCAGCAGTCATCAGGTGATGATGGCAATGATGATTTTATTGCTGCTATTGCCAAGTTCATGTTCGAGTTAATTTTTTGACCTTTCCATAGGTGCAGCAAATAGAAAAGGAGTAGCACAAGCAGTTTCAGACTGTCTGCCCGAGGCATGTGTTCATTGTTCATGTTAAACATTTCTTAAAGCATTCCTGCGACTTTGACGTTCATAAAGCTGGTTAAGATAGTTACCTGAGACATGACCTCTTCATATTCATTTCATTTAGGAATTACATTTGCTATAATTTGCCTGTCAGATTTTAAAATGGAGTGTATGTTCCTTTCAGGTAGGTTTGGATAGATCAGAGATATAAAGAAAAGGAGGAAGCTTTTTCGTGCCCTTTAAATAGTCCGTTCCTGTCATCATAATCTGCCAGGATTAGAGGCGTGGAGGGATGAAAATTAGAGTCAGGACAGAAATCGAAAGAGGAAGGAACATGCAATTTTATGTTAATGAATATCTAACTTAAATGCCTAATATAACTTTTCCTGGAAATTTTGCATTTTAACATAGTCCTAGTTCTTAAGGTAGGTGAAAGTGATAATGACAAATATAGTCAAAGAATCCTTAGCCTATTGTCTTATACTGGGAGAATTTTATTGTTTTGTGTACTGATCTGTTATCCATGGGTTTAAAAAAAAAAGGTAAAAAGAAAAGTTGTTTTGAGTTCCCAAGTTATAAATAAACTAAGCTAATGATGAATAGCAGTGTAAATAATGGTTTTGTTCTATAAATAAGTACATATCCTTTTGTAGCTTTTCATGATGGGCGCTGGATTCTAAGTACTGGAAACCAGTGCGAATGCCTCCCTATTTGATCTAGTATAGTGCATAATTTAATTATGAACATTGTTTTTATTTCTGCCAGTCAGAAGGACACCTCTGTAGTACACTGTTAAATTTAGCAGTCACGTTTTGGTTGACAGTTTCATTCATACATGTACAAACTCATACATGCTCATTTCCGTGAGGAGGAAATATTCCTCCTGTGTTTTTACACATGGGCCTGGGATGAAGCTCCGTGAGAATGACCAAAGATCTATAAAATCCCACTTCACCAAGAAATACTCAAGAGCCCCATCGTTTAACCCAGACACAGAAAGCAAAGGTGGTGACAAATCATAAATACCTGTATTTATGGCAGGCAAAATGCTGCTGGAGAGACATCTGTTAACAAAAGTTTAAGTTGTGCAAAATGAGAAATGCCTTTTCTGGGAGAAGGGGAAGCTTGTTTTTCTTTTAATGAAAGAGTTACTGGCATATCATACCACTGCCAGCAGTGGAATCTGTCTGTTGGCAGTCGCTGAGGGAACATCCCATTTTGATTTAAAGATTATTTTCTGCTTCAAATTCCTGTAGTGGTTCCCATGGTTAATGCTGCACAGGAGCATAGCAGAGCAAGTGATTTGCAGCCAGCCAGCCCTGCTGGTTTTTCTGCATGTGGTGGTTTTTTTTCTCCTCCTTTTTTTTTCTCCTCCTCTTTTTCTCCTCCCTTTCTGTTACATCGAGGTGCTATGGTTTTCTTTGACTTGGACTTCACATTCAGCATATATTAACTGCCTGCTGATCTCACATTTCACTTTGTGTAAAGGTTCAAACGGCTAATAAGCAACTTGTTGGTAGATATTTATTTCTAACGATCTGACCGTTTCAGTGCTTAGTTGCTGCCTTTAACTGCTTTTAAATGATTCCACTAACTGTGATGCTCTTACCTCCTGGCAGCCAGCATCATCCTCTCTCTGAGTTTTGCTCTGAGGAAGCCTCAAAGCTTTCTCCCTCACTTTGTCAGTGTAGAGGAAACTGGCAGAAACAATCTAAACTTCCAAGTTTTCCGATATAGAAGGACTTCTGTGGCTAGTTCTCCACTCCGACTTGTGAGAATCCTTGTGGTCAGCAAGGATGGATCCTTCAGTCCTCAGGCGCTTCTGCAGTGCCCTTAGGAAACTGTTCTTGGTGCTCGATCCGATCATAAATCCAAATTACTTACAATTCCCTTTCAGCCCTTAAGAATTTCCAGGAAAGTTTTGGGAGCCTGACAAAACTTGAAAAACCTGAGTATCCTCAAAGGTGCTCTGGAGGCTCCTGGTAACTGCTTGAGTAGTGAGGCTGTATGAGCACAGGCTGCCAGGTGGGCTAAATCCTTCCTACAACCACAGTTCGGCTCCTGTTTGGGGCATTTGACTACTCTGGCTCTCTTTTGGTGGGAGTAGATGCTGCTCAGGGAATGAATGGTTCTCCAGCTGCCAAGAGGATTCCCAGAGCCTTAGGATGAGCTTTTTGGGATAACTCTGTGCTGGGCTAGAGATGTGGCAGAAGTTGCTCTGTTGTCCCTCTTCACTCCCCAGCTCAAGGCAGGGGTCTCCTATGCTGTGGTTGCTCTACGCTTTTGAAGGACAGAATTGCCAGGTTTCCTTTTTTCTTTTTGCCTCCTGCCAAGGGTGCACTGAAGGGTGCTTTTTAAGGGTTTTTGGCAAAATTCAGGAAATGGAGGTGGAAGGGGAAAGTTTGGGCCACGAGAACAAACGCTCTGCAGTTAGGAAGTGTCTGTTGTACGGATGACTGTGCAACGTGCAGTTTGGCCCAGACTTGCCACATATTTGGGTTTCCAGTTAGCTACATGGGTGTTAGTGTGCTGCCCTGGCTGTTTGAGGAGCTGGGTTGTTCCAGTTACAGTAAATTGGCAGGATGACTCCGGCAGTAATCCCCGCATGGCTCCAGGGCTGGGTGAGAGCAGCCAGTGCTGTTCAGATTTGTCTTGTGCCAGATCTCTAATACATCCCTCTTGTGTTTTATTTATGATAAGAGCTTTTCAGAAGTGTTCCAGAAGGCTTGTTTAAGCCTGCAATGTTTTACCTAAAACGTTGAACGTTTTGGGGGGGCAGGGAGGAGGGGGTGGCATGGACAACGGGGGATAAAAAGAGAGAGCCTGTTGTATCTAAGGTGGGCTTCCAAGGGAGCTCTGCCTGGACTCCTGGCAGCTCAGCCCCATGGCTGTGCTAAGCCCAGGTCTCGGCACAATTCATGCTGTTGTGTCTAGGACTGAGACCAAAAGGAACCCACCCACTCCTCCACACCTCCGATGCTCTTTCCATCTTTTCCATGCTGTTGTTGCCTTGAAATTCCAACCTTCGCTGAGGTTTCAAATGTGTTTTAAATTTTAAGCCTTGTTTGCATCAAACCCAACCCTACTCCATCTCTGGTGAAGTGTCATGTGAACTAACAACTGTCTTTGCTGGCCAGATCTAATAAGCTACACTTCTGTGTCTCATAAGGGCATATTGTTTCCCTTTTCTTTCTCTTTAGTATGACTATAAGGCCATTTATCATAAGTGCACTGGTGGATGCTCACCCAGTCAACTAAATCTCGTGTTTCTTGACTTTTGTACCTCTTGATTTTAGTTTAACTTAAGGTTTTCTTAATGTACCTCAGTGCAAATACTTGGAAATATATATCAATGCTAATGGCTTTCACTGTGTGTTAAAAGATGATTATGTGCTTGCTACTCAGTAGTCTATTCTGCAGTTGTTTGTAGCGTTTCTTGTTGCAGACATTTCTGTCTCCTCAAATGGAAATAATTTGCCCTGTGTCTCACTCTGGTGTTCGGCCACTGAGACCGTTAGCCTGAGCTGCCAGACTGGCACAAGTAAAGCCTGTAAATTTCTGCATTTGTTTTAGATTTCAATCCACTGTCAGGAAAATTAAATAAGGAATAGAAATTTTGAAAACTTGAATGAACTTGGAGATGTGATTTATTTTTTTTTTTTTTTTTGAGGTAGGACTTAAGGCTCCTAACTTGCTTGCTTCTCTTTTGTTTTACCCCAAAGCTTGCTTGCTTTTTTCTTTTTATTGCTGATGCTAAAGTGACTTGTCCGTCCGGCTACAGAAACCTAACCCATGCTTTTTTTTTCCCTTTAGGCACTCAGTGTTACTGAAACTCTGATCAAACCTTTGGAAAGATTTAGGAAAGAGCAGCTAGGAGCTGTAAAGGTTTGTCCCTCCTTGCCTTTATGATAAGTTTGTTGAATTTCTCTACTTGGATTGCGTTGCAGTAATGACATGTATTTGGCAGACACAATACTGTTGTTTATATTTCATGCATTCACACTTTTTTTTTTTTTTTATTCCTACTTTGAGAACTTGCTTCAGAAACAAATGGGAAGTATGTTTCAAGAAGAGAAGAATGTGTCCTCTCCCTTTCTTCTCTTCTCCCCCTCCCTTGTATCTTGTGCCTGGAATAATAGGAGCAATCCTCCTAACAGCCTGCCCCCCCTTCCTAATGGGTAATCCTGGTCTGCTTTGTATTTGCTTCCAGTTGCACAATCAAAGGCTGAAAAATATTAACTACCCAAAAGAGCTTGCTCATCCATCTGCTTTTAACCGTGTTTTTTTGCAACCTGCAAATTGAAAATTGCCTTTATTTTATTTTTTATTTTGAATAAATAACGCATTGCCTCTGCATGAGTGAAAAAAAAATAGGGATGGAGAGGTTAAAGACAAGATTTCATGCAAAGTTGGTGTTTTGCTTATTTTTTTTGAGGGTTCAGTAATTTATGTTTGTCATTATGTTGTGTATATTTAAAAAAAGCCAACAATGCAAAGTCAACTTCATGTATTAAATACAAACTAGCTTTGGATAAAAGTAACAAGGACAAGTTTGATCTCTTTCTACCTGTCTGCCTTCCTTCTTCCAATGAGAAATTTAGATGTGTATTAAAAAAAAAAAAAGGGTATTTAACACAGTTTTCTGTTGCAAAATTCAATTCATGTATTTTTAAACTACCGCTCTGCAGATGTTTTACTTCATGATTTCATGACTTCATCAGCAGTGATATTTAATAGCTAAGATAATGTTTCAATTATGAGCGCGCTGTACATTTGGACTTTGGCAGGAATGATGAACATGTTCTGAATAGGATTTCAGTGCTCATGAATGGAAAATGCCCCGTTGATCATAAATCATTGCAGTTCAGTAGGACAATGAGCTTTGTGTCATTTTATGGACTTCTGAGAAGTACATCAGACGTCACACCCAATGTTCAATAAAAACTTGGTCTGTAGTGCAGGGAATCTTCCAAGGAAGAAGAGAATTCCTGCTAGATGTAAGCTGTTGTCATAGAAGAAGCTGTCATGAATGGGTTATTTCAGAAGTATTTTGGGTGTTAAAGAACATTGCCATTTTTGGGGTGAGAACCCCTAATGCTTTAAATGATCTCATGATCTTCACTCATTTCCTAGTCAGAGCTCTGTCCTCGATGTTTCTAACATGACAAGTCACGTTCACACAGTCTGCATCTCGCAGTTTTGTTTGAATGGATGTTTCTTCCCTTGTGTCCCCAGATACTGCTTCAAGTTGAAGCTCTTATTTGTGATTTAGCCTGTTTTTTTTTTTTTGGACAGAATTCTTGATGACCTTAAATAGAACAGTCTTGCCTAATTGTGTAACTTTTAAGTAAAAATCCTCTAAAAATACTTAACTCTTTGAATATTCTTAACTGAATATTTATTCGATACAATGAAAGTACTGACACTAGAAATATAATACTGTTTAGCTCTGAAAACCAAGTTATGGCATCTAGTAGTGAAATATAGCTGGAATGTTGTGTAGTATTTTCCTTTAGGAAAAATTTACGCTCTACCATTGCAAAATAAAAAGTTTGAATCTGCAGCCTCACATTTTCCTGTGTCTTACATCCCCTGCTGATTAAATGGTCTGAGTTAGGCTTAAGAAGAAAAAGAAAAGGATAAAAGTTTAGCTCCGTAGCACTGGATGCCGGCACCCTTATCGAATTACCCCTTAGTAAAAGGTGTTGCTGCTCTAATCCCAAACTACACATGTAGAGTTTCTGGCTTTGCCTACTTAGAAGACAATAGCAGTCTTTTTTTTTTTTTCTTTTTTTCTGGCAGCTCTCAAATATTGACCAGATCAATGAAAATTTAGCTAATATAAACACACAGATTCCCCCTCCCCACTCCTCCTTTCTTCCTAATTTCCCCTGTGCTAATATTCTGTCTCTCATCGC
>JAOXNH010000031.1:16516450-16529279 GCA_028566575.1 Bartramia longicauda
AATTTAGCAACGCTAATACTCATGTTCATATGAGACAAGTCCCCAAACATTTCTGTGTGAGATAAATCAGCATTTCATTGATGGTACAGAAACCTGAATTGTTAGTAAACTCACTGAGAGTCGTTACTGAAAATCAGCTAAGATTTTTAAGAGAGTTTTTTGCCTTTTGGGGTTTTAATGTGGTAGAACGAAAGGTGAAAAGGTTATGGATTTTTAAAAATTTTCCTCTTTCTCTTCTGGCCCTTGCTGTGATGTTCTAGGTGCAATAGTAATAACATTTTGAGCATTAAAAGTAAGAATTTTAGATGTGTTCTCTGTTCAACTGGCTTGGCCAATTCCTGATCAAAATGTTTTACTGAATTGCCTAAGAACATAGACCATAGAACTCCTGTGTGTCTCTCGTAGTGTAATACAAATACAGCATTTTTAATCTGCTAATCTGCTGCTTTTATTAAATGCAGTACTGCTGCAACCACTATCAAAGAATACTGAAGAATTATTATCAAGATAAAAGTCTCCATTACAGAGCATAGGAAAGAATTAAAAAAAGTTGGAAAGAAAAAAAAAGTGCACGTGATGAAATATTTCCTTCCTACAGTATTTGCCATCTGAGTGTTTACTCTGGTATTTCATAAGCATCAGTAAAGTCAACTTAATAAATGGAGGTCTTAATTCTGATTTCCATTATTCAGTACATTTTTCATTGATGACTAAGGTTTTCAATTTAGATTTTTCCATTTGAAATGCTCGAGAATTTTGATTTGGGGATGGCTACTGTTCAGCAAACTTACTGTTTTAGGACCTTTATTTCTTCCCAGTAAGACATTGACTTGTGATTCTTTGTATTTTAAAAACCCTAATGAAGAACTAATTGCATATTATATATACGCCATCTTCATCTGAGTAACGGTCTCAGTGTTGTAGTTTGAGGAGGTGCCTGGAGGCATCACTTCAGCTCCTGGAAGATAAATAGATGGATTTAGTCTTATTTTCCTGATAACACCGAGTTGTCTATTTGTGCTGGACATCATTGAGTTCAAGGACCACCGTAACGATGGTTGCCTCTAGTGTGAGGATTATACTACTCTTGAATTATACTAATGTTGAAATGGTTTCTTGCTTAGAGTAAACACAGACAGAAAAGAGTATAGCTGAATTTATTACATCATCCTTGTTTTACAGAAGCCTTCCGGAGCCACTGATGACATATGAATTGCATGGAGAATTCATCGTTCCTGCCAGTAAATATACGGCTGTAGTTCAAATAGAAACCTTTTCTTACAATAATGGGGTGGCCTTAGGAGCATGCTGCAAATGCAACTTCAGAACAATTCTGCAACCTAGTAAAAATAGAGGAATAAGAAATAATCACTAGAAATAAGGAATAAACCATATGTAAAAATATGTAGGTTTTAACCCATGTTCAGTCCTAGCATGTGTTACATGTGACATATCTATTGACAGGTAAGCTTGTGACAGACTTTACTGTCTGGCATTTTTTGTAAAAAAAGTGCCATTTTTACTTTATGGAAAAACTTTTGGATAGACATTGTAAACTTTCATTCTTATTATCTTATATAAGGATAAACATCTACTTAGGCTTTTTTTTTCTTCCATTTATAAAGAGCACAAAGCTTAGTAAAAGAAAATACACTTAATTTGGGCTCATTTGAATCAGGCCCAGCTGCCTGACCCTTGTTTTCAGCGCCCTTAGCTCTGCATCCAGGCTGGCTTGAATGTTCCTTGGATACGAGTAGAAAAAAGGGAAGAGCAGGCCAGATTACACTATGGCAGTTCAAATACAGACTTGGAGAAGACACAACAGCATTTGTAGTTCAGCTGTATGTTATCTAACGTACATGGAATCTTTTTGGAAGAGGATGGAGGGAAACTGTGTAAGAAAATTTTTGGCAAAGTATCAAACAGATATTTAGGTGATTTTTCTTTCCAGCCTGTAGCACTTCTGGCAAACTGTGGAAAGCAAAATTAAAATAAACTTTGAGACAATTGCTTTATCTTCTTGGGATTGCTGTTACGACTTTCCAGGACTGCAGATTGTCTTCATTTGTGGTCCTTAATTCAAAACGAGAATTAGCCGATGAAATTAATTACACAAAGCACATCCTAGAGGCCAAGTGCTTCAACAAAATTCAGCATACTTACCCTGACGGTGCGTCTGCCCGTTTGCGTTGGAAAGTGTTAAAATAATTTCTGGACCTAGGAAGTTTTGCCAGAAGTTTCTCCCTTTATTTTCCTTTCTCTATTTTATAGTCTCTTCCAATAAAGGAATTCGGGTGAAGTTGCCTGTTTTAAATAGTACAGTGTTCGTAAGCAGTAAACAATTTTGTTAGAGGGTTTGATTCTCTGGAGTGAGGAGGGAAATCTAATCACCGTTGCAGATCGGAGGTACGGTACGCTTAAAAATAGGTAGGCAGTGTTGTTTCCTATAGTGGCTATAAAAAACCAACAACACTGGGAATAGTAAGGAATATCCTTTCCTCTGCAACTATTAGGAGGGGAGGAGGAGGAAAAGGCCAAAACTAAAAGGTTCTCCTTTCAGTTTCCTTTTCTTTATACGTACCAGTGTAGACTGAAACTATACAAGCCTTGATTGTATCTTGGGATTAAGTTGCTTAGCTATTCTTTAATTAGAGTTTGTGATTTCACATGTATATAAAATAGTCTTGCTTTAAAGAAGGCTTATGTTTTTCTGGCTTTCTGAATTTTGATTAGCTGACTAGAAGCTAAACGTTTTGCATTTTGTTAGCCTTTCTTCTTGCAATCTGTGCAGGGGTGTTCACTGCAAAAGAATAAAAAAACAACCCTGAAATCTGTAGCAATATGCAAAGAGGAAAAAAAAAAGGAAAAAGCTGTAGCAATATGCACTGAAGAAATATGGTGGTATTTTATATGAAATGCTTTTAACAGTCACGGTTGCCTTCAAGTAAAATGGGACCTGATGTGTTGTCCTGGTGTCAAAACTTCTTGCATTCAGAGTAGGTTCTAAATTTTTCTCTTTATATACCTTGTACTTAAGTGTTATTATATACAAGAGAAATACTTCCACTTCCATTGTAACCATGACTCAGATGTAATTTTGTGATTCAATACAACTTTGAGAAACAGGAAGAGGAATTATTTTAATCTTTTACAGATTCTTGTTTTCATCTGTGTCCTAGTGAAACCTACAGGGGCCAAAATGATTCAATTCAACACAAAAAAATAAAAAGCCCCTTGCTTATTTTTACTTTATTTCTGTGCTGTCCTAGAGAGGGAGGGATGCTGTTGTTATTCAGGGGTCTTTATTGTAGTAATCTCACTCGCTAGGTTTTTTGCATGATTATTTTTCTGTGTCGTCTGAGGTCATTAGATTTTTTTTTTATCATATGCATCTTCTGCATTGTCTTATGCAGTTTTCCAATCTGAAGTAGCATAAATGCAGTATCATTAGCTGCATAGTACCAACAAAACTGAATTCTAATGATGAGGACAATCAGTTAATGATGCTGAAATGCAAAGCAGTACAGTCCCACCCCGTGGCACCCAGCAGTGTCGCTCCTCACCTTGCAGTGTATTCCCAAGCAGACGAGTCCAATGCAGCAAAACAATAACTACATCTGTCGGGTTTTAAAAATAGACGAACAAAGGCATCCTTTTGCAGGTGGATTGAAAGATGAGTTTACAAAATAAGCAAATCAGTTGATAATTCTAGAACAAGATTTCTTGTGAAAACAAAGCGCATATGTTCAATATTGCTATGTTTGGAGATAGATAAGCGGTGGAGCAAAGTATGTGCTGTGTGTTTCTGTGCAGGGGGGTGGAAGAAGCTTTGTGGTTTTGTGGATATTATTTCATTTTTATTTTGTGAGCTCATTATTTATTTCTATGTCCCATAGAAAGTGGGAGTCCTGAATCTCGAGTTAATGCTGTTCACTTCTTGGTCCATAAACTCCCAGAAAAGAACAAAGAGATGCTGGAAATTTTGGTGAAGCATTTAGCGAAGTAAGTGTTATCACCTGCTGTCCTGCCTCGTCAGAACTCTTCTCCTTACCTTCGTTTAACTACAGAGGGCCTTAGTTAAGTGTGGCTGGAGCTGGAGCCCGTCTCCATGCTGTCGTACACAATACCAAGAACCAAACGTGCAGAAGCAGCAAAGGCGTTTGACTCATGCTGTGTGTATTTTGGCGGGAAAGGCAGAAATCTAATCCATTAATGAAGCCATATAAGTATTTACTTTAGCAGTCCTGCCAGCGGCTGAGGGTTTGATTGAAGCGAGAAAGGGAACATTATACTTTCTTCTTGCAAATTCTGGCAAAGTGAATAGTGGAGATCTGTTAGCAAATTTAAGTTGGTTTCACACTTGCCCCTGTCCAAGGCTAAGTGCATTTTATATATTTAAGTCCAGTAAGAGACTGCTTTTGTTTTTAAATTGCCAGTGGAAGAATGGCTTTTCTGTTTTCCAGAATTCGGTAAGACTTTATTTGAAGAAACCGTGCACAAAACAAACTTCTAAAACATAGATTAAGGAAATGTCATGTTTTCATTTGTAGACTGCAGTTTCCAACAGTAATGGAAATTTTTCATAACCTATTTCCTGTTTTTTCCTTCAATTCTTTTCAAAAAGTGTTTCAAAGCATGCCAAGAGGAATCTAATGACTGTGGCAAACCTAGGGGTAGTCTTTGGACCAACCTTAATGAGGCCACAGGAAGAAACTGTAGCAGCCATCATGGACCTGAAGTTTCAGAATATCGTCGTTGAAATCCTGATAGAAAATCACGAGAAGGTAAGCTTTGATACATCCCTGCCTTTCTGAGCGTTGTCTAAAACGGTCTACTAGGCTTAACGGGTAGAGTGGAGTTAAGTATGATGTTAAAAGTAGCTTAATTATAAAGAATATCCTCTATATGCTGTACGCTTTTGGCTGCTTATAAATATTCCTGTCCGCAGGTAAACTGGTATTTCGGAATGGATATTTCCTGGCAATTGTGCTTCTATGTGGGGATGGTAGTCAAATAGATTTTTCATGATGATATTTCCGTGGGTTTTTTTCCTGGGCAAAAGTGAGACAGGACTGGAAAAGAGAAAGCCCAGGCTCAGTTTTTAGGTCTTCCATTAAGTACTTTAACCAGAATCTGAATTAACTGTTCAATGTCTTCATTTTTCTCAGAGTTCAAGGAGTAAAAAGAATTTATTTCTATACTCTGAATTTTATGGGTAAAAAGCGTTATGAGGGTGTCAGGTATTAACATTTCCTTTGTTTTCAGCTGGATGTGTGTTATTTTAAGCCTTTGCATTTGAGGTAATACTGAAAATAGAAGTTGCTGCTGCTGTGGCAGCTGCCAGTTACTAAGGTGTCTTACACATACAAGGTACTGTCCAGAATATCACTGCATGTAATCTGGGATCTGAAATTTAAAAAAAAAAAGAAAAAAATCTGGTCTCTTTGTTTGGGTACTCCTTTGGGAATCCTTTGTGTCTAAACTGATTTCTGGAACTGGATTTTTGAGGCACTTCGCTTGCACTGGGAGGAAGGGCAGCATCTCCATCGCTCTTATTGTCAAAAAAAGTGCTTTAGAAAAATTTCAGGATGTGATTTCTCTTTTTTCCTCTCTTCTTTCTTAAGTACTCGAGCATTGAAATAGCTACTTCTTTTAAAGGTTAACAGTGTTGAAATTGGCTATCTAAGTCAAGTCTTCTCTGTCTGAGGTTTTTCTGACAATGTAATCGCTCTACCTCCCCGAGTGATGCAGGCTGGGTGTCTGTTGGCATAGCTGCATCCACGTGGTGGGTTTGGTTGGCATAGTTGATGTAGGGTGTAATGCTGTCCTCACACACACGCATTGAGCAGGCATGGTGTTGTTCTGTTGGAAAAATACCGTGCTGCAGATGTGGCTCAAGTCCTGAGTGATAAATATCCTGAGAGTTGTAAGCCATGCTATTCGTTTTGGACTTTACAAACGAAGGTAAACCGTGCAGTAACCTCGTGATCTTGAAGCTATTGCAGTGACCACACAAATGTAAGAAAGCAAAGAGAGAGTGAGCAGAGCCAGGGTGATTTAATAACATATGGAGGTTGAGTTATGCTTATTCAAATCACAAATTAACGCCATCTTATTCTTACGCCAGCTCAGTCACATGTCGTTAAAACCTGGACATCAGTGTTGCGTTTGAAACATCATTTGTATTGGCCTTTCTTGCTCCTCTGAAAATGTAGAGAAGCAGGGAATGGAAAGTACATCAAAATGATACTGCATCATTTTCTGTAATTCCTTGTTTTTATGCCTTCTTTAGAACTAGAAGGCTATAATTTTTTTTTTTAAAGGGATTTCTGTCATTTCACTGTCACTTCTAACAGTGAACTTGCCATCAGTGGTCTGCCTGCAGCAACCTCTCCCACGCTAGAGCTGCTTCCAAGATGGAAGGAAGCCCCAAGTGTGACCTCTGTGTATTTATAGTGAGGGCGATGGAGTTTGTGCGTTAAGGCATTACAGAAATTTGATAGTCAAATTGAATATGTTGCCTTTACAAGTGAGCCTTCTTCACTTAGGGCAGACCGAAGACCTACTTCTAATGTGCCTTTTATATTGTTGCTTTGAATTTTTATGCATTTCAGACTTTTCTAAGAGTCTTGCATTAGGTATTTTTATTTATAGCCCTGGTGAAGTCCTAGGAAAAGTCACCAGCTGTGAGATAAAATACTTAAAAACATTTCATTCAGCCACTACTCCACCTCTGCTAATTTTTAGTAGCTTCTGCTAAAAGAAACAAAGTTTGGAATTGTAGAAGAGTAGTGGAGCCAAGATGGAGATACCCTGACACAAACAAATGTGAAGCAACACTTCACACTTCGTGTATATGTAATCTATGGCTCTGGCAGACTGCAGAGAGGTGCTTCTTTTCCCCTTTAGCGAATGAAACGACTAACAAACTTCCAAACTGTAGAAGGAATAGCCATCAATATTTCTGGTTTAAATACAGTAACTTGGTGGGCGAAATGTTAAAAAATTGTTATAATTCCTCAAATATTTTTAAATTCCATCAGTGTTCATTATGTCTTGTGTGGATACCTTCACTGAAGGAGATCTACAATTCATTTTTAGGAGGAGACATAATTACTTGTGTTACTAGCTTTGATATCCTGGTGCAGTCATTCCACCATCATCACTCAGCTGGGTCCTAGTTAGAGAATTTCTGTGCAAGAAACCAGTGAGTACCAGTTTCCCCTTGTTTGCAGGCTGCATACGTCCTTCCAACCCATGGCTGTGAACCAGTTACAGTAGGTTGAGGAGGGGATGTTTGGTAAAACCAGACCAATGCTGAGACTTGAATGCTGGCACTAGACTGTGCAGCCTGGGATGTTGTGTAACTGGCCTTAGAATTGCACAATGGTGAAGACTAGAAAGGGGATAGAAGAGCGTTAAGGAAATAATTGTTTAGCTTTTGTTCTTGTCAGTTATGGCTAAGACTCCTCCAGGAAGAGTATTTCCCAGTGTTCAGTGAGAAGATGAGCTGTAGAAGCAGATCTGTGATAGAAAAAGCAAAAACTAGACCCAAGATGAGACAATATTTTACCCAGGGCCCTCGGAAACACCTGCTGTGGAAGGGAGGCCAGACCAGAGGAGAATGAGACCTGTGAATTGTCTTGCTTCCTTCTGTCATATGGCTGTAGGGGAAGGCCGGCCAGATATGCCGGGCAAAGTAGGAGCATGTTCAGGTTTGAAATTAAATGTTCTTACTATAGTTTTGCCTTGAATTGCTGTGGTTTGTGCTGACTGGGCTAGGTGTGCCAGCGCTCTTCTTGTCCTTTGTTTTGCAGGTCTTCTTCAAGATCGCTGTCGTTTCATATTTGGCTGTCTTGTCCCCTTCTCCCTTGTCCTATCTGTCTAGTCTCCCTTGATTTCCATGTCCCATATCTTTCCCTTCACTAAAAAAGCATCAAGAAATACACGTTTGTGTCTTGTTATTGTGTTCATTTTGCTTTGAAGCTCTACTTTTCCTTGGTGTTCCTTTTCTTGAGGTGATGAGCTTGGGGACTGACTGCAGCTGTTTCTACAATCCTGGGCACAAACTTTGCCTGGCCTTTAGGCAATCCTCTGATGAAAAGTGGACTCCCCCCAAAAAAAAGGTTTTAATTACTCCTCTTCCACCCAAATGAAGTTTGAAGGGTATAAATTAATTTTTCTTCCCTCACTTGCGGTGAGGAAGAAGAGCAGTCCTCTCCACGGTAGCATGAAGAGCACACACATGTTCATCTGGGCTGTTCGTTGTGTTTTGGCTCCTCATTGGAATGAATGTCACTATTCAATGGGCTTATTTATTTGCCATTTAGAGATGCCTCAGAGGTAATGTGAGCCATTTTGGTTTCTCGATTCCCTGAACATTATTTTAAGAGGGAGGGAAACAAAAAAAATAAAAAGGATAAAAAAGGAAGTCTAAGAAATGAAAGAAGATGAGGGAGGAGGTTGGAATAAAAATCTCAGTGGGACTGGAATATTTAAACCGGCGTATGGGGGAGGAAAGAATAGCGAGTACAAATAGCAAGATTGCAAAAACAGAACAAGATGAAAATTACAATGAAAGAAAACTAGAAGGAAAAAAGAGAGAGGCTAGACAGAAGTCCCTTGTGGAGACTGGGAAGCCAGAGTCTACTGAAAGGGAACAGGCATGGTAACATAACTTTTTGTAGAATTCAGACAACCTGTGGGCAAAAATACCTCAAAGATGTTGATTCTGAAAAACTCAGTAGTTCCTGTGTACGTCAGATACTGTTTTCGCTTGTTTTCTGTATTAATCTTTTTATAAAGGGCAAAGATTTTACGTACTTTAGACAGAATCTGTCTTTGTTTTAGCTTGGTTTTGTTCAAAACAGTTCTATGGAGAAATATTTTTTAATGAAATATGTTTTATTTTTTTTTTTACTTTAGATGCTTTTTTATATATATATATTTTTTTTTTTGACTAAAGAGAAGAATTTAATACTACTGAGCTCTTAAGCCAGCATCGAATTCGTGTAGTAATACTTGAAAAAATCCAGGCTTAAAACACGCTACACGGCACATAACACAGGCAACGTTCATGAGGCAGAAGAAGTGGAAGTGGGTGAAGTCAGTTGTGTGCTGGAGCGTACCAAGTGTGGCTTTTGTCTCCCCTGACCATCACCACACGTTTAAAGCTGTTCTGCTGCAGGCAGATGCTTCAGGGTACAGTGACGCTTCTGTCATCTAGGACTTTTTTTTTCTTTTCTTTTTCTGATGGCACAGCAGGTCTTTCGAAGTCCTGGTGAATGGAGATAATGAGAAATACTAAAGAAGTCTTGTTTCAGCTTTCATGTTGCTTTGCCTTTGGCTGCAACAGAAGACCAAGAAGCAACGCATTGTAATCATCCTAGAATCATAGGATGGTCAGAGTTGGAAGGGACCTTAAAGATCAAGTTCCAACCGCCCTCCACTAGACAGGTTGACTAGACACCTCCACTAGAGCAGGTTGCTCAAAGCCCTGTCCAGCCTGGCCTTAAACACTCCCAGGGATGGGGCATCCACAACTTCCAATTTGAAAGCTCCCAAAGCTGAATGATTCTCAAGCCAACAAGCATTTGACTTCAAGGGGGGAAAAAATTACATGAAGGCATCTCCATTAGGGCAGCGTTTGCGAAGCAGCTCATGAGCTTCAGTTCAGGAGGGGGTTCAGCATGTGCTTAATTTTAAGCACATAACTAATAGGATGTGTCATTGAAACTATTCCTGTACTTAATTCAAATTACATGCCTCAATGATTGGCTGCAGAAAGGGCAGCAGGCACAACAAAGAAATTCGTCGTGGTTTCTGGTGGAAGTCACAGCAGCTCTTTCATTCCGCTGTGGTGTGCGCAAACTCTTTAAACCATTTCTCTGCCTCGTGGGTAGCAGAAAGCCCTTCCATGCGAGGCAGGCACACGTGGTGTGCTGAATTGACTGCAAATATTTGTTTGTTTGCTTGTTTAAAAGAGTACTGTTTTCTAAACCTTCATGTAGTTTATGCATAGTAAGAGGACCCTGTATCAAATCTGCATTCACGTTTGTGACTGCAGTTGATGAAATTAAAAGGAACTGAGTCTGGATCAATACCTGGATTGGTATGCTGTTAGACTGCTCCAAAAGAAACAAAATGTGTATTAGATTAAAAAAGAAAATCAAAACAAAAGTCATGTTCTCAAGGATAGAAGCGGTCTGCTGAGATGCTGCATTACGAATACATGGCACGTTCAAATAATAGGGACACAGACTTCTGCCTTCTCCTTTTGCCTATGTTATTTCCAGTTGATTTGGGGAAACTTCCCTTGACTTTATATGAAATTTCTGGATGATACAGATCTCCTCTTCCACTGCCCACAGGCAGCGTTCCTAAGTAAGTAAACAGGAACGATGATAAGGGAGTGGAATTCGGTTGGCTAATATTTGCCTCAGTCTCAGTGGTCAAGGTGCTGTACTTTCACGTGTGGAGGAGGAAGCAAAGGAGAAGTCCTTATGGAGAATGCTAAAATGCATGTTCTTAAAAATTTTGTTAGTCAAAGAAAATATTCTGTGAAATAGTGCAGGGGGCATGGAGAGGAAGCATGTTACATTCCTGAAGAGTTTAAAAAGTAAATTCTTATGCAGAAGCTGTGTGACATAAGAATTATATTTTAACGCTGCTTTGAATGGTAAGTGAAATATTGAATTTACAAACTTTTTTCTTTATATTGGCTAAACTGACCTGAGTGCCGTCCTGTCTGATCATTGCTAATGGATAATAGTGCCAGACGTGCTTGTGTTTTTGTACGTATTCCTCAAAATTCCAGCAAGTTTTTGCCTTACCAGAGAGGTTAGTGTATTTCAAACCATTTAACAGATTTTCTTTTTAAATAAACTAGATGTGGCAGGCAGCTGTTAATTCTTTATTTCCAGTATTTTCGTGTGCATGCCATTTACACTAATGAAGCATCTGTACTTCGATGCAGAGAATACAAATGGGCGTACAAATGAAAATACCTTCTTTGCCTCCAAATACCCTACAGTCATAACGTAAGGTAAACAGTGTATTTTAAGGAAAACAAAGAGTGAAAAATATTGTACAAAGCAATGATGATATAAATCCTTATAAAGGCAGCAGGGAAATTTGTGGTGAAGGAAATACCAGTGGGGCTGTGTGGTTAGCTACACTTGGAGCAGTGTCATTTGCAAAGATTTTGACATCTCCTTCTGATGTACGACGACATTGTGGTCAGGGGTCAAATGTAGGTTTTTATTCTCCATACGTAATTATTTATATTTCCGTTCATAAATTTTGTAGAAGACGACAGGTGACAGATATATTTATTTGTGGGTGTGTGTGTGTGTAAATGTTTAGAAATGTGTATTTATTACAAGTGAAGGGGAGATGGTGTTTACCTGTGGTGTGTTTGGCCGTGGCTGTTACTTTTGCTGGCTCTTGACTTGAGTTTGTAAGTGCTGCCTTTTATCTCCTCAGGACTTCTCGTGCTCTTTGCAAGAGAAAATACATGCAAAATAATGCAGAAGGAGAACGTTTGTATTTAGTACGTTATGTTTTAGAAAGCTAGGTAATTAGATCGAGTATTTAATCTTTTAATTTGAAGGCTTTTTTTTGTTGTTATTTAAAGTATTTCCTGTAACTAAACAAGATACACAAAGCTATTAACGTGTAGCTGTAACAGTGAAGGACATCCTTTTTAAAATACTCTCCTTGGTGTGAGTTACAGCAGGTGAACACAGAAGAGAAGGTGAATCTGCTGTTTCTGTTGGTGCAGTAGACAAATGTGTGGGTATTTCCAGCCGGGTACGTGGTTAACTCTCTCATTTCCTTCAAGGAGTTAAAAGGGATTGGTTGGGAGCAGTGAATGGGCTGCTATCGGGAGCGTCCTTCTCATGAATTGTTAAAAGGTGGAGCGAGATGCGATCCAGGGAAAGCTGCAGTCTTTGTATCGGGAGTGCTACTTTTAGAAGGGCTGAGTCAACAAACTCGTAATTCGCAAGCCATCAAAGGACGCGCGTTTTTAACCTTGGTACAGGTTTTTATCTTTCATCCTTTCCCAGCTGTCCTCCAGACCGTAATGTCACGTTTTGCAGGCTGTGTTCAGTGTCTTCATTAAAGCTCAAATGCGAACTCCATGACTCAAGGTAGTCAGGCCAAACGAGTGGCTGTTAGGATCTACAGTCGTACATCTACATGAGGTTTATCTGAAAATTCCTTTGGTTCTTTTGTTGCTCTCGTAGTTTATGGTTTGTCCAGAGCTCTAGTTCCTTTTGTATTAAGAGGAGCAGCTATGGCAACTTTAGTTTGAGATTGAGACTCACAGTGTCCCCAAATCCCTAAAAGCAGTGTTTCAGTGTGGTTAGGGTTAGTCAGGCTGCTAGGCAGATGGTCTCAGCAAATGATATCTTTGCTATGAAGAAAAGGCTGTCTTGGATGGAGTTATTTATTTATTTATTTATAGAGCTTTGTGGTTTGGTGCCCAGCCAAGGATGTTTCCTGTTTCTAGTTTTGACTTATACCCGGTTACTTTTCGGAGGCTGCATCCTCTGTTGCACTGTAGCTAAATAGAGTGTGCCAGGCAACATCATGAGCATTATTGATGCTTTCTGGTTGGTGGTTCTCTAGAGACTTAGCTTCAGGTATCTTTCAAATCTTGATCTGATTTTTTTTTTTTTCTGCAAAATATAACGATTGTGATTATTGTATAAAAGCTTTTTGTGGTTTGTAGTGGAATTCAAGCCTCCAAATCCAAAGCCTCAGGAAAATCTGTGTCTTCTGCAATCTCATAGAAGCCAGTGCAGAGCAAATCATATTTTACAGC
>JAOXNH010000031.1:16590681-16602708 GCA_028566575.1 Bartramia longicauda
CCCTTGTCCTGTCACTACATCTCCTGACAAAGAGTCCCTCTCCGGCTCTCCTGTAGGCTCCCTTCAGATATTGGAAGCCTGCTATGAGGTCTCCCCGGAGCCTTCTCTTCTCCCATCCTTTAAAGTTAAAAAATCCATAGGTGACAGCTGAAAAATTGTTCCTCCTATACTAAGGAATCCAGCAGAAAATTTTCATTTACGTTGATAGAACAGAGAGATTCTGTGCTAACAGTCAGCGAGGAGGGGAAGAGTAATTCTTGCCACTCTAAATTTATTCTGATGGATTTCAAAAACCAAAAAGCAAAAATAAATCAGATTTAAAGAGAAAAAATAAACAAGTGCCTTTGTTGAACAAGTCTCCGGTATCACCTCTGAAAGGAAGCACTGTTGTGCAGACAACTGGCCATTTTAATGGAGAATGCTGACAATGGGACTTTCTTTAAAAAGTCCTTTGTAACAAAGTGCTCTATTAAGACCAAAGCAATGTAAAAATAGCTTAATTAAAAATTAAATAAAATTCAAGAGCGGTCTGCTTCCTCTGGTTAGCCCAGCTCCCAACGGTTAACGCTGTGTTTTGGAAAAATGTCTGTAGGACACGACAGCATTCTCAGCCAACGTGAGTCTGTCATCCAGTCACCTTAACCACACACACACCCCCCGTTTAAACAACAAATGGTAGACGCTGCCTATTCTGAAGAGGATTAAGAAAACTCCCTGAAAGCCCAGGGGTTACACCGCTCCCTAGGTTCAGATGCGAGTATTTTGCGAACGATTTTATCACCCATCCCCTTTTTTCCACTGAAACACTACAACTTCCTTTGCTGGCACGGAGCGAGATCTCCGAAAAACAAGCTCTTACTGCAGCACTGATAGCACTCCCCCTGCCTCCCACTAAGATGTGCAATGTTTTAATGAACAACAGAACGATATTTGAAAAATAATTCCATATGTACATTCTGTAAACAGACCTCAGGCTCTTATACAGATTTGACCTGAAGTGCACTGTACTGCACTGTCTCTACAAAAAACGAAATCTAAGCCGAGGACAAAGAAGTACATTTATATGCAGGCTCTAAAAGCAGGCGCTGGAGGTTCTTCATGCAAGGAAAGCTACCACCCTGCTGGCCCAGGAGGGAGCAGGGTGGTTTTATCCTTTGCTGTAGTTTACCAGTTTTTAGTGGGAGGTGATCCAGTTTACCAGTTTTTAGTGGGAGGTGACCAGGGTGTGCTGCTGGGCTTCAGCCTCTGCTGACAGGACGCCTCCTCTCTTGTACCCAAACACGATTATGGGTCGCTCTCACTGGCCCCATGAGTCTCTCACCACTTGGCAGCTTCATAGAGGAGAGATTCCAGCCCTGATGGCCCCAGGCAAGAGGCTGGTGGCCAGGGCACTCTCAGGGGGCATGGGGGAAAAGCTTGAGGAGACCATTAGAGGCTGGGTCACTGGTTTCATCTGTAGGGACTCCAGGCTCTGTTATGGAGAGCACGGAGATACAATCCCACTGCTGCTCAAAGCATCTGGAAGAGGTAAATCTCTGCATTCACCATTTGGCTGGCTGGAGCCAGGTTGCTCCCAACCCAACAGAGCTCAATGTTACAGATACCCGCCCCGAAATCACGAGCCGGTCCTGTGTACTACCCTCCTACCACAACCCTTCAGAGTCATTCTGGGCTGAGGCACCAACAGCCCGGGTGCTTCGGGACTAAACTTTTAGTTTCCCGTGTCATTCATCACATCCCACACCCGACACACGTACAACAAACACCTCGCACTGCAACGAGACAGCATTGTCGAAATAAACAATACAGTGAATCTTATACTTGAAAAGCTCAAATAAAGCTTCAGATACCCAAGATGGCTCCAAGGTCTTAATACATCTTTTAAAGTCATCATTATTGCAACCCCAGCTGTAAAAGATTTCCAAATTAATTCAGCATGTATCAGCACATCAGGCATGTTAGATGCGCGACGCACCAACCCGGCACCTTTCCTTGAGGAGCAGCTTGTGGCACACTCTGTGTGGGACACTCTGTGTGGGACACTCGCACTGCGTCTGACTCGGGGTCACAGGTAACATCACCTCTCCTGATGAAGAGCCTCTGACCCCACGGATAGTTCTACCGACCTCACATGAATCACCGGAGGAACACACTACCGTTTAACATAGGAGAAGGCAGCAGGACCCAGCCCTTAATGACTTATATTTTCTTATTTTACCTGGCAGTTGTCCTTAAATTCATCTGTTAACAACTTCTCCCAGATGTTCCTTTAAAAAGAATTCAATTTTGTTTTTTTCTCCCTGTTAGTCAACACAATTAAAGACTATTGGTTTACCTTAACGGAGAGATTTTTGCTTAACTTGTCTGCACTCCCTGAGGAGTTATACTTACATCATGCATGGAGTCAAGAAGCTTAGTCAGTTGGTAGAATCTCTGCCAGCTTTGCCCAGAGTTACTTGGACATTTAGTTACCATCTTCTTTAGTTCTTTAATGTAATTTGCCCTCATTTCTTCAAATGCAGCTTGGCTTTTGAGACCATCCTTGGGAACTGTCATTAAAAAGACAGTCTGACATTAATATTAACTGCATTGCTTATTCTTTTGATGTGCATACTTAAAAAGTTACACTGGTTAATGGATGAAAGAATTAAAACCATTAAGCAAAGTCCATAATTTTACAGACATTGGTAAGGAATCAACAACATCATACAGATTTGCAATTGATTCAAGCATCCTCTCCAGATCTGTGATTGCAGAAGCTGTGGCAGAGGACAAGATATCATCTCAGAAATACCACACATGCTAACCTCATGCTGAAACTGCTTTTAATGCAACCCAACCACACAAAAAGAAAAAAAAAAGGGCAGATGATTGATGATTGATCAAGGGTGGTTTTTTAGAAGCTGAAGAAGTGATTTACCATTCTTGAATGGTTCCCCACACTTGGGAGAGAAGGGGAAGGTACAGAATTACAGCTGTTACATGCAGAAATGCTAGACCAAGTGACACGTTTTTATGCCATCAAGTAACATCTAAAACGTCTTTGAATGTTAGTAAGCATCTGCGTAACACCTAGAACAAACAGAGCCATGATTCTGCATGAAACAGACTAGTTTTCAAACAGGCATCATGACCCAGTGTTTGACCACAACACACAGTCGCAAGCATGTCTAGTGTCCTATCAAAGTTCCCATCTGCCAGAGGGATCGTTTCACAACTGGACTGAAAGTAGACTTTGCTGATGCTTTTTGCTGTGACTGATAGCAGCAAGGCTATTTCAAAAAAAAATAATAAAAAATACACTGTTTCTTTACAGACTACAAATACCCTTGCACTCCGGCAGGTTCTGCCCCAAACAGGAATGACTTACAGGATCAGATCTCTAGAAAGACCCCAAAAAGGTTATTAAGAACATTACACAAAACGCTGTGGTGTTTAAATACCTGCATTGGTTGAATGACGCTTAACCATCAAGTATTTTTCTACCCTGCATCTCTTAATGCTAGGCCACAGAAGGAAGATAAAATAATCTCACTCCTGTACGGTGTAGTATTTTCTAAGCAAGCCAGACAGCTATGTCAGAGTAAGCTAAATGGGAAGTTACTTATTAAAAAAGGAAAGGGAAAAAAAAAGAAAAGGTGATCTTCTAACGTAGCTTACCCTGACTTAACATCTTGACAGAAATTGTCTTGTTCATCTCTTTCCTTCTCCTGTGAACTGCCTTCTATCCCACTGCAATCACATCATAAGCATGCAACAACCGCCCAAAAGGCTCCAGAGTGGCAGCTTTAAGAAAAAGCACGAGTTCCTGCTATCACCAGTATCCACCAGGCAAATTTAGCAATGGCAAACAAGGAGGAGCTCTACCACCACATGAGCAGCAAGGACTTGCGACCATGAGGTGCTGGAAAGGGGCACAAGGAGGAATCTTTAGAAAAAGCCTATGAGGTAACGCACCAACCTGGCTACTGCTCATTAATTATCATATATCTTTATAATATAAACAGAATATTTAATTTTTAAATTCTACATGCCAAATCTCCAAGTCACTCAGCTGACAGAGAGAAGAAGAGATGTAAAAATTCAGTTCAAGATGAATGAACATAGATACTCCAATCAAGATGAGTAAAGCCATCGGAGCATACGGTGGCCCTTAGACAAAAGAGCCCAGGCTTTACAGTTCCATTAATATTTACGGGCCTGTATTCCTACATGCTGCTTAAAGACTGCTAGAGCCACTCTGCCTTTGCCTAATACTATGTATTTTACTGCTCTGTCTGAAAATTATTATACCAACAGCCCAGCCAGATTATTAAGAAAGAAAGAAAGACAGACCACAAATAAAGAGAACTCAAGCAAAACATGAAATTCTGGAGGTTTGCCCAGTGTTTCTGATTTTAGTTATTAAATGCAGCAATGCTTTTGGCAAGCTCCCAAAATCTATGGTCTGTGGATAGCAAGAAAACAATTGAGTTGTAATGTGTGGTTTCTTCCACATGTAAATGGAGTGAAACTTCCTTGATGTGGTCATCATGAAAGTTTCAGAATAGCTTGTACTCTGCTCATCACACTATTCAATAAAAACACTGAAGTGAAAACAAACCTGGTGTTTTCTGCCATAAGGTTGTATCAAGCTATACTCATTCGAAACCAGGTTTGCTGCCCTTCACGTGACACTTCCCGGGTTTTATCACTGCCTTCTTTTCTATTTCACTCTCCTCTCTCTAATGTAAATATCCTGATTCTCCCAAAACAAACTATTTTTAGTAGGTTTTCTCGTGACCATGGTGTGCGTTTCAAAGGGACGCAGCTAGCTGGAGTTAATTGGCCAGGCTGATCTCGCCTAACAGACTCCTCTAATAACTCAAGTCATTAGTTAACACTCCCGAGAGAGTAGAATAATAAATACCTAGCTTAAAGAAATTTTGCTACATTTTTAGAATGCCTTTAGGCTCTTTTTCTAAAGATTCTCCCCCTTTAGGGCTGATTAAAAAGCAGCAGAGCCAGATCTCCAATCCAGACACTCTCTCAAGAACGTTTTGGGAGCTAGTACATCCTCAAGTACATCCATGCTAAGCACTGCTAGCTGCTTCTGGAAAGACTGCAGGTGACAACCTTCAAAAAAGCCCATTTACTTCCCAGCGCTGCCCTCGGAGCATATCAGCTCCCCCTGTACCAGTTTCACCAGCAGACCATCTCCTTGAACCCTTGGAGTGTGACTTGGGCATCAGACCCCGCGGGCCAGCACACAAAGTGCTCCCCAGCCGGTGTCCTTTCCCCCCAGTCCAGGGAAGCTGGAATGTTCAACAGCAGGGAGGGAAAGAGACAGCCGAGCCCCAAAAACTTACAGCCCCAGGAGGTTTCTGTTAGCGGATCCAAATCCCCTCCAGCTGAGATGGGAACTGCAGCTTCACATCCTCCTTCAAAGGCGAGTACTGTAACCACAGAGCTACCAGCTGGGTGGGAAGGGTGAGGTCTGGAGGAAAGGCACCACAGATGGGGAGAAAGTGCCTGTCCCACCACCTCACCCGAAGGGGTTGCCACTCGCCTTTGCTGGATGCAAACCCCTTCATAGGCACCTAACTCTGCCTGCAGCCAACCTGCTCATGCTGTGGCTGAGGACTCGGGAGGCTCCTGCATGTCTAAATCTGCAGCTCCGGCGTCCTGGAGCGGTTTCGGCGATAAGCGCCTTCTGGTGCTGCACAGCTAACTCCTGTCCTCTGCCATTCCTTCTCTTCCCTCAGCTTCCCGGGGCAGAAGATGGGGTGATGGGAGAAGACAACCAGATCTCAAAGGGCGTGCTGGGCTCTGCTCCCCACCCAACTGGGGAGATGCTCCGTGCAGCAGGAGCCCAGGCAGCCCCTGGTGCCAGCAGCCTCAGGCGTGCATCCTGCCCACTGAGCCAGAATAAGCACAGTGGCCCCTTTGATCTCCCGCTCCTCCTCTCCCCACGCAAAGCCCCCACAACCAGCCTCCTCCTGCTGGGGGGATTCTTGCCCCGTGAGTTCCCAGCAGCGACATCACCGGTCGAGCTGATGCGTTTTCTCATCACGATGTCACTGAGTGGGTCCCACAAAAAGGAGCACGATTATATAGAATAAAGCTCATTTACAGCTGATTGGGTTTTTTCCACCAAGACTGACAGAAAAGTGATGCACAAACTGCCTGCGCACTTACACAATTGTATTGGAACAGCTTTTCAGTATTTTCAGTAAGATACGATCAAGAGATCTGCTAATTACTCCACAGCACTGTACCAAACATCAAGATGGAATTTTGTATCTTAAGAAAACTCAAAGCGTGACACTAGAGAGAAAAATAAAGCGTGCACTGTCATTTATTAAAATTTCAGAGCCCTGTAAAAGGGCTTATCATCCTCAATTCACTTGGCATTGGAAAAATACCCATTTTGCAGTACAGGCAATGTACATCTTTTGATCTTGAAGGTCACGTTAAGTCGCCCAAACCAGTGGCTTTGAGTGTTGAGTTGGGGTTTCTCCCCAGTCCCCACAGTTGTTGCACGTTCTTGGCCGACTTGAGCAGCTCCCCACAGAGACAGGGAGGGGGCCAAAGCCCCTTGCATGGCCACTCACTGCTGTCCTTCCAACACACACGACACGTTCACATTGCACAGACACTTCCTGGCCTAACAGAAAGGGAGATCTGCAGACAAACCCTAAGACATTAAATCCAGGCTTATTCCCGCAGCCCGGCTGGAAGCAGTCTGTCTCTTTGTCCCATTAGTTAATATCACCGCGCCTCTTTGTGAATTGGAATATTTTCGAGTATTTCCACGTAACCACGCGTCTAACTTACCTGTGCTTAACAGCAGCAAAACTTTCATGATAGTGTACTCCTCAAAGCTAAGCTGCAGGCGAACAAACTGCAGGCTGATCTGGTGCATCCCCTGGCACAGCTCAAACATAGCGGACTGGCGCATCCGTTCCCTGCAACGAGAGAGAAACAAAATCCAGAGGATAAACACGGGAAAGCGTGACATGGAAAACCACGCACAACCCAAAAACCAAGCCCTCAAGGGCGCAGAGGTCAGTAAGACAAACCGGAGCTGCAACCTTCGGGTTAGGTAAGGGAGCTGGGAACTTCGGAGACAAAGGTGGAGTCCCGCCAGCCCAGGTAGGTTAGGTTCAGACCCCATCTCTCTTCCCCAAGGCAACCCCAGGCTAACCTATCCTGCACAAGTTTCAGTGAATTAGCTAGGATTTTGCTGTACTTCTGAAGCCGCTATCCCAAACCTACAGCAAAGCCTCACTGAGAACTGCCTGTCTCATTCTCAAACTAATATATATATCTATCTATATATGCAGGTATTTAGACAATTGTTCAGTGACCACTAGTTTTCTTGTTTTTAAATTGGTCAACAACAATTGTCTCTATTTCTTCAAACTTTTTTTTTTCCACAGAATTGGGGAATTGGATGAAGCACAGCTAATTATTTTAACCGAGCAACCGCTTTTTCAAATATACAAATTGGCTGGTGAAAGAGAAGAATCATACTGTGTGCAAACAAAGACTGATGTAATCTTCCTGGTGTTGTGTTTCACTACTGCCAGAGCGGATTTTATTTTCCTCCTTAATACTAATAAAGCAGACTCCCCATTGTTATATGGGCTCTGCACTTTTCCCCTGCTCCACCCTCTTCTTGAGACTGAGAACTTCCAGCTTCTCTCTTTTCTTTTTTTTTTTTATTTTAAATTTAATAGTAGTAGTAATACTACGTTTATTTATTTTTATTAGGCATCACGGACTGCAGGGAAGAAAACAAATAGAAAAAAAGAAGTCGTTGAATGCTTTAGACTGTGACTGAAATACCACTTGGCCCTCTGAGAAGATCAGCCTCTGCTGCTGGATGGACACAGGCACGAGCACACGAGCCTGGCCACAAGCTGCAGAGGAGATACACGTGCCACTTGGACACTCAACACTGGTCGCATGCTATGAACACACACGGAGGGACCTTGGGTAACTAGGAACTGGGTGAAACAGAAAAGGATTTGCAGAATTAAAAGGTGCCAGATGCACAGCATTAGGCATTTCTGAAGCTGCTGTGTCTGAGGTCCTGCTCCAGCATTGGGTCTGCCTGAGGCTGGTGGCCACCGTCCAATGCTTGCAGCCAACCCTGGATCAACCATCAGCAGCTGGATCTCTCCTGGTGTTTGAATATGCCCTTAGCATGGGATTAACAAGCATGGCACGGATGGGGGCTCCTTCATGTTTGACCACTGCATGACTCAGCCTACCACCCGTTGGGAGCATCACCCTGAACTACCCTGAGGTCCACCTGCCTGGGTTGCTATTGCCCAGAGACCAAACGGCTGCAGGTTCCTGTGAGCTGACCCACAGCCAGCTGGGGAAAAAGACCCCGAAAAATCCCAGAGAGGGATCTCCCTCCTGCTGTTCCTGTCTCCCTCCCTCTTCCCAAAATTACCGAATCCAGGTCTAAGACACAGATAATGGTGGTTCCTAGTTGACCTTTCCCAGGAAGCCAAGAGGGATATGTACTGAAGCTGAAAGGCAAATGATTAATAAGGGACATTTGTATTTTTCAAAAAAACATTTTAAGGTACATCTCAGACTGCTAAAGACTAGCAGGATTCAGAAAGAGCAGTCCATTATATCCATTGTTACCTTTGCAGGACACCAAAGTTAGTTTCTCTAGCCTCAGATCACAAAGCAGCTGCCACCATCCCTGCCTGCATTTGACCTCCACATACACAAGAAGCACCCGAGCTTTCACCCGACACCACAAGCCACACAGCAAATAAAACGGAACACTTTGAGGTTTTGTCTCAGGTTTCGTATGCTTTCACTAAACAGTGTGGCAAAATACTGTCTGTGACAGCTAACCTAAAAGTCTCCTGAATCAAACCCTTTTTTTTTTCTTTTTTACATTGCATTGCACTTTTTGTAACATTTTACTTTTTCTCTCTTAAGTTTTTCTTTGTATTTGTTGTGCTTTTATACGATTGCCTAAATAGAAGTTCTCTAGTTTACCTCAAGGAAAACTTGATGGCATTGTTTGTGGTGAGATAAAATTATACCCAGAACTAGTCACTAGTTTATTTAACATATAGCAAACCTCTAATTTCAAACCAGTTTCCCTCCTGAAAAATAAATTCAGTTGACTTATTACTAATTTACAAATTATTACTAACTACAAATTATGTTAGTTAATTCATGACTGTTTAAAGTAAGAGAAGCATTTTGTGGGGAGTTTACAGTATTCAACTTTGCATCCGATTTTTAACCCACACAGGGTACAGAGCTTTGGGAAAATTCAGATGCTGACATCGCAGATATCCCAATACCATGGGAGTAACAACACAATAAAGTAATAGAAATGGCTCATATATTAAAAGAGATGGGCCATATAGAAATTAGGGCATGTCAACATAACATGAACAAAGTTATTACTTTCTTAACAAATGCCTCATCTAAGAATAAATACCACCAGGTCATTGCAAATGCCATTACTGTCCGGGGAAAAATTAAAACAAACTTCTGTTGCCCACCTTTTTTTTTTTTTTAATAAGGAAATAAAAATTAAAAGCAAAACCCAACCAACCAAAACCAGTTCTACCTCTGACACAGCATATAAACTCCTCCACATGGAAAATGGAGAATGTGAAATGTAAGGGCATGTATCTTTATGGGGACATTTAAGAAGGTAAGTACATTTAAGTAATAAAAGGCGTGGAGCCAAAGCTCTGAATCCGCTGTGTGGATACGCATTCAAAAGTGGTGTCATTAGCTCAGTTTAGCTTAATCCTCCTTCATAATAATACGCTTTAAACTTTACACCTTAAGTTAATCCATCTTAAGTTCCCCGAGTGTCTCCTTACAGGCTTAATTTAATGCCCGGCTCACATTCTTCCTGACCTTTCCCGCAGGTAGAGCGCAACCAGCCCATTGCGCCCAGCTACTGCTCTGCCCAATTTCTACCTGCTCCTGCAGAGCCTCTTTGCTTTGTGTTAACTGCTCATCAAGTTGCTCACCACATCCCCACTGGAACTGAACTGCCACTGCTTTTCCCCTCGCTTCCCCCGGGAGGAAGACGAGGTGGGTACCTCCACTGGCAGAGCCCTCCAAGGCACCTCAAGTGCCTTGGTGAGAAGAGGGGTTTTGTTCCTGCTGTTGGGTTTCTCTCAATGAAACGTGTTCCTAGTTGAGACTCCATGGTACTTTCCCTGAGTTCATCTTCACTTTCTCCCCACTCGATCTGGGATGTCCCCCAAACAATCCCCCATGCAATCTCTAGGTCTTCGCCTCTCTCATCTCTGCCACCTTTACTCCCAAAATTGAATCTAGATCTCCTACCTTCTTTCCACAGGCAGGTAGCATGGAGATCAGCTCTGTGGTACCAGCCCACCACCTCAGCCTGTTTTTCATAATCATAGAATGGTATAGGTTGGAAGGGACCTTAAAGATCACCTAGTTCCAACCCCTCTGCCACAGGCAAGGACACCTCCCACTAGACCACATTGCTCAATGCCCCATCCAGCCAGGTCATCCTCAACATCTACCCAGGGAGAGCTGAATACATGGATGACAAAGTGGCAAACTAACCCAGCTACCCCCCTCTTCCCCTGCTCTGTGGAAGCAGCCGTCCTTTTCCATAGGGGCAAGCGATGAAGCAAATGGCTTTAGCACCTGGCCGAAAGGGGACTGATGCCCCAGATCACCAAGGGATGAGCCACCCAACTACAGCAGAGATGTAGGCTTTGAGCAGTCCCACCAGGGGAGGACAGCTGGCTTAAGGAAACTGTTTAAGACAAGGCATCCTAAATACCAAACCAGGCATGTGTCTCATTAATATCCTTACATGACCTCCCCAGAAACCAAACAGCCACATCAAAAATTGTGAAACTACAGGCATGCTGCACAGAAACAACTTGTTATGAATAAGTAACTTATAATTTATGAAGTCATCATAAAGTCTAGTATCGTTAATCTCCTTGTTGAGGATGGAAACTGCAATTCAACTGACCGTAACCAAAAAGAGGAACCCACGCACCGAGGATTATTCACTCACAGACGAAACTCAGCCCCAAACCAAACCTGACACCATGCTTTATTTACTTTCTCATGGGTACTATTCAAAGGCGCAACACAAGGCATCTTCCTAAATTAGACACAGAAGCGAAGGAAGGGAAAGCTGTGGTGGGTGTTTTGAAGTTTCATCAGTACTTAAGTGTCTTGCTGATAATCCCAAGAAAAACTGGGCAAAGGCATGCCATTTCACAGCACCTCAGAGGAACAAACATGCAGCTAACTTAAGTCCCTTGGCCTCTGCAGCTCCGAAAAGACTTAGGAAAATACTAAGCAACACCCGTAGCAAAAGTCTGATGTCAAAAGATATTCTTTGCATTTCCTGATTTTACACTTTTTTCCCCTACAAGAACTGTTTCCAATTTTATAATGATGAGCCATTCCTTTGCTGGAACAAAACCTGTATCCCTTTGAAGCCTGTCCATCATGTAAAATCATTTCAGGGAAATTCAGAAAGCACATTACACTGTAACAAACCCAAAACAAACAAACAAACAAACAAACGCAACCCAACAAGAAAACCTGCCAACAGCCTGAAGGTCAAAAACCAGTTTGGAAACCTCAGAAATAAAGGTATGCTTTCCACCATGCCAGGAGGGGTCAGTTTGAACTTGGCAGAGAGAGGAGCGAAACATCTCCAGAGACATTTAGAGCAAGGCAGGCAAGCTGTGGACAAAGGGAGGAAAAAGACCAGGGACATGGGATCACAGAGTCCCTTGTCCAGCTGCTCAAACCATCTCATCAGAAAAAGCCCTTGGCCTGAATTGTTTTACCTGCCTTAGGAGGGGTTCACTTGCCTGGATAAAGTTTCGAGGTTCTTGGGGAAAGGAAAAAATAAACTTGTTATTGTAACAACAATTTACTCTTTCTTGAGGGAGTATTCTACTTCATAGATTCATAGATTGGTCCAGGCTGGAAGGGACCTCCAAAGGTCATCTAGTCCCACCTCCCCGCAGTCAG
>JAOXNH010000031.1:16750038-16762406 GCA_028566575.1 Bartramia longicauda
ATCCAGTTCCGACCCCCCTGCCATGGGCAGGGACACCTCCCACTAGACCAGGTTGCTCAAAGCCCCAGCCAGCCAGATCAGTGGTACCAAGAATCATGGAGGGACCAAGATGGGCCAAAATCCTTCATCTCCACACTCATCTGAACACAGCAGAGGAGGTTCTTGGAGTGTTGCTCACCCAGGAGCATCCCGCTGCCACCAATGCGGCAATTCCCACGCCGGGTGCTGAGGAGCCCATTATTGTTCAGAAATCTCCTAGGAAGGCATTTTTGTCCGTGTATTGGAAGATTGAGCTAAATGCTTGGAGCTATTAGCAGACAATTAAAGCTAATGTTGCAGCCAGCAGAAAGATCTCGGTTAGTCACTTTACTCAATTTAAATCTTTGAAAATTTTCACAGTTCTAATCAAGGAATAAAAAGGAAAATACAGATAGATGTCTATATATATATCAGAGTATTAACTTTCATTGTCAAATCAAGTCAAAAATTGCTGAATGAGGTAAATATGAGGAGAAATGTAATAGGCTATTACCACAACATAGCTTGTGGCTTTCATTTTCAAATGATATTCACACAACCCTCACCCCCACACAAGCACACTTTGGGATATTTAAGGGAAGAAAATAGTAATGTTTGGGATGGATAAAATAAACAAGTAAAAGGCATAAAAATGTGCAAAGGAGGAGATTGGAGGGAGGTGGGTTCTAGGCTGGGCGTTATTTGGAGGATTAATTTGTTGCAGGTCGTTTCTTTTTCTGGAGAAAATAGGAGAGTATTGCATTAGTCTCAAGAAAGAGAGAGACTACAGTAATGAAAGGTAGATGTAAAAATGGGTGGATACATGGATAGGTAAGAAGGAGACCACGTGAATCATATGTAAGGAAGATGAAGGGTGGCTAAAGGAGTACTGAAGAAAGAGAAATGCAGAGCAGTGCGTATGAGAG
Source organism: Bartramia longicauda (assembly GCA_028566575.1). Taxonomy (NCBI): domain Eukaryota; kingdom Metazoa; phylum Chordata; class Aves; order Charadriiformes; family Scolopacidae; genus Bartramia; species Bartramia longicauda. The sequence continues at coordinate 16,750,983 of JAOXNH010000031.1, forward strand.
CAGTTTCATTAGATAGCAGTTAGATGGGTAAAGTAAAGACAATATGAGAAAAAGCCAAGATATATTCCACAAGAAGCTGACAGATAGGTAGGCAGCCCCAGAGTAACATGCTGCATAGTTTAAAGATTTCTTTTTTGTGTAAGCTGTCAAAGAAACAACCTCAGTGTCTGTTTCCAGTGGTTTGGGTTGTGGAGGGCATTATGTTTGTTCATGAGGTGAGATGCTGAGCCAGAGCCCTGTTTTTCCAGCACTTTGGCACTCTGTATTTTGGTGTGACGTTACTGCCAGGAGGGAGATGTCCATGTGGAGGTCTGGCTAGAAAAAGGGGGGCCATAGTAAGACAAGCAAGCAAACAAACCCTATATTTGGACACTAATTGTCCAAACAAGGATGAGGAGGGTTTGTTCCTGGGGTCTCCTGGGAGCCTTCTTTGAGGCAAGTCAAACCTACAGAAGTCTCTGATGTTGTCTAGGAGACAAAATATTGTCAGACTCGGCTCCTTTTCCTGAGTAAAGCAATCCTGTCCTGGAGACAGAGATAGTTAGTTCTTACCATGCAAAGGTACAGCGCCAAGCACACTGGAGTCCCAGTATTTTCTGGCAACTCAAAATGACAAGTTCCCTTGTCATCGATCATGGTTTCTCACACAGCAGGTTGTTTCTGCCAGAAGGGAAGGCAGCCCAGCCTAGTCAGAGCACTTGTATGTTAGGGCTTCTTCTCCAGCACTTCCCAACTGTCAGCGCATGGAAAACAAGAGAGGAAAGTGCCCTCCAGCTCTTCATTCTGCATCATGAGCCAGTGAGACCGTGATGGGTTCCTGAAGCAGTGAATCAACACTGTCCACCTGAACCCTCCTTCCCCATCACTGAAGTTCCTGGTGATGGCTTTGTCTCTGCAGAGAAGAACCAGGGAAGAGAGCAGCCTGTGGCTGCTTGACAATCCAACGCACCTGGCTCTCCAGATATTTGCACACCAGGCATTTTGGCATGAAATTGCAGCTCAAGGCAGCAAAGAGTTTTTAGTTCTATGATTCTATGTTGTTCCCGGAGTTGGATGCTCCAAGAACCTGAATGTGGGTGGCAAAATATCCTCCCTGCTCAGCACATTGCCCAAATGCTGTAGGCTGTGGCCCAAGCCAGGTTTGTCATCGGTACATCACGCCTTGATTAAACTTCAGAAGCCTCGGCATAGGCTGAAGGTCAGAATCAGAGAGATACAGCAAGCAGCAGTGTCAGGGGCAGTGATTTGGTGAGATGTAGTGGAGCAGGCTGGAAACCACAGGAATGAGCTGTTGGAGCTGTTCCTCGGAAAACACCAGCTATGCCCAGAATAAACAGGCATGAACACCAGGGGCCACCCCGCGTTACAACTGGGGGCACAAGAAGCTTCTCTGGCACGTCTCCAGTCCTCGTGGGAGAGATGCAGTTCATGGCAGTTCTCCTCAGGAGCTGTGGGAGATGCCGTTTCATGGTATCAGCACATTTAAAAATGTCAGTGGCAATTGGAATCAAATGCTACAGCGCTGTAACAGGCACAGTAGTAGTATAATAATAACTGTAATATTATTAGGGAGTTAAGTGCCTACATTAAGACACCGCACTCGTAGGGCACACCTGCTTGAGAAGCTTGTGTTTCTGCTCGTTGAGTGCCTTTCTGTGAGACGTTAATGCTGATGTACCGTGTGTGGCCCTCAGGGAGATGTGGACAGTGCTGTGGAAGTGCTGAGTATCATTCTGTTTCCTTCCTATCACCGACCAGCCCAATTTGCCTTCTTTAGCCTGACCTTTCCTTCCCTCCCATCACCAGCTTTTCAGGGAGTCGATTTCTCAGCCGCTGTGAACATACTTCCTGCTCCACAGAGATGATTCCCCATAGCTCTGGGTAAAGTAGCTTGTCCTTTCTGCACCATCCTCCACATCCCTCTGAAATTCGCTGGAATAGGATGTCTGTGGCCAAAATGCATCACCCTTTCTCCCTCTTTGTACCCACTTCCAGGAAAGGAGCAGCAAATGTTCCCTGAGTGGTGCTTTCTTGTCATAGCCCAGCTCAGCCCGTGGGTGGTGAGAAAAGAAAACCCATTAGATTCTGTTTGTAAAGCAGGTTGGGGTCATCTCATTCATCAAAAACACTTGGGGAGAAGGACACAAAAAGAATTGCTGTTTTAAAGTTCCCAATAGCTCCCAGGCGTTTTGGCAGAGCAACAGAAGTCAAGCTAAAGAAACAAAAGCAACAAAATCTAAATGGAAAAAAAGTGATGAGCAGAAGGTGGAAAGAGATTGTGTCGGTTCTCCCATGTCCTGGTCTGGGAGAAACAGGACAACCATGGTCCATCCTGCAATCTCTACCTGTCAGACCATCTCTTCTCTCTTCCCCAGCTGGAGGTGGGACAAGAAGGGGTTGAACGTTGGATGGGCAGCAGCAGAGGCATCTTAGCATGTTTAGTGCTGGGGCATTTGCTGGGTTTAAGGGGGTGGCCTGTGTTCAGCACACGGCGCTTTCTCACCCAGCAAACTCCCAGTTCATCTGAGAGGATGCCAAGGGGAAAAAATAATCTATTCTTTGGTGTGGATATAGCGCTAACAGGGCAGACAGCTCTGGAGGAAACATACAGGAGAAATGGGTATGAGTGTGTTTCACAGTGTTAAGGAGAAAAACCACACAGGGCTTTGTAGCGAGAAGGGAGAGGAAGCATCCTGCTGACCCATGATGGAAAGACCATATCCAAATGTTAACAAGGGAGATGACTTCTCTGCTATTAGCCAGGCGTTTGAAGGGCAGGATGCATCTCTCCTGCATCTATTCTCCAGGTCAGCGACCTGCTGTTACATGCAAATGTGCCAAGGAAAAGGTCAGCAAAGGAGTCAGTACCAAAGGCCTGCAAGAGAAGGGAGGAGGGATCCAGCTGAATGTCAAGGGCCGAAATGAACCTCGTGTTTTCCAGGCAGAAAGGCTGGCAGCCTGAGAAATGATTCTTATTTACACCTACACGAACTGGTGCCAGAGAGGCGGGTGATGGGATGGCTGGGCACAAAGGAGTGAGGTATCGACCGGTGGGTTCTTCAAAGATGGGAATAGCAGAGGCCCATCAATCCAAGTCACCAAGGGAAGGAGAGTTATTGTCTTGCACGCACTCTCGCTCACACACATACAGAGAGACTTGAAATTGCTTTGCCAGTTTGGCTCCAGTCTTCCACTGACTCATAATCCAGCTACTCCATCATTTCTAAGTAAAGGGCTGTCAGTGCATCCCCCCAGATCCATCAAACAAATGCTTCAGTCCCAAATAATCCCACCAGACCTTTCTGTTCATGCAATACTAAGATTAGGCTGTCTGTGTTCCCCCTGTGGTCAGTGGAGCAAGAGATGAGTTTCTCTAGGGGGGACTGATCCTTTCCTAACAAAGGTGCTTAAGATACTGTGTTTGAGCTGCTCTTGGCATGTCTGGATTTCCCTGGAGAGCCTATCTGGCCAGCTTAGCCATGGGCTTGCATTACAGCAGCTGATATTGCTCTCCAAGTGATGGCAGTAGTTCTCATTCAAGAAAATTCTCCTTTTCCTTGGATTTCACTGTAGTTGCTGGAAAAAGAAATGTTGCTTTGGGGCTACTGCATTGCCTGTCCCAGAAACCACGGATTCTCTTGGTAGGTCTTCCATTGCTGTCTTCTCCTCCATGTCTCTAGGCCCTGCCATAACACAGCATGATGGATGTTCCATTTTTCCCACCCTTCTTCTGTTTCCTCCATTTGGATGACATTAATGTAAGGCTGTTACAGGCTCTTCTCTAACATTTTGGATTTCACAGCTTTGCTTTGCCAGGATCTGTGATTTTTGCAGAAGGCAGCTGTACACTGTCCAAGCACAGCAGTGTCTGGTTGCCTGCACCACCATCACTGCTCCAGGCCTGGTGTCCTTCTGGGCAATAAGTCCTGCTTATGCAGCATTTTTTCCCCTGTTCTAAGTTATTCCTGTGGGATCAGCATAAGCATATCCTAAAGGGACATTGTCATCATAACATAGCTTTTTGAAATAAAGTCATGGGAGCAGAGGGAGATGCCTGAGACTGCCCAAGGTCACCTGGCCAGTGCAGAGAACTCCATTGACACCAGCCAAATCCACAAGCCACTTTATTTCATTTATCTACAACAACACTTTCACTACCAGAGACCAACAAACTCTATCAAAACGGCAAGATCTGAGATAAGAAAGACCCAAAGTGCTACTATCTGTGTGATGCCTCCATTGCCTTCCATTCAGTGACAGTCTTCTGAACCTGTTGAAGCTTACAGAAGCAACAATTAAACTAAAGCTGTGCTTTATGCGATTTTTTTAGGGGACTAGAGCATCTCTCTTATGAGGAAAGGCTGAGGGACTTGGGTCTTTTTAGTCTGCAGAAGAGAAGGCTGAGGGGGGATCTGATCAACACCTATAAATACTCAAAGGGTGGGTGTCAGGAGGATGATGCCAGCCTTTTTTCAGTGGTGCCCAGGGACAGGACAAGAGGAAATGGGCACAAACTTGAACATAAGAAGTTGCACCTAAACATGAGGAGGAACTTCTTTCCTGTGAGGGTGGCAGAGCCCTGGAAGAAGCTGCCCAGGAAGGTGGTGGAGTCTCCTTCTCTGGAGACATTCAAAACCCACCTGGATGCGTTCCTGTGTAACCTGCTCTGGGTGGACCTGCTTTGGCAGGGGTTCGGACTAGATGATCTCCAGAGGTCCCTTCCAACCCCATGTGATTCTGTGAAACCCCCAACCCCCAAACAATAACACAACTAAATGACTTTTTTGCTGCTGTGCTCAATATGGAAGAGCTTAGGTAGATGACCCCCTGACAGGAAACTTTTTCTTTTTTTTTTTATTTTATTTTGTGGGTTAAGGATCAGTCTGAAATTTGAGTGTCAGTGATGAAAGTCAGAGGAGAAATATGGGTAAAATGAATGGTAACAGATCACCAGCATGAGACGGTGTTCCCTCAACTTCTGCAGGAACTCACGTGCGTATAGCTGAGCTATTACTGCTCATCTTAATCTTATTTAACCCCCAAAAAATGTGAGATAGCAAACACAGTGCCAGTCTCCTAATATGGCTCTCGGAGGGGATCCTGAAAACTACAAGACAATTAATTTGGAGGGGTTTGGTTTTTTGATTTTTTTTTTTGCAAATTGATAGGAACTGTTACAAAGAACAGAAGTCTTTGCACAGAGAGCTGGATACAGCATGCTGGGGAAGAGTCAACACAGCATTTGCACAATTGCCTCATAAATCTGTCAGCACTGTCAGGGAATCAATGTATGAGAGGACAAACACCATCGGATCAATCAACCAGTTTGATCTCCAAACAAATAAATAACTTGTTAGAAGGTGGGAAATAAAAGGTGGTGTTAAACATCCAGTTTCTTTATGAAAATAGGTCAGTATCAGTGTTCCGCAGGAGTTTTGTAGGACACAGATGAATAAATGGGTTGGAAAAGGGGGAAGAATGGTGTGCAGAAAGAGTACCCTACTAATTCACTCATAGCAATACAAACCAAGGCTGAGTGGAAGAATTGCAAAGGACTAGATACTAAAATGGAAGACAAAACTCAGTGTTGACAGGCATAAAGAACTGTAGGGAGTGGTGGTGAGGATGGGTGGGGAGGAAACAACTCCAACCCTACATATACAACACGGGCTCCGGGTGAGCCGTCTCCCCTACAGAGAAAGATACTGTGCTCATTAGGGACATATTAAAGAAAATGCCAGTTTAGTTTCAGCAGCAGTCAAAAAAAAATAAATAATCAAATATTGTTAAAAATTATCAGGTATGTAGACCACCACAGAACACATCATTAAGCCAGCATTTAAACGAGAGACGCTGCACGCTGAACATGTTACCTAGCTGGCACACAGTCCTTCAGTCTCAAAAAAGATGTCACAGTACTAGGAAATGCAGAGAGAACAAGGATGATCAAAGGTATGAAATGGGTTCTGTTCAAGGAACTAAACAGACATGGATTTTCCAGCCTGGAAGACAAACGATCAAGGTGGTATCAAAGAGATCTGTGACAAATGGAGCAGCATAAAGGCAGTGGATAAGGAATCATTTGTCTCTTGCAAGATAAGAACAAAGGAGCATCAAATGAAATTATCAGGTAGCAAATTCAAAACAAACAAAAGGAGGTACTTCTTAACACACACATTGTTCTACTGTAGGACTCACTGCACAGGATATTGCGGATGATAAAAATGCACATGGTTTTAAAAACAATCAGACAAACTAATGGAAGAAAAATCTATCAAGGGCTATTAAACCCCAGATACCATCTCTGCTTCAGGAAGTTTGTGAGATGCAGATTGCTGAAAGCTGGGAAAATATACTGGGAAAGCACTACTACATGCTTGCCTTTTACCATCTTCCCTAGGCATCTGCTATCAGTCACTGGCCGGGACAGGACAGGCTACGACAACAGCCGGTAGCGCAACTCTGTAGGAGTCCATCCAGAGGGCAAAACAGGACACCAAGGACCCGGTGCCCACACTTGGTTCGGATGGTTTCCCTTCCAGCTAAGAGCCAGTCTGGACCCACTGGCTGCATGGGTATTGCCAAGTTGGAAACATCTTTGGGTTGAGCGGCGCCCCAAAAAGAAACCCCACCTGCGCCCTCCAAGCCCCTTCGGCAACGTGCACACCCGTCGGCAGGAAGCGGGGACAATGAGCGGACTTGCTTCAGAAGCACACTCCTGAGCCACACCAGAATGCTCAGACACACACCTGTGCCCAACAAAACACATTCTTGCCCTGAGAGTCCAACAAATCCTGAATCAGTGACACCCCCCACTCACCCCGAATCCAGCAGATGCCCTCCAGAACGTGCCGTTCTCCAAAGGGTGACCGAGGCTGAACCACGTCTTGCTACAAGATGGGTCCTGAAGCATCATCCCCGTCACATTCCACTCTGCTTAATGCCCTCTTGGTACAACTATAGAGTTAGGCCTTTTAAGCACAGAGCTACAGACATGAGGAAACTTTCTACTGCATGTTTTTTAAACCAAAGTTTATTTTCCTTAAGTTTATTATCCTAAAGTTTATTATCCTTAATGCATGAAACAGCTACTTTTCACCTCACAAACATACACATTTGCTGATGTGTCATATACTGACACCAACTTTCAACCATCACTAAAAAATTATACAACTGGTCCATTTCTTATTATAATGAGAAATTTATAATTCTATTCATATTCTGAAAATTATTAAAGACATCCATGGCTCCTTCTAAGAAGGCAACTAGTATATAATAATATATATAAGTGATAGAAGCTGAAGAGAGTTATGGACTTGCAAAATACATTTTTATATTAGAAACTTTATTGAAATTTTCTCATCGCAACAGCTTGACTCGTACAAAGTAGTTAAATATAGCATTCCACTTCCATTTCTCTTAATGGCAAACACTATGTTAATGATATTACATTGCCTTCAGTAGGAAGGCACCTTTGTAAGTAAGATGACAAGCCGGTTTTGCCGTTCACAGCCTGACCCGGTACTTACCCAAAGCATATTCCCCGAGCAAGAACAGCAACTTTAAAAACTAACAACCCCCCCTCAAAACACAGCCGATCCTAACTTTTGTTACTTAATTTTGCATTTGTCTAATCATGTAACGTGGAAAACCTCAGCTGAGTATTAAATGGAACTTCTTCAACATGTATAAAAAGCCTTTTGATTCACCTTGAATCCCTGATTCTACCAATTTAAGCTGTTGTGTAAGTCCCTTCCAAAGCAGACTACTACTTCCTTAAACAAAAGGTTACGTGTTCATTCTTGAAGAAAAGTGATACTTTTGACCTTGACAGAGAACATACAATTGATGGGAAAAAATCACTGCAGAAACTTCCAACAGATTAACGTCACAGAGCTGAGCCCTCGCTTTATCTGCAACCTAATTAAAAAGAAAGGTTCCCACCCCAAAAAGCCTTGTGGAAGGTGCTCGTCATGAAGGATTACGAAGTTCTGCATAAGGGGGCCCAAGGGTATTCAAAATTCTTGCAAAAAACACCCTGTTTTCTTCTGCAGAAAGAACTAACAATCCAGGACCAGAATCCTCTCTTCAGAAAGCCAAATAAAAACTGTTAAGGTATTTTACAGATCCATAAGCACATATCAGTCTTGTTTCATTTACACTGGATCTATGAAAGCAAAAGAGAGAAATACAATTATTTTTTTTTTCTTATCTTGGTCTGTCTTGCACAGGCTAAAATAAAATCAATTGCCCCGTGGAAAAGCCTTGTAAAAAAACCTCATAAATCCTATTTATTTATCTGTTTTTTCATCATGCCAGAGAAACACAAGATAGGGTATTTTTGTCACAGTGCCAGATGGTAAAAAACCATAACAATCACTGTTCTTCAACCCCAGGGACTATATTCACTGTATTAGAGACGAAACGAAAACCAGCAATTCACAAAATTATTTGACCCTTTGATTATCATAACTAAACAACGTTAAATTCCACCAATGATCGTCCATAACCAAAAGTTAGGTGCTTAATTCTTCATAAGCAATGTACAAGGAGAATGAAAACTTTAGAGTGAGATCCCCCCAAATTATCGCACGAAGCGGAAAGCCTTTTACATTTGCTAGCAGAAAAAAATGCTGGGAATGGGTCTTAAATCCTCCCCATATTTGGCAATGAAAGTTCATCTTAGCAGCTCATCCTTGCACTTAGGGTCCACATTTTATCCAAGAGCTAACGCACATCAAGTCTATGAAAGGTCTTTGGAATGGAACGCCTGAGTCATCTTCCTCATCGCATGGCCAGAGCGAGTCTCCGTCTCCGCCTGAGATAAATGGAGATTTACAGGATCAAAAGGAATTCTTTTCAGTCAAGCGGCGTGAGCGCTTGCTCTGGGGTTGACTCTAGCCCCTGGACACTCACCTGTGAAAAAAATGTTTGAGCGCCCTAAAGCAAAGGCAGTAATTGGACCTCGGACCCCAGATACTGGGCAGCAGGTCTTACCACGGTGTATCCATCCAACAGAGACACCGATATCTCGTCTTCCAATGATTTTTCCAAAGAAACTAGAAACCTCACCTGTACTTTTAGGTGGATTCCAATCCCCTGGGCATGATGACTCAGCAATTCCCAGAAATAAAAGACTCTGCAGTCATAGAGAAAACAGGTATTTACACACCCAAAGACCCAGACCAAGTCACTTCTAATCACTGCGTCATCTGGAATTTGGCAGGAGGCTAACCTGCTGGTTTAGATCTCATTTTCATACTTGCACAGCCACATCCTACCTGTATCCCACCTAAAAAAAAAAAATAAATCTATTTTGTTTACTTTTTTTCCAAGCTAGGCTTGGACTCTCCAATCTTTTCCATTGACATTTCAGAAGACCTCCATTTAGGATCTGAAGGATGGTAGAACATTTTCCTTCCTTTATTATGAATGAGCACGCCCCATCTGAAGGTGGCTCATGTACAACAGAGACATGTGCTCCAGCAGCATCAGAGTGCCACCGAGGAGCTATTTTCACAGATATTTAAACAAGGCCACACCTGTAATAAAGATAATAATTAAGTAACAACTCTGTCACCAAGGTGTCACAAAGTGAACTTCACATCAAAGAAAAGAGACTTTAAGTTATTTAAAGATTTCAAGGTGTTGTAACGAGATGCTCCCTGTTCACATAGGGAAAGAGCTCATTAACTGGCTTGCACTGTAGACAAACATCAACAAACTGTGTATCAGAAAACATTTTTTTTTTTTAAAATACATTTTGTGGTGGTCCTCCAGAAGTTGAAACATTGCATTAAGAACAACAAAACATATTTTGTGAACATTGTTACCACAAACATAAATTTTCTGTTTCTGTGTAAAAGTTCGTTAGAAAAGATTTCACCACCGTATGATTTAAGGAAACTCAATTAATTGTATTTTTAAATGTCCTGGTGCCAGATGGGATGTTAGTCAAGACTGGCGTAATGACTCAAATACCATCCGTAGGTCCAGCCACCCAGAATTAAGAAGGTGGCACCGTGGGGTAGAGAAAACAGTTTCCTCTAAGATGGCTCTAATACTTCAAGACAAATTTGCTCAAACCAAAACGAATTCTTCACAGCCACGAAAGGATTTGCTGAGACATGGGGTCACAGGAGGCGAATGGCACCGTGACACACCAACTAAATCTTCTCTCGTAAGCTTAATGCAATAAAGAAAATCCCTTTGTGGCCGATACTGCTGCGGGTGCCGTGGTGGAGAGAAGGAGGCCAGGGAGGCGACGGAGGTCCCGGGGCTACGAACATCACTCTGCCCGGCAGTCCCTGGCTCTGGAATGGGAGTAAGGAGTTGGCGAGAACTGTCGTTGGTGTAAGCCCTGTCTGAAAGGAGAAAATCAGGCATGACCTGGCAAAGGAAGGGAAAGAGTAGATGCAGTGCATGGTATATGGCCTCGCCAGGGGGGTAAAACAGAGAGCAGCTTATGCCCTGACCTGCTGGGAGAGACAATCAGGGGAACATCCCTCCTCTGGTTTAAGGAGCCAGGGAAGAAAAGTGGAAGACTTACCGGTGAGGACAAACATGAACTTACTGAAGGGAAGGAGGAAGACATGCTTTTTCCTCCTCTAACTTATTTTGTTGGTTTGAATTGGACAAATCAGAAATGACCCTTGCTAGGATGAGAGAAGGAGCGAGATGCACGCGGCCCATTTTTGTCCAGGAGGGGCAGACATTTAAATTACCGGTCTTGCTACCGATTTTGGACAGTGGCCACAGCTGGGGATTTTACCCGTAATTCTCAGTGACATTAATTCACAGACTGGCTCCCTGACCAGAAAAGGTCTTGCTCTGGCCTGAGCATAACAAGGAACCTGGGGTGGAGGGTTCATCTGACTCATGGTAATTGCCTCACGGGCGTATCGGATAAAAGACGGTTTCTGAGGTATCAGGTCTACGTACAGACACAGGATCTGCAATCTCCTGGCACACACTGCAACAGCCAAGGAAAATTCTTACTGTAAGAACCGAGGACGTCAGTAGGAAGAAAGTGATAAAACCATTTTCTGGTTTCTTCCAAATATATAGTTAAAGGAGCACAAAAACCCTAGCTTTTGGGATCCACAGGAGAACTACCTGAATGTCGTAATTCTGAAATGCAGCAGCAATACACTGTTCTTTGCTAAATAAAGGCACTGTAATAATTATATCGAGCACTTATTCCTGCATTTTAAAAATATATACTGAAATCTGCTGGCTATCCAAGATCATCTTCTCACAGTATCAAAGGAGAAACACATATTAGTAGACTCAAGTCATACGGCCACTTTATAACTCAGACTCTGTGCAGATACTTCTTTATTTTCCCCTAACGTGGGTGATAAAATAGGGATGAAACTAATGTCGCTTACACTTAAAATAAACAACCACATTTACCAAAAATAA
>JAOXNH010000031.1:16821940-16832413 GCA_028566575.1 Bartramia longicauda
CGTTCCTGTGCAACCTGCTCTGGGTGGACCTGCTTTGGCAGGGGGTTGGACTAGATGATCTCCAGAGATCCCTTCCAACCCCATGTGACTGTGATTCTGTGAAGAGCTCTCTGGGTCCTGCCTGTTCTGGAGTAAGTTAGTGGGACCAGTCAGCCCAAATGGTGAGATAATGCAGGGGAAACTGAGTATGTCCACCAACATTTTAATAATATTTCCTGCCGTTTTGTTCTTCTCAAAACCTTTTAAATTATCCTTCTGTCTCAACAAATTGCTCCTTCTAAACCAGCCTGTGATAGGTTTTTCTAGGGTGTCAAACTGAAAGTGAAGGTGTACTAGGAAATCTGGGGCACAGGGAGCCTCAGCTGGGCATTGCTTTGGGAGCTGGTTCTTCTTCTGGCTCTGCCAAAGAGACCCATTAGGACATTGGGTAGTTGCTTAAACCAATTTTTCACAGGTTATTCTCAATTCAGTGCTCCTTATTTTACAGACACTTGACCATGTTTTATGGTTTTCAGACATATCAACTATATCTCTAATGAACTTTGAATGCCTGAAATGCTATGTAGGGGTAAATGCTCTGAGAAAAACAAATGCATGACTCAGAAGAGACACCAAGAATAGTAGAGACTTTGGACTTACATCTCCCCAGGCTTTAGGTTGCCATTTTGAAGTGTTGTTAATAGTATCACCTCAGTTTACGGCACGCTGTGAAAATGAAATCATTGGTGTTTGTAAAGCACTGAGAACTGGTAGCCAAGAGCACCATGGAGAAGCTTATGAGCAAATTACTCTGCCTTCCTTGTCTTTTCTAACTCATTGCTGTCTTCATGCGCCCCCTCTCAGTGTTGGCCCGTCACGCTCTCTCCACTTGGCTGGCCCAAGGCTTAAGGTCCTGGCCCCCGGCATGGTCTCCTTCCTCAGTACCTCCTGTCTCCCTTCTCCAGCCTCCCCAGCCATTCCTTGCCTATTCTGATTCCTCCAGCAACAGTCTCTGGGCTCCTGTCCCAGACTCCATCCTTGCTGTGCCACAGTCACTTCCCATCCCCTTTTCCATCCTTGGCAGATGGTGTCATCCTCCACTTGGTGTCCATGTCTTGCAGCAAACATGGTGCATGTGGCAGCAGCAACCTCACAACCACTCCTTGTGACTGGACTTCCATGCCCTTGATAGCAGGGGCTGGTGCGCAGGTTGGCACATGCCTTGCTTGTGCCCAGGTCCCACCCTGGCTGGAGTCTGCTTTCCAAAGAAGTGGGGAGAGGTTCAGACATGCTCCGTGGGGCTGGCATCCTGACAGTTTCTGTTAAAGGCTAGCAAGTCCACGCTGAGCCGATCCAATCACAATTTTTATAAGGCTCATCCTTTAACCAAACGTGGGCGGACCTGCACAGGAACTGCACAGAGAAGCTGGTCTTTGACACAGCTTCTTGTCCTTGCTCCGACGTTATGGAAGGGCACTAGGTTCTTCAGCAGCAAGCTTGTTCCTGAGTCAGCTCCTCAGACACACTGAAGCTAATTCAGCTGAAATTTGCCTTTTGAAATGAAAGCAAAGAAAAAGAATTCATTCACTATGGAAACATTTTGTAGTGTTTGGAAATGTTATGCACAACTGGAAGTGGGCTCTTCAAGGTGGTTGGCAGCCTTACTTATATGTAAAAACTGCTGCCTGTGCTGATACTAGCAGTGCAGGTAGGAGTGACAAACCCAAACGCACCCAAGCTGGGGGTGTTTGGGATGTAAGATGAACAAAGAGCTGCATTTTGTCATTTGGAGCTTTGAAAAGTTCGGGAAGTAAGAAAGATTTGCTTATGTGAGCTCCTGAGGTGCCCAACAAAACTTGAAAGTTAGTCCTGCCTTGAGAAGGAGGTTGGGCTAGATCAGTTCCCAAAGTCCCTTCCAACCAAAATTTTTCTACCGTTCATGTTTTCATCATATAAACTGCCAAGTGTTTTATATTCCAATTTTCAGGACTGTTATAACTCTTAATAATGGGCCACTACTCTCTATTTAGAAAGTTGCTTTGCAAGACCAGCTATGACGCATTTTTAATCGATTGACCTTGACCAGGAGGGTTGAGAAACTTAAGGAAAGAAAACCATTCTTCTGTCACCTGTAAAACTGTACTGCACGTAAGCTGTGGTTATTTGTGGGCTACGTTTGCCACCAAATTGTTTAACCGTGCTGCGAATCCTTCCCATGATTTAAACTGCTCTGGGAGAAGAGCGAATACCATCCCGACTCTAGCGAGAAGAGCAATCACAATAGCAACGTTTTGCCAGTTCTAAGAACTACGCGGTGAACCCTAATAAATAACAGGCTTGGTCTCAAAGCAATAAATGTGCCAGGGTATGAAAATCCTCTTTCTTTTTTTTTTTTTCATAGATATAAAAGTAAAGCGTGATTTAGTGTTTCATACCTTCATTGTATCAGTGACATCCTACCAGCAACCATCCACAATAAACTATTACATTATTTCAAGCTGCATATCATATTTAGTGCTGAGGAAGCAACGTCTTTGAGAACAGTCAGGCTGAAGATCTGTTCACAACAAAGATTTTTCAAGTATCTCTATTCCTCATATATATATATATATTTGTTTCATATTTAGAATTGCCTAGCTGCTAACGAAGTCAAGCACTAACGTGGCCTCAGCTCTGCCAGCAAAATACTAACAAAATGGAGGCTACAGGTACGTTGTGACTCCTGCATGAGGAGTGTGTGGTAAAAGTAAGAGAAGGCAGACCGCGACTGCCGGCTGCAAATCTCCGAATACACTCTGAAAAACTAAAGCACGCAAGAAATGTCTGGTTGCTGGTACAACTGGTTGCACAACATTGACTCCCCTTTGGTCTAGCAGACCTCAGATCTGTTGACCTGGACAGTCTCTTTTAGTCTGAGCTGAGAAATGACGAAAAGTACTTTCCAGCAACAGCCTGAGAATCAAGAGAGATTTGCCTAGCGCACTTCTTTAAGGTGTTATAAACACGTGCCTGTGCCGTCAGAAATTCCTGCAAAAAAAAAAAAATAATTATACTGAATCATCCCTTGGGAGTGTGTGACTGTCTGAGTAAAGTGTGGTGTTGTCCACAGCACTCAAAGCCGGTCTCCAGCATTTGAACCCAGGTGTTACTGGCTTTCGTGATTTACCCAGCGACAAACGTATTCCCTTTCTTCCGCCTTGCTTCTGCACGTTTCAGGCAGGGGGATAGGGTGGGATAGACTTTGTACCACAGAATTAGCACTTCCAGGGTGGAATCGGTGACAGCACAATGTACCTGGTATTTCCTAACGACCTTCTCAGTCAAGTCGTAATGAGGCTTCTTAGTGAGCAAGGACTAGGTCTGATTGTGTTGGGAATCAGAGCAGATAAGTTATTAGCAAAACACTTATATTAGGAGAATGAAATGATCTTTTTTTAATCACAATACTCTGTTTTCCCGGGCAGGATTTGTTCTTTCTCTTTCATAGGCAGTGGATAAAGAAGCAACATGGTTTCCTGCGGGCTCATAAAGATATACTATGGGGTAATAAACCTGAATAATATTCATTTCCATTTGTTATAATGATTGTAATAAATCTACAAGGCACAGATGAAAGCAGTTGTACTAGCCTTACATCTCACAAAAGATAAAAAAGCTTCTAAAAAGGACAGAATGGAGTGTTTATTATGCCTTCTTAATTTTAAGTACATTTAAAAGAATTGCCATTTCCTTCTGTTGCCTCATTTACAAGCACCAAGTTAGGTGGTAATTATAAGATAATTCAGTAACACTCTAAAATAATGATTCAGCTAATTAATGCTGAATTACAGAGGCAGTCCTACACAGATACTTATAACACCCCCATTAACACTGACAGGGTTCATCATGATTATTCCAGCGAGCACTGAAGGAACTGAATGCGATTAGGCCATTTCTTGACAATGTTTGCTGGGGTTTTTTTTTTCTATTTCTTTTTCTTTTCTTTATATATATATTTTTTTTTGTTAAAACTACGGCCTTTTATATATTTCTCCGTAGTGCAGGCATCTTAGGCAGGAAATGGATTGGGAACCCCTCTCCCACATGCAGCAGTCACCACGTGCGATTTTCACGAGGTCCCTAGAGCCTACATTGAGATACCACGCTGAGCACTGAAATCATGACCACAAAAGGGTACGGTCTTTTGGTTACGAGCTGTGGACAACAGGCATGTTACCATCTGCAGTATCTTTGAATTTGGCTGATGCTGATGTAGGGCCGAGGACAGAAAGGACTTCTTGCTCATGGTCAGCAGAGGGGTTTGTTGCCTCGCATCCCAGGGCCCAGCATCCTTCTTCTGTATTTCTCCCATTTGCCTTGGAGAGACGAAGTTATTCTGGATGACAGTCCTGTGTTTGCTGGGGCTTTGTATTTTTTCTCATTTGTGTGTGTTGCGGTTGTCCCTCATTGTGGAAAATGGAAAGGGGGCTATATGAAAGCTTTTAAAACACACCCAACTATTTTTTTATTTTTTTTTATTTTAAAATAGGCAAGAAGATTATAAAAAAAGTAGGTTTAGTCATTTTATTTGCATGGAAAGAAGCACAGGTCAGGGCAACACAACAAGGATTTCAAGATGGCACGTTCAGATGTCCCAAGCAAACTCTGTTGCCTTCACTGCCTGGGAGCTGATGTCACCATCCTGGATGAAGTATAGCTCATTGCTGACAGAGATGACTCTGGCAATGACACGCATCTACCCATTCACACCAGCTGCCTGGACATCACCACCCTGTGTGCTCTCTTACATAGGAAATATTTACAACACTTTTATGAAACCATAGCACACAGCAAATCACTTTTCTTCTGTAAGGATCTGCACACCCAAATGTTAAATGCAAGCTCGAGAGGAAAGAAGTTAGAAATTGTGTATAAATATACTACACAGCCACTGGGAAATGGAATGCAAATTCATCCAATTAAGGGGTCTTGGCAAATACTTTTTGCCCCAAACTGGCAATTTTTATTTCTAAGTGGGAGTTCTGCAGAGGCTAATGTGTGAAAATTCCCACAGCGAATCACCCGGGGCCCCGTGCATCACCGCCGCGCTCAGCCCTGGCTTCCGCTCCTGGCGGTGGAGAGCAAGCTCTTGAGGGAGGCAGGGCCAGAAGAAGCACAGCGTGAGGTGGCAGCAGAGCTGCTTCAGCCCCATGGTTCTGGCTGCAAGATGGGAAGAGTCTGGCGATAGTCCTTGCATCCCCATGGGGGGCAGTGGGTGATGGATCTGCGTGCTGGCGCTGCCTCTGCAGCCCAACGATCTCCAGCTGTCCTAGATGGCAGCTGGCTGCCTTACAGCCAGCTCGGAGCTGGGCTTTATGGTTTCTTTGGGTTACCAAACCCCTTTTCGTTCTGGCCAGAAGAACTTAAAAAATGCAAGGCTATGGATACAGAGGCAAATTCAGACTTGGCAGAAGAGAGTTGCTTTCACTTATGTAAAGGCTGAATCTGCCTCCTGATGTTTTAGTGGCCGGTTGCTTCCCCTCTCTTCAGCGTAAAAGCGTTGCTTTTGCTGTCCCAGGCAGCTGGAGGTACTGCTAAAGCACATTCCTCCAGCCCTTCAAAATCGGTAAGAGGTGGACCAGGTTCAGGTGGAAAATTATGGGATTAGGATGGGGGTACCGAAGTCGATGGACTGAGGTTCTGCTTCTGACTGTGCTGCAGACTGTGAAGGAACACCCTCAGTTTTCCACTCGTCTATCTGTAAAAAGGGATGGTAATCTTTTATTCGTCTGTCTTACCTATTCAGAGTAAAATATACACTGAAACATAAGCCATGATAATAGAACATTAAGCAAATGGGCCTGGGAGTATAGAAATGACAAAGGTGGATAGACAGAAACAAAACAAACACCATGAGAAAGAGAGTAGAAATCACAACCGCAGTTGGCTGAGTGAAAATCCCTGCTTAGAAACACAGCTGAGGGCAGGTTTTTGGGTAGCTCCTTTTTTCTCCTTGCCTGCCGAAGTAGGGGGAGGTGGAGAGAAGCTCACTCCTCTCCAAGAGCTGGAGGTACAGCTCTTCTTGTGGGCTGCTGGTAGGAGCCGCTTTGCTACGAGGGGAAAAGCACATAGGATGCTGCTCATGTGACACCTGGAAATCCAAGGTGGCTGAGGTCTTATAAATGCCTTTGGAAATTCACTGAGTGCTTGCTAATTACCCAACAAAGGGCTAAATTTATTCTCTGATGAATGAACCGTGGTCAGCCAAGGAAGAATTTCAGAGATCATATATCTGTGGTAAGGACTAGTGAAAGAGTGGAAGAAATGGGCCAATCTGGCCCTTGTAAAGATAAACAGTGATTAGAGAAAGGAAACAGTCCAAGGAACAAGCTGAATTTGGCAAGAATACATCGGCACTGTGTTTTCCAGCTCTGCAAGTGTACAGCCCCTAGGCAAGACCAACGCCAGTGGAAAGCTTCATCCAGCAAACTGCAAACACTTTAAAAAACTGATGATAGGCTCTTTGGGAGCCTCTCTGGGAGGAATATTCTCGTCTGGCAAAGCCACTTGCATACTTCTGGCACTAAACAAACCACGTCTAACTATGGTGCTTCTGTGGTCACCCACTGCCACACTATTTTTGTGCCTCTCTGCCTTAACTTGCTGTGCACACACAGCCCCTGCGGCAGAGGAGGCAGCTCTCCCCAGCTTGTCGACAGAAGGCAGAGGCTTAAATTTGGACTTGAGGAAGGACTCTTGATGAAATCCAGAATCCACAAACCAAAGCCCTCTCTTGGCATTACTCATACCCAGTCAAGGCCGCCCAGTACCGCTGCTGTGGCAAGGGCTGGGCATGATTTTGTGAGGCTGGCAAGTAACCCATACCACAGGAGCAGCACCCCACCTCCCCAGCACCCCCAGACTCATCACCCACCACTTCCTCCGCTCACGCTGGCTGGTCCCACCAAGCACTGCTGGCAGCAACCACCCTTCTCATCCTGCAGCAGCCACCAGCCACGTTGGCCAAGCAGCCAGCCCCTTCCCCCAGCAGCCTTTGCCACCCAGCACCACGCAGGGAGAAGTCAGCTCTTTCCTTTTGGCTGGAGAAGAAAGCCAATCTCTTTGGGTATCCCCCCTCCTTGATGAGAAAAGATAAGGCTTAGACCATCCCATGCTTCATGGGGCCAAGATCTCCAGCCTTGGCCAGCTGCAGCGCTGCGGCAGGCTCTGGGGGAAGTTGCAGAAGTAACATAGTTCAGAGACAAAGATGTCCAACATCAGTGAGGTCGACCCTGAAGCCTGGTGTTTATGGCATCCCTGGGTGGGAAGGAAATCCTCATTTTCCTTGAGCTCTCTTCTCGGAGACCTTTTACAATGTGCAATGTACCGAATTGGGCTGTCAGGGGAGCTGAGGAAAAAGCTTGTGTGAGGTTTAGGAGTGAGACGTCAGCACTACTGAAAGAGTCTGGCATTGTGCAGGAGTAGCACTCAAACGACAGTAAGGCAGGGATTTTGGGATGCAGGCACGTGAGGCAGCCCTGCTTCCTGGTCCTGGGGGGCAGGTGAGGTTTCACAGGCAGTCTACCATGGATGAAGTAACTTGCCAACTTGAGACTGCTTCACAGGTACTTCCCCGGTGAAGTCATGCACGGCTTACGTTTGCTGTGAACATAATGTGATTTCTACCTTTGGATATACCCACACTAAATAATTGAAATCCAACAAAATCCATCAATCCTTTTCCCAGTTCGAGCAGGAGAAGTGACCTCCTGGGGACTGCACGTGCCAGCAGAGAGGGCTGAAGGCCAGGGAAGCATGGGGTGGGAGTGGTGTGTACCATCACCTCTATGAAACAAGACCACCCCTTCCAACAGCTCAGTATCTTCCCATTGTGGTTGTGAAGTGAGGTGGATTTTTTTCCCCCTTCTGTGTTAGATTCCCACCGCAGACCAAGCTTTTTGCTGAGCAGCTTGTGGTGCTGTTAGAGCCAGGGCTGGGCCCTCACCACGGGCATTTCAAAACTATTAAATGTGTGACCACCTTATCAAATTGACCCTTGTGTGGATCCTGAATGCATCCTTAGACCGACACGCAGGCCTGACTGGCACTGCTTGCTTTTGTCATGTTTAAAGATTTTGTGCCTCTATGCTTTTACTTGCTTTTTACAGATTCCCTGGAAAAGTCTGAAGCTGCAACTTGTAGCTCGGCGTGATTTACCCTGTTGTTTTCTGCTGTGCAAAACTGTTTCTCAGCAGAGCCGCGATTTCAGGAGGATGTTTGCACAGAAATATAATGAGGCTTGGCTGGTCCTCGGGAGCGGGAGCGATTTTGAATGGCTGCTGACCTCGCGGGGAATCTGGGCTGCGATCAGGCAGAAACCACTGAGCTGGAAACAAAAACCTAGAGAAACTAAAGTAGGCTCTCCATCTTCTCCTCCGAGTTAGTAAAGAGGTAGTTTATCCAAAAAGTCTGCAGCAAGCACTAGAAGACACATTCATAGCTTCTTTTTTTTTTTTTAAATTATTTTTAACAGTACTACGACTTTTTTTAATGGGTCTGTGCTTTTTAAACTCTTCACTTGCAAATGAGCTGGCCCTCTCTTTGGTTCTGTCCTGACGAGTAGCTTTGAGCTTGCTCTTTCTCCTGGATGTGGGACCTGTGGGTTAGTCCCCGGCGTGGGCTCTGCAAAGTTGAGGCTCTTGAAACTATAGAGAGAAAGATTTATTTGTTTGATAGTCGGGTTTATTAGTCCCCCTTCTGTAAACAGTTGTCTAGGGGTTGCTTTCTGATTTCCACTGTTGCACAATACACACGATTACAGGGAAAATATATGCAGGTGTTGTGTCTGAATAAGAAGTGGGACAAACCCAGTATTTTTGTCCAATAGCACCTTTTCTGGCCTTTTTAAGCAATTAACTCTCTTATGGTGCTAAATCACGTTTTGCACTACAGAGATCCAAAGGCTCGAACAAAAAAAAAGCCTGTGGGATGCAGAATTGTTCCTCACAGGGCTCCTGCGCCCTCTTCCCAACATATCCTTTCCTCTTGAAAATGGAGAAAATCATACTTGAAAATGGAAAATCGTACTTAAAATAAAAAACAACAACAAAAAAAGAAGCCTTTGCCTTTGGCCAGAGATGAATCGTGGAAAAATTTAGCCCATCAGCGAATGTTTTGGAAACATACGAGGCTGTAAGCAGATGATCTGACCCTGATCCCACTTAGCTCACAGCTGTTTTACTCCCACTGTAAGGCCAGCGACTGCCATGGATTTACTCGTGATTTGCCAGCGTGAGCTGAGATCAGGATCGGGCTGTGGGTTATAACGGCATCCGCTCGGCGGTGCGGGAGCTAGCGGTTGCTCAGGGTGAAAGAGACACTGAAGGATGCTGTTACAGCCCTTCTTCTCCTGAGCAGTGGCAGTGAATGGGGCTATTCACATCCTTCAGGCTGCAAGACCAGGCCCCACCTAGCTGTGTTATGAACAGCCAGATGCAAACCTATAAAGTGCTTTAATCCACATGGAAACCCCTAAGTTTCAGGTGCTTATCTTGTGTTTGCCTGCCGCACGCGTTTTGTTTTGGCATTTTAGCAATTCAAGCACTGGGCTGAATCGCTATGAAGGGAAAATGTCAATTAAAATAATACCAAGCTGCTGTGCCTAAATCATCCACCCCTTCTTATAAGCACAAGATTCCTGCAAAGATTGAAGGCTCTTGCAGAAGTTGGTATTTGGAGTACCCTGACCCTTGGGACAAACGTGCTCCATTTACTAACACTCCCGAGGTCGCCTTTGTTTTGGGCTGCCCGGTGGCTTTGTGTGGCCACTGGTATGGCAGGTAGTAGCCCCTTGCACCTCTCCCCTGGTGGCTGCAACTTTCTTTCCTGCCCAAAATAGCCCAGAGAGCCGCTGGTGCAAGGAGAGAGGCACAACTGCCTGTCTCTTGTGGGAGATAGCGCACCGTCATGATCTTCTCCTCTGGAAGCAAAGACAGTGAGAGAAATGTTTTGGTGAAGCTGATTTTTTTAATAATCATGTTCTTCGTGAGTTCTTCATGCTCTTCTTAATTCTTCAACCACTAACAGTACAGCTGTACTTATTTCAAATTACTTGGATTACAGCATTGAAAATGACATCTCTGCTTGTATATCTACTTCTGCTCTCCAGTACTTACTTTGAAGTACAGAGATTCAGGAGCTGGTCTTTTAAGCCAAACGAGCACATCTTTGTACTTTAGCTGTTGTTTGCCTTACTTTTCCCTGGGCACTTGCTAGAGCAGCTGTTGGAGGCAGGACACTGGGAGAGACGCAGCTTTGGTCTCACCTGCTAAAACTGTTTGTATCCCTTAAATATTTATAGGTGCAGTCCCTAGCACAGATATCCAACATAATCTGGTCCTCGTCTTGGTCAACCTGTGCTGTACAGTACTTTCATGTTATAGAATCGTAGAATTGTCTAGGTTGGAAGGGACCTTTAAGATCATCTAGTCCAACCATCAACCTAACTCTGATAAA
>JAOXNH010000031.1:16932230-16943258 GCA_028566575.1 Bartramia longicauda
TGGTGTTCCTCTTGGGCTTCAAACTTCTTAAGAGAGTGAACTGCACTAGAGCATGATCACTGCAGCCCAGACTGCCTTCAACTTTGATATCCCTGATGGCCTCACTTGCATTTGTGACCAACAGGTCCAACAATGCATCTCCTCGAGTGGGGCTGGTGATTTCTTGTCTCAAGAAGTTGTCGTCTAGGCACTCTAGAAGCTTCCTGGAGTGCCTGCAGCCAGCCGTGTTGCTTTTCCAACAGATGTCAGGGTGGTTAAAGTCACCCAGCAGGATGAGAGCCTGTGATCGTGATGCCTCTTCCAGCTGGAGTAAGAAGGCATCATCGACAGGCTCTGCCTGGTCAGGGGGCCTGTAGTAGACTCCTACCACAAGGTTCCCTTTGTTGTCCCGATCTCTAATTCCTACCCATAAGCTTTCTACCTGCTCATGGCTATTCTTGAGCAACAACTCTTCACACTCTAGCCATTTCTTCACATAGAGGGCAACACCTCCACCCCTTCTTCCTCTCCTGTCCCTTCTGAATAGTTTGTAGCCATCAATGGCCACACTCCAGTCGTAGGACTCGTCCCACCAAGTTTCCGTAATTGCTACTATGTCGTAGCTTTCCTGTAGCAGGATGGCTTCCAACTCTTCCTGTTTGTTTCCCATGCTGCGTGCATTGGTGTAGAGACACTTTAGTCGGTCTGCCGGCTGTGTCTCCTTCTTAGAGGGGCACTCCACTGATCCCCCAACATGCTTTATGCCAACTACACTACTGTCTCCTATTGTCTCAGGGGATCTTGGTCCATCACTGCAAGACCTTGCCTTTGTTACAGTGTTTACAGCATCTCCCACTTCAAGTGAGATGGCAGGCTGAAGGCTCTCCTTAGGCTTATTTCTACTGGACCTGTGTTTAACCCCCTCCCCCTTCGAGCCTAGTTTAAAGCCCTTTCAACAAGCCCTGCCAACTCACACGCCAGTATCTTTCTCCCCCTCTGAGACAGGTGTACTCCATCTGTTGCTAGGACACCTGGTGCCATATAAAGTTCCCCAAGATTAAAAATCCAAAATTTCGTTGGTGGCACCAGTTTCTGAGCCACTTGTTAATCGTGAATATCTTTTTATTCCTCTCAGTATTCTTACCTGCAACTAAGGGTATTGACGAAAAAATTATCTGGGCCCCTGATCCCTCAACCATTTTCCCCAGTGTCTTAAAGTCCTTTTTGATTGTTTTTAAATTTCTGGTGTTGACCTTGTCGCTTCCCACCTGAATAACTACTAAGGGATAGTAGTCAGAGGGCTGTACCAGACTAGGCAGCCTTCTTGTTACATCTCTCAATTCAAATTTTATTGCAAACATGGTTAAATTATTTTAAGTTAAATTATTACTAGAATTTAAGACTATGTCAGCTATGTTAATGTAATTTTTCATTACATCTTCTTATTTTAGCATTTTCTGAAATCAAAAGGGAGAAGCAATTTTGGCTAAACAGGTGAATCCATCAATCCATCCCTCTCTTTGATGAGATAGTAAATTCATAAGATTAGAGACAAACAAAAAATGCAGTTAGAATTCCGGTCCTAGCATAGATGAAAAAAATGTTTAAAATTACTGATAATCTTTGAGCATATAGACCTACACATCTGCATGCAGCAAAACATGAGCCTATGACCTAGCTTTTAAAAGACTTCTTCCTATCAACAGAAAGAGGGAAATTCACCAAGTGCTTTACTACAGCCTTAAAGCTTTTAAAACATTATGCCTAACGCCACTAGTAATAGAGATAATCACCTTTTGGTAGAGACAACGTAACTAGATATACTCTAATTACAGAAAATGCATTACTGTCACAACCATGACCATGTGGTGATGGTGAATTTCAATTATTATATCTCCTTAAGTTTGCACATATTAAAAAAAGATGGCAAAAGGTATCTAGTCCAATCAGTGTAGTCAGACCTGTAATTTTTATTTCTACACATATATTCTCAAAGAGGTGAAGAAATTATTTTATGCAGCCTATAAGAAAACTGTGACTATATATACCTGTTAGTATACCCTGTTGGTCAGTTTTGGGTCACCTGTCCTGTCCATTCCTCCCTACAGGTGTGACCCCTCTATGCTTTTCTGCTTCCGACCCTCCTATGGGGCAAATAACAAAGTTAGCTGACCTTAGTTGTTATAGCAATAAGTATAAGCAAGGACCTCTCTGCACACCATTCCTTGGTATAATCAGGTCTTATCACTGTGAGAGTGAGCAGTTTCTGAACAATATGCTGTTAATTTCACAGTTTAGTTAGTTAGAAGAGGCCCAGCAAAAAAAAAATAGTAAAATTGCTGAACAGAAAATGAGTTCTGTTTTATCTCAAAGCAGGACACCAGGGAAAGGTATGGTAGAAGAAATTGAACTGGAGTGTTGCAGCCCATGACACCAACCTGAGGCTGCAGTGGAGATCTGCTGTTAGTCTGCAGCTGGGTTAAAACCACAGCCTTTCTCCTACCTCTGCTGCAAACGAGTCTTCTGTGGCTCTGCAGGATTTTAGATTTGTCCTGATAGGCAGGAAAGACCCTCTACGTCGGAGTGATTTCCATTACAGAGGGTGAGTGACAGAACAGATCTGGATCACAAATTCTCTCACCCTGTTGCTGTTGCATTAGAAATAAAACTAAAGGTTTTATTGCTGCTCAGATCTCAAGGCACAGGTCAGATGTACTGCTTGACTTGGCCTGGTCAAATTAATTGTTATGACTGGAATATCGTTTCAGCTATTAGCCGTGAACGCTCCAAGAGAAATGCTGTGTATGCTTTGCCTGCCTTAGCCTGTACAACCAGTTTGTACCATCCCTTCAAATGCCTTTTGAATGCTTCCCTCAGCAGCTATATCCTCTAGCTTAAATTCACCAAGCCTTATGCCTACTGTTTAGCCAGAAATCTTGATGCTAAAGTTGAGACAGCTCCTGTACAAAGCAGTACACAGATATTTCTGTTTTCAGGGTCTCTTGAAAGGTAAAGAGATGAACGTGCTGACTTAGGGAAACCTACCATCTCTCCCCGGATTGGGGATATCTAAGCAAATGTGAGTGTTGCTCTGCAACTAGAGCTCCCCTTTCCTCTCTTCTCCTTTGGGCATGATGAGAGGATGACAGTGGCTCTTTGTTCAGAGGATGAAAGCTAATGCTGGGTGTGGCTTTATGATCTGGATTTTTAAAGCAGCCTTTGTTTTAGAGGGCTCCAGTGAAGTTACAATCATTTACATTAGTGGCAAATCTGGATTTTCTGCTTTAACTCCATTGTCTCTTCCTCCACGTTACACAGGTTGTCCTCTGTTCTTCTGCATCAACTTTAAATGATGCATCAACATATGAAAGTAACTTACCCTGCTGAAGGCAGGGCTTGGACTGAATTTCTGATGGACTGATGGAAATATACAGGGCCTGGCACAAATAATGCACCAGATTAATTTGCTAATGTACCTAGTTGCCCTGAAATCTTCACTGGAAGACACCAATTCTCTAATTCATGGGACCCATCCTGCAGTTCATCAGACCCATTGTCTTAATGAGGGCTTCAGACAAGTTGAGGCTGGGGTTGCTGAGGTAGGAAGTGATCAGCTGGAATCCCCCACCCACCCTTGCTCAGTTATGATGGTAATGGAGATTTTCCAGCCTTTTTTAATTTGAATTCCTTTACTCTAGTGTTCACCAAGCATTGTCTTAACGCTCTGGCCCGTGCCTGCAAGGGCTGGCATTTTCATGCAGGCCATTTTTTAACGTTGGTTAAGGCAGGATTAACAGAGCTGCTGCAGTCAGCCTTGTTTAGCTAAACCTTATTCTCTCCTATTGCAAATGAATGAAGACTCGAGGCTGCTGACTCTGAGCCAGTAGGGCCAGCCTGCCTTGATGGACAGCTTTCACAGAAGTAGGCTTCTGACTGTGTTCACCCTGGGGACTACTGGGCAACCATTAAGTTAAGGAGGAGACAAGTAAGTACACAGTAGTCTTTTAAGAGAATTATGTTAGGATTGGTTTAGCATCATTTCTGGCCAAAGTCTGTAAGGCCCATTTTTTTTAATAGGGTTGCATACAACTCCAGAAAATTCAGAGCCTTCTAGGAAAGCAAGATGTGCTCAACCTGCCCCCAGGTCAGCCCTTTTCTCCTCATCTCATCTCTCCCACTGCCCCTCACAGGAACAAGTCCTTCTTCAGTGATCCTTAGGTGTTTGAAGGTTACATCTCCCCTCCATCTTTCCACTCCCAGAAGCTTCTTGGAGAGTTAATAATTCATCAGCAGCAATTTAAAGTTGCTCGGCTCATCCACCTTCTCTTGGCAGGATTGTTGACACTGCTGTTATTGCTGAAAGAAAATGTGGAAAGAGCCTGATTGTCGCTCATAAGACCTTGTGGTTAGTTTAACTGATTGTGCTTGGTGTGTTATACCCTACAAGAGCGACTGCTGAGCATGGTGAGAAAGCCTAGAGACGTGACTCAGCTGAACAACCTCCTGGGCCAGTCCAAAGCTTGTAGTTGAAGCTACTCAAAGCCTCTCTAATTAAGGATGATTGGCTGGGAAAGAATCTGAGCAGGCTAGAGGAGGAATGACAGACCTCAGGCTGATGTCGCTCTGCATGTGCAAAGACGGATATGTCTACCCTGAGCCCCCCTCACTGCAGCTCACACACAAGGGCTGAGGGGGACCTCAAACCCAGCTGCCCAACAGCTCACCAGAGGCTGCAGCTACCCCAAAGCCACACTTTTTGCAGTTGCATCCTACTCTTACCTGTTCAGAGCAAAAGTCTGTGTGTACCGTACTCTCAATTCAATGATGCCTTTGGTTCAGTTTTGGAAATGTCCGTCTCTTCCTTATTTTGGATAAATGATTGAACAATCACTGTATAAAAGAACTCTGGAAATGTTGAAAAAAATCTGCTCGAAAACAGAAGCCTTTCTTAACTGTCTCCCTAAACTATTTAATTGCCTTGGACTCACAGAGAAAAAGAAGAGGACTTGAGTACAGGAAAGGCCTATTTGGGACTTTGTAGGTCAGTGTTACTTGTCAATCAGCTGGCAATCAAGATGCTTCCTTCAGCCAAACAGTGCATCTCATCTGGTTCTAGAGGAATTACATCAGTGAGACATTAGTGCTGTCTCACTGTAAGCAAGTGGGTGAGAAAGGCTCTTCATATGCAGCAGATGCTATGAAGAAGACTCATGCATTGAGATATTAAGAGTATGAGTAGCACAACATCCTGTTCACATCTCGGATCCCAGTTTCAAGGATACCAAGTGTGTTTCCAGCCTCTTTGCTGGGAGGGGACAAGAGGTAAAAATCCTCTGATTAATGTGGTGACTCAGCACACAGTGGAGGGACTTGCCCCACACACTAATCAGCATGAACAAGGACAGCAGCCGCTGTGGCACAAGGATATTAGACATAGAAAAGCATCTAAAACATGCCCTAGGACATGTCAGAGGACCTTGAGCCAGGCTGCTCTAGGAACATGAGCTCACCTAAGCATACCATCCCCTCCTTGGTGACAGAAGCTTTTGTCAATTATTGTGAAACATCACTGCAACTTTACCTTCAATGTGTATTTGGACCACATGCTGCCAAAGTGCTTATACCAGGGTGATCCCCTGATCCTCTCAGAGGTTAAAAGGCTGGCATTTATAAAAATGGACAAAACCCCATGGATTGCCCATGGACTGTCCCCTGCATGAGAATGTGACCATGGACAATGAGCCCAAGGTAACACCAGGATTTGGTTCTGCCTCTCGTTGTGTATAGTGCATGAAAAAGGCCTGTTGCCTCTTCATTTCACAATGACCAATCTGATATTTTCTATTGCAAGGAGAAAGAGTGTTTTTCAAACTCTCTTACCACTTCTTCCATCTTTTTTTATAACTTGTCATCATTATTTTTTTTGACAGAACATTTGCCATATGATAGGAGGTTTGGGTTTTTTAGACAAGACCAGGAATTTCCTTGGGGCTGGATAGAAGTTGACCTGTTTATTGACTCATTTTATTGTCTCCTGGTTGGTCCCAATTAAAAAAAAAAAGAGAGCAAAGGTCAGTTGGAGAAACTGCGTGTTAGCTAGGCAGAACTGTTTGGCTGTAACCTTTGAGAGTTTGTGACAGTCAGCAAAAGCAAATTAAACAATAAAAATACTGATAAAGTAGTCTTCCTTTTCTTTTCTTATTTCACTGATTTGAGGATGTATACAATTTAAGTTAATCAATATCAATAAAAAAGGATATATTTTTTTAAATTAATCTTTGTATTGATTTCTATCTGATTTTTTTTTTTTAAATAAATGCCAGCCTTTTCCATTTCTACTTAGAATTCAATTAATGAGAAGTAAAGAAAAGAAACCCCATGAGCACTTCTGTCTCCCGGTGCGTGTAGCAATTCCAATTTGAGCTAAGATCATTTCCCATAAGTTTCCTAAACATAAATTTCCATAAGGGAGTTTGATAGGTAAGCATTTCACTATGTGCAGGATCGTTCAGGCTATCAGTAGGCTGCAGGTTTTTGGGTGTCCTTTTTGACTCCTGCCGTCTATCTTTCAAGCCTGTTCACATTATTTGTTGTCAGTACGTGTACACTATTTTCATTTTTATTAACTTTCAGTGAAATGGTACATTATTTCAATGTTTCTTTATCAGTTTAATTATAAGCAAACATCTTGTCTGACTCGTTTCTGTGACATACGTAATGGTTCACAAGATCTGGTAATTAATAAAAAAAGAAGTTAAGAATATTTAAAAAAAAAAAAAAACAGATTTAGAATTATAATGCGATCACATCCTGTTTTTTTTTTTCCATTCCTGTGGATGAGGCATGACTTAATGTCCTGCTCCTCCCCTGCCACCAGGAGAACAGATTACTAAGTAGTTTTTGGTATTTTCTTCATTTGCTCTTTTGGAGGAAAGGAGGGACTTATTAGCAGCCCCTTTTTTATATTCCAAGTGAAACCTAGGAATCTAGACTGGCTATCTAGATTCTTTGTGCTATATGCACCCAACTATGGTTAAAAAGGAATGGCAGGTCAAATAAACAGTTCAGTTTTGCAACAAGCCTAGATATGATGTGGGTTGCTCACATAAGTCCTCCCATTCTTTTCAGGGAAACCTGTATATGCTTAATAATTTACACACTCTCTGGCCTTTAATACGTAAGCTCATTTTTTAACATTTACTAATTAATTATACGGTTAAGTAAGACTCTATCAATTGGAAAATTGTATTTCTTACTGTAAAAAATGTGAAGCTACAGTGCATGCGTGCAATGCTGGAAATGAGTCCAACATGAACAACTCTGTGAAAAGGGTTTTTTTGGAAACCATCTTCCAGTATGTCCTCTTCTCATGCATTTGGCAAAATTTTATTTCCCTTATATTCCTGCCTTGTCAGGACCTGCTTCAAAGTCCACTGAATTTGACTACAACAATCGTAGGGTGGACCCTTAATTTTTCCTGTGTGGAAAAAAATAAATCAGATCAAACCAATAAAGGTTTAAACCCAAAATCCAGGATATGTTGTTTATAAACTACTCAAAGCAGATCTTAAAAAAAACCAAGAACAAACAACAAAATAACCCCACAAAAAACCCCAAACAGACAAACAAACAAACCCCCAAAACCACCCCAAAACCAAGCAAATCAATTGCTCAATTTTTGAAAGTTTAAATTGCCTGTATTGCTTTAGTTCCAAACTCAGACAGCAGCAGACTTAACTGAGAACATTTTTTCTTTACGAGTGTAAGTCAAATCCTTAATGCTAATGTAGGAGGGTTTTTTTTTTTGTATTCAATTTAACATACATTTTGTTATCACTTGGCTGGGTGCCTCAGGAGTCTGAGCCAAAGCTGTTATACTGTAATATCCATGAGGTTGAGTTTTCTCTTTCACCTGCAGTACTGTACTCTCAGTGTAATGCTAATGTGACTCCTGCAGTATAACAAAGGACCCATAATGACAGCAGCAGAGGGGCCTGAATGTCATTTACACCTATTTGCTATATCCAAGGTCAGCAAGAATGCACCTGCAAAACACTCGCACTGCACCCAGACTGGCTACAGGAAAATGGTCTATTGAGACGAGATTATTTTGAATGAGAATGTTTTTTTTTTTCCCCTTTTAAACTCCTGAAGGTCTTTGTAGGAAAGATCATAATGAGATATTCAAGGTAAGCACGTGCATTTCTGTGGTAACAATGAAGGAAACACATTTTGGAACAATGATAAAGAATTAAAAAAACACAAAACAACAAGACAACAAAACATTCTAAAGATGTATTAAACATATTTATAAATATATTGCCAGAAGCCTTGTTTCCTCATAGCATATTTCATACCCTGCCTGTTGATCAAGTAATAAACCCAGCCAATTACTTTGGAAGCGTTGCAGCAGGAGCAGGAAGACTGATCACCGCCTTTATTACAAAGAGCCCAGCAAGTTCTGGGTCTTGTGAAAGGAATGAAAAAGAAAACCGTGGTCTTCTGATGTAATATCTTTTATTAAAGTAGACTGAAAGGCATCACAAATATGCTTTCAAAAAATCATTGCATTCCTCTCTTTTCCTTCTCTGTGCTGGTCCAGAAGGAGGGTCCTGACCAGCAGAAATGACAAAGACACAACAAACTTCAAACAACAAGGTCTTTGGTGCAGTTGAAAAGAATGAATCCCCACAGCAAAGGGGCATGGGCAGACATCTGGAAAATAGTGTTGCAGTAGCAGGAACTGCGCATAAGGTGAAGCTTGTGTAAGCCAAGGGATGTGCACCATAGCCATGCATAGGACCAGCAGCTCCTGCAGGAACCCCAGCGAAGAGCTCCTCAGGCCTCCATGCTGCTGGGGCGGTAGCTGGACACCACCTCCAGACCTTCTGCAGGAGTCTCCTGTTGTTGCAGCCCCGCATCACCTCCCTGACCAAAGCTATCACCTCCTCCTCTGTCATTGCTCCAGTTTTAAGCCGCTGGCCTCTGATAACCTGTATTGTCTTGCCTGGAGCAGACCATGCAGCTCCCACACGCACAGCTTCTTTCCCGGGGCCTGGCCACGAGCAGTTGAGGATGGTCCCACGTGTTGTTGTAACATCATTTGTGTTCACCACTGTTTTCTGGAGCCTCGTTTGTCTGGACTCACAAACGGGTAGGAATGAGGAGACCCTTTGGACTACAGTGTCAGGGAAAATTGGGATCTCTAAGGGTGCGAAACCTGGAGGGAGGAGAAGACACCTCCCTGTCTGCTGACGCTCCAGAAGAAAGGCCTGAGAGTCTAGACTTAGATTTTAAAATGTACATCTAGCTCTAGCCTGGAGCAATAACTATAGCTGAGAAATCATTTCTAGACAGAAAAGCTGTGATAGGAAGCTTTTACTAATAACGTACTCCGCTTCTGAAAGGAGAGGACCCACAGCAGGGGATGAAGATTTTCACCCTGCATTTGTTTAAGCAGAACTGAGAGTGTTACGTTGGTGTCAGCCACAACACCACGTAGTGATTTCCCAAAATATTTCACCCTCTACCTACCCACAGACTCCATTCTCCCCACTTCCATGGTGGGTCCAAATTATCATGGCTTCAGGAGCTCAGGGCCTGCTTCAGAGAGGAAAACCCCCTTGAATTTACATTCAAGGTGGGTTTTAGATAGCTCTCTGCTAGTAGTTCAGTGCACTACATTTTACCTTTCAACAGAAACATTTAATGACATCTTCAGAGCAAATATTCATATATTTAAGCCTTTAGGTGGTTTCAGAGTGCAAGCAACACAAGACGGTAACAGAGATTTCCTGTATCTTTTTGTTTCTATATGGACTGAGGCAGAAGAATTCAGAGTGAGGCACATTTTATCTAATCCGAAGATAAAGATTCATGGAAGGTAATCTGAAGTATATGGATTAGAAGGAGCTTGTAATTTAAGATTGTAAAGTATTCTTCTCTTCCCAGACCAAAGCAAATTCTCAGTAGTCAGTGTCGTGTCAGTATTTTCAGGTAATACATACAGACTGCCAAAGCTATTCACGCATTTTTATACAAGAAGAGGACATTTTGGGACTGCCCTCATATTTTGCATGCAGTATGAATGACTGCATGGTCTTTCAGTGATCGTGGACTAAACAGTCTTTCACAGATATAGATCAATTTGTTATCCATCAATGTTTTTGATTTTTTTTTTAATTAGCACAGATTTGAGGAAGGATTCCTGTTTGGAAATACAATGTTCACAGATTTTTTTTTGATTAATACCCAAAGAAAATATCTAAAACCAGACATAACTGACGATCTGGTTTTTAGATGAAGCCCTTAGTTATATTGCATTCATCACCAACCTCAATTCACTTCTCTGTATTATTATGCTCGGCCACGGTCTGTTTCAGGTTCCAGCAGCTGGCATATCTGTCTCTGACTCGGAGTTTATCTCCATTACTGTTTCTTCGTTGCTTTTATTTTCACAGTCATAATATTATTCTCTGGAGACCGGACGTTGCCTTGCCAAATTTAATGAGGTTTTTGTCAAAACTCTGGCATAACTTTGCTGATGGAAGAACAGTTGAAGTGTCCTGGGCATACCTCTTTGTTGCACAGCAGGTTTTCCTGAGAATTAGAGGTTGGTTTGTATCAATTACTGACTGCCCCCTCGGACCTGTTTACTTCCAAGCCTTTATGTAAATGAGGTTACTATTTATCCATGCTTTTATCATAGAATGACCTTGTATTTATGGTTTCTCTTTTCACTTGCATAAGGGTAGGATCCCGCTGCAGGGGTTTCATTTAGTGATGGTGACAACTGCTATGTGGTAGGTTCAGCTTAGCCTTGCAAATAATTCAAGGGATGTAAAGAGCTCAGCCTGGTTAAATTATCATAAAGGAAAATGATGACTTCATATATATATATATATATCTCACAGAATCACAGAATCTTCTTGGTTTGAAGGGACCTTTGAGATCATAGAGTCCAACCAACAAAAAAAACCCAAACAAACAAACAAACAAACAAAAAAACCAAACAAACACACACTCCCCCACACACACAACACCAAAACC
>JAOXNH010000031.1:17024982-17037054 GCA_028566575.1 Bartramia longicauda
TCCCCATCTCTCCTGGAGGCTCCCTTCAGATATTGGAAGGCTGCTATAGGGTCTCCCCAGAGCCTTCTCTTCTCCAGTATGAACAACCCCAACTCTCTCAGCCTGTCTTCATAGGAGAGGTGCTCCAGCCCTCTGATCATTTTCGTGGCCTTCCTCTGGACTTGCTCCAACAGGTCTATGTCCTGCTTATGTTGGAGGCCCCAGACTTGGAGGCAGTACTCCAGGTGAGGTCTCCCGAGAGAAGAGTAGAGGGGCAGGATCACATCCCTCACCCTGCTGACCACAATTCTTTCGATGCAGCCCAGGATGCAGTTTGCCTTCTGGGCTGTGAGCATATGTTGTGAGCTCACATTGAGCTTCTTGCCCACCAACACCCCCAAGTCCTCCTCCTCAGGGCTGCTCTCAATCCGTTCTCCACCCAGCCTGTATTTGTGCTTAGGATTGCTGTGATCTAGATGCAGGACCTTACACTTGGCATTGTTCAACACTATTAAGTTTGCATGGCTCCACCTCTGAAGCCTGTCCAGGTCCCTCTGGATGGCATCCCTTCCCTCTAGCATGTCAGCCACACCACACGGCTTGGTGTTGTCAGCAAACTTGCTGAGGGTGCACTCAATGTTTTCCTGAAGCAAAATGAAGAACAAAGAAGCCGTGTACAGGGACATAGCTAACGAAAAGTCCAATAGGAATTTTCAGCTCCTGCATTTTTTTAATGCTCTCTTCTTGTTTAGGGGTGCTTTATTGCAGTCAATCGCTCCTCCTCATTTACTTATAGTTTGGCGTTGATAGCTCCATAAACTGCCCTAACAGCCCCCATGAGTACTGCTGCAGTGAAGGATCTGGTTGTGTTTCCATTATATACCTACTTTCAGAGATATTTATAACTCAGCCATTTTAATTTGCATGAGGCTTTGGGGAACTTGGCTCACAGGTCAAAGAGTGAAACAATTTTCAGCTTATGTATTTGAAAAGAACATATTTTAGCCAAGAGCAGTTTGCAAGTACAGAAAATTTCATCATAATATAGAAGCTTCCAGGATAAGAAAATTTATATTGTCTTCTGCAGTAATTATATAATGTGAATTATATATGTTACATTTGTGTGTATATGTTCAGATTAATAAAAGACATTGTATTAATTAAGATGTTTTATTATCAGCATCAAAAGATGCTGTTTTTAAAAGTTATCTAAAAGATAAAAGCTTTTATTTCACCCTCAGTTCTTTAAAATTTGTAAAAGATTTTGCATTTATAACTGTCTCACAAAATGTAGAACAAGAAAGCGTTATGAGGAATAGCAAATGAAACACAAAACTGTGAGATCATCTAATTGATTAGTTAATGTATTATAATGATAACCCAATGTATTTGTACAAGAAAAAATTCTGATATTTCCTTTTTTGGAGTCCTTACATCTGCCTTGAATGTACACAGTATCAAATCCAATCTCTATCCTATCAACAAGGAAATGAAAGCTGCTTAACTCTCCTTTAAGTTTTGGGCTGGCTGATAGTTACCTTTATAGCTGGAGTGCTTTTCTAGTGTGGTTATATTTACATAAATATATTTGTAACACACATTCAAAGATTTGTTTGAATATTCAGTAATATTTGCCTTCTGGCAAATATTATTCTAACTTATATTTATGATAATTTTCTCAGTTATTTAACTTGAGAATCTAATAAACAAAATTTCTATTCTAGATTACTGCATTGAGATCCTTCCCTTTATTGCCGTTTTCTGTTGCACATCTGCTTGATGTGCGTATTTCATTCCTGTCACTAACAATCTCAGCTCTGCTCTAAACCACATATTTCTAGTCTAAGCCAATTTTCACTTGGTGACTGGTCTTTCATTCTAGCTCCTACTCTGTCAGAGGGGTGCATTGCCACTTCCAGGTCACTGATATAAAAACCGAACAGGCTCATCCTTAATGATTACCCTCGTAGAGGTCTATTAGCTGCATNNNNCTGAAGTTCAAAATTACCCTCTTTCTTCAATGTTTAAGCCTATTTTGTATCCTTATACATGAGGATGTATATATATAACCTTATCCTTTTCACCATACTTTCTGACTTTGTACATTAGCATTTTTTCCACTTTGTGTTGTCTATCAAACTGCCGTAAATTCCATGCAAATTGTGATGATGGCTTCCTCTCTCTTTTTGACTTCAGCTGCCTTTTCTTCTCCCTTTATCCTGAACTGCTCCACTAACATCCCTTTTCAATACATTCTCAGATGACTGATCAGAGTTGTTTCCTGCTTTATATGGAACCATCTTTACTATTACGAGTGCCCTTTAGTTACTGCCCACTTTGTCTCCAAACTTTGACCCAGCTGTGAAAAAAACTTTTGGTCAATTTTAGATAGGCAGGGGCTCTCTTTGAAGCAAAAGACCTTATGCTACTGTTTTTAGATATGTACACCAAAAAAAGTATATTGCTCATATTGCTAATTCCCAGGATAGTTTGGAAATTGCATATACTATGTACAAATATTCTCACTTGGTTTCATTTTGAATGTGATTTTTAAATATGACATTTTACAGTTCAGTACTGATTGGTATTAAATACACTATCATCCATACTGGCCAGTTTTCAGTAATTACATGTTAAATATTTCCCTGAACATTTAAAATCTGTTCAACACATACATCTAAAATAGCTAGTTCTGGTGAGGAATAGTCTATGTATATCCGTTTTATTTGCTTTATCCACAGTTTCTGTGTTCAGGTTCCTGCCTAAGCTTGTGGGTAATGGCTGACGTGGATGTACAGTTTATATATAATTGCAAAACCATGTCAAAAAGTACTGATTTCATTTCAGATGGACAGGTTCTTTAAATTTCTGTAACACCCCAGATGTGCAAACATATAATTATGATCATGAGTTTTTCCATTGCATATTGCACACTTAGGTATTTAATTTTTAATTTAAACAATAGCATTTACAGAACAAGGGTTAAAGTTCTGGAAACCTGATACCATAATTACCTTTGCTAAAATCTCAAATCTTTCAGCGCCTGAAAATTTAAAAAAAAAAAAATAAATAAAAAAATATTTGTACTTACTTTACATCTTGAAATGTTGAAAGGTAATGGAAGGTCAATAACTCTAAGTTCCTGCAAAACTAAATTTCTGAGGATTTTCATTATCAAAAAGTTTGAAAAAAATGGAGTGTCTACTTTCATTAGGGTCAAAACAATTGTGTGACCCTCAGTTGGACTTCCAGCATTCCTATACAGGCATATAATATATTCTGACAGCTGCAAAAGTCAAAACATGCACTTCAACCTTATCAACCTAACACACTCAACCTTATCAAGATAAATCTTTACAAAAAGTCCATTCTCATTTTGACAAATTAGCATTTTATGACTGCAAATCATTCTGATTGTTCTAGGAATAACCTAAAGTATTTTGCATGGTCATTCTGAAGTTTCACTCGTGGCTACAGTGCTCTGAGATCCTTAAAAGAAAGTCTCTTTATAAGTGGAAGCATGCAAGTACCACTGCAAAAAGCATTGCAGTTTCTTAGGTTCTTGCAATTTGGTTTTGAACAACTGGAGTTTTTTCTTCCATGAAAATCCAGACTGGTTTTACGAGGGAGAAATTGGGGAGGACAGTATCTGAAATATGGTCAAACTAAGCACCCATTTAAGAATTGTATGCAGCATCTTCCCTGACTAGATCAGTGACAGAAAGGTCTCATTATCTTCACTCTACATCCAGTCCCTCTGTAACTTCCATTTCCAATGAGGATTTAAAATCTTTCTCCTTTGCTTCTTCCTGCTGAATTATAATTGAGCTTCAAAGGGACTGCAGAACTTGCCTGTTCAGAAAGCCCTAAAATAATAGCATTGAATTTTGCAGGACTTCCAGATTTTCTGTTCTGCAGTGTCTTCTTAATCATTTCCCTAGCTGTACAAAGGCAGTGGTGAGATAAAAGAGCCAATGACTTTTTTTTTTTAAGGTTTCTATTCATGGGGTTTTTTTAAATTTTTCTTCCATGACCATTCTTCACGAATATGCTCTCTTTCTCACTACAATAAATAAGACTTCTGTAAATAAGATCTGTGTCTAATGAATGAGTGGACTGTGTTATATTTTGACACCAGAGCAAAATTTGTCTTCGAGGAGATCAAAAAAGACAAGAGGGAAGAAATGCCTAATGTAGGCATTTGAAGTTGCTGCAAAAAAGGGAATGTAAATAGTCATGGAAGAATACTATATTGTATCTTCACTAAATGGCAAGGGGCTTTGAGCTGTAGAAATGATCTACTAGACCACCCAAGAGCAAGTAATACATACCATGTTCTGTGCCTTATGTATTCTATCAAGTCCTTAACATGAGGATATATTTACCACACAAAAATTTAGCCACAGGAAAGATTGTTCCTATATTCATTTACTCTCTTATGCGTGTATGTTGGAATAATTACTCATGTACTAAATATTGTAAACTAGAAAAGAAATGTTCTGCTGCAGTTATCTACAACCTAATAACTAGTAAAATAAGCAACAGCTAGATATCTTGAATAAACATTTAATTATAGTTAAATATCTGCTTCTTTTCAATATCAAATTAAGTTCAAACCAATGAAATTCAAATAATATAGCATTTTAAAAGTTATAGGAACACACATAAACAGCAAGAACATAACAGTTCTTGCTTCTAAGACTTAATCACCTGTTGAAGGAGAGCTATGGTATTCACTGATGTTTGTTGTTGGAGATAGAATACATTTAAAACACACACCTTTCAGATGTAAAATGAAGTTTCAAAAGTAGCTGAAGGGAAAAAAAATAGAATGTTCTAGAATCTGTGAGTTAATCTTGCAGACTCTTCCTTTACACCGGGGGCTACGGAAAGAAGAGTCAAGCTCTGGAGAAGGTTGTGCTCCAACAAGGTAATATAAATTCTACGTTGTGAACCAAACTTATCAAGAACTCAAACCTACCGAAAACCCATATGGTTGGCATTCTTTCCCAAATTAATTGAAAACAGAGTTGCAAATAAATGAAATTCTATTAACTGGCAATCTTTGACTCAGACACATACAGACAACCGGAAAATCAAAGTTACTGTATTTAAATTATGCAACTTTGTCCCAATTTCAAAGATCAACTTTTCAGACACAAGTGCCCTTCATCTTGCAGGTATGTCACTCAGAAGCTCTCCTCCTGTCTACAGGATCATGATGCCAAGCAATTGATCTTCTTAGGAAGAGTGTTGGAGTGAATTTCTGCAGCTACTTAACTCTCTTTGCAGACTGCCTTTTCCCTATGCCCAATCCATAAAATTGCCTACTGGAGGTCTGTACAGATTCAGAAACAATGAGAGCTACAAAGAGACATGAACCATGAGCATCGTGTGTATTTTCTGTGATATTTGCATGAACTAGCCAAAACAGCTGTGTCTCGTTCCCATTCATTGAATCATTTGCTTCTACTCCGTACTGCTTTATGTTTACACGGGATCACTCGCCAGTTTATTCTGTCTCTTTTCTTTTCTCATTCCTGTTTTGGTTTGTTTCAAAATTTTTCCTACTGCTATGCCCAGAGCCTCACGGCACCTTGTCCAGAGGCTTGTGAGTAGAGCCACATGAAGAGAAGGACTGAAGGGGGCTTTGTCTGGTTCTGACGGCAGCAGGAACGCACTCTCTGATGAGTCTGCTATTCCTCCCTGGATCTGCCAGCACGCTTTCTCCTAGGGATTCAGGGTGCTGCATTCCAGAGCATTGAGAGAAAAGCCCTGTATAAAAATGCCCAAGTGCTATGTAGACCTTAACGCTGTCCAGATTTCCAGCAAGCCTCCTGGCAAATTTGTGTATCAGTTCACCAAAGCTGACTTCTAATTGTACAGATTTCTTCCTTTAGAAACATTGCAGTGAGGATGCTGTTCAGATAAGCCTGGCCCATATGTCCTCTGTTAGAAGAATATTCTTCCTCTTCTTACATTTTGCTCTCAGTTGCAAATA
The DNA here is from genome assembly GCA_028566575.1 of Bartramia longicauda. Classification (NCBI taxonomy): domain Eukaryota; kingdom Metazoa; phylum Chordata; class Aves; order Charadriiformes; family Scolopacidae; genus Bartramia; species Bartramia longicauda. The sequence goes on from JAOXNH010000031.1 coordinate 17,030,963, forward strand.
CATCTCATTTATATGCTACACACCACATACCACTGAAATGTGCATTAGTCCAAGTGAGATAATAAAAACTGGAATCCTTCAGTGGCCTGCTCCCTTCATTTTTCACTTTCAGCAGAATCTCACCTGTCACAGTATTCAGCATCCAGTTTATACTTTTTTTTTCTCTTTGCACATTTTGACTGTCTCTACAGAAAAGGAGATCATACTAAGGAATACCTAATCAGTGTAAGATGTCTTCTGTCTCTATGATGAGGGACATTTTTCTACTTTCAAGAATAGTACTGCAAAAACTGAGATTGTTTCTACTCTCTGGGGGTAATACACCACTCATATTTTCACCACTTTTCTTACTTACCCGTTTTCAGACTACATGTATTACCCCCCATCTAGGAACAATCTCATTTCTGTGTATACACGTACTAGCTCCTGTAAAAATCAGGTACAAATTAATGTAACTTTCCATAATAAATACGATTTTCACCAATGCCAGAGTTTTTAAATCTGAAATTTCAAATGTGTGATTGAAACTATTTCTAGTAAATCAGAGAACATACTTCAGAAACATTCATATGTTCAATGTGTTGAGGTGGTTTTAAATGATCTCTTTCTTTGGTGGTAGTTACTGCCTCTGCCTCAGATTAACTCTGAGACTCCAGCTTGATATTAATTTTTTATTCCACCTGAAATGAGGTCCCTGAAAGGACTTAATGATCTGAGTTAGGAGGGAAAATTGTATCTAAACCTCAAAAGACATACAGACGAGGGCTGCCAAATAAGCTAGCGATGGGGAAGTCCTCAAAAGGAACTTCACTACTTTACAGCCTTCCGCTTGGCAGTGGTGTTAGACCTGGAAGAAGAGTACTCCATATTACATAGGAAGGTAGCCCTACGTGTATGACTTCTGTGTATTGGAAAGCTCTGTGATCACCTCACTGATAAAGTCGGGGTCCATTTCATCCCTTACCTTCTCTCTTCATGGTCCTGTAAGACTCCTGTACCAATCGTTACACTCCATACCTCCCAATGATTTGTCAGAGTCGCAGTCATGTCTGCACAGCATGAGGGTCACTTTTGTCCTTCCCCATCCTGGCTCAGCTGTGCATCACGTAACACTGGAGGCTACTCTACTCCTGCTCACAAAAGCTCCTATGAGTCAAAATAGCAGATGGAAAAGAGGGAGTTAGAGAAGGGTCCTTGCCTTCCCCTTTCTACTCCGCATACAGACTCTAAATCAGTAGCAGAAGGTACATTGTAGGAGAAGTTGCACTGGTTCTAATTTTGTACCGTGGTGGTCTTTTTCCATGGTTAGTGAAGAAAGCATCTCCCCACCATCTGGTTGTACAGTCTTAGAAATTAAGCCTCAGACAGATCCTAGAAAACTCTCTAGGCTAGTTGTCCCTCTTCCCTACTAACCGTCTTCTTAAGCCCTTACTTACAAGACTCCTGGGAAGGCAGGAGTCTTCCAGGGTATTTGACTTGGTCAAACATTTTACTGTGCTGCCAGGTAAATGTATTTCCAATATTCTCTACTCTATTACCCTAGTTTTTCCTTACTGTGAAGTTAACCTGCTTTCTCCTTGCCCACCCTTTAATCTGTACTTTCAATGTCATCTCTATTTTAAACATTTCAGGGCATTTTTATTCTCTATACTTCTTCTTGCTTCAAGAATAAAAAAGAACAATAAAAAAAGAAATAATAATCATTAGTTATAATTAATGAGAGGTAGTTTCAAAATTGAAAGCTGTGCGATCCCAAATTTCTCCTGATTTGGGACTGCACAGCTCTGGGTTTTGGCATGTGCCCACATCTAATAATAACAATGCTCAATGACACAATGACTTTTTAAAATGAGGTTTAAAAAAAATCTGTTTAAGCCAATAGCCACATTTGTCACCAAAAATTCCCAGTATTACAGAGAAGATGGATTACCATGAGAAGTAGTAATCCCATCAAACTGTCTGCTAATTCTATTAAAATTATGCAAGTGACAAGTACTCTCTTAAGCACCGACTAACACTTTCAGAAGTATCCTTGTCAGTCAGAGAATGTTGATTTTGCACTAACTCTCAACAGCAGGAGAATAAATTACTCTCGATGTAGGTAAACACAGTGCTTATTTCTAAAAGGACACAAAAGTTTTGTCTATTGTCTGTCTATTGAATTGCTTAAATTAAATGACAGGTTTTGGGTTTTTTTTGGCTGCCATGCCAATAGATATGTATCCCATATTTGCAAGGAGCTTCACTTATACCGACATTTATAGTGTCAATAGGAACACTGGGAGAATATCCTGCAATTGTTATTTATCACGAGGACTTTTCTTGTAATTGTGTGATTTATTTTTTCTCCCTTTTGCATTCCATTTAATAGCCAGTGCTTTAGTTAACTTGATGAAATTTTATTGTGGTCCTATGGTCACAAGGAATAGAGAAATAAGCATAGCTGAATTCAAAACCCTTCAAATCTGATCTTGCCTCTTTTGTCATTGCAATGCAATTTCACTGATGCAAAGTTATTTAAAATGGGTGCAAAATCTTGCTAGCAAGAGCAATGAGGGTTTCCTATCTTGTTGTACTTGTCTAACTCCCACGGCTGGCAGTGGAAGGGCAGAGAGAGCCCTCAGACCATCAGGGAACTGAAAGCCATTATGGTCTAGATCTGAGGGTGACCTTGAAAGGAGGTACTTGGAGAATATGCAATTCAGTAAGCACTTGTGATCAAAAGCTGTAGTATGTCTAGCTTCCATAATTTCAAAATAATTGGAAAAGAAGATTTATATCCTGCCAAGTTTTAAAGGGTCTTTATAAAACCATGCAATGTCTCCCGAAGTGTTAAACAGTGTCCTAAGGCTGCTAGATTTTGCAAATTTGCATGACTTAAAATCAGTCCTAAAGCTGTTGCTTTTGGTTATTTTTAATGTAGTCCACAAAACTGATACTGTTCCATTTTTACCATTCTCTTTGGTATCTACACAATGACAAGAATTGTATTTTTGACCTTTAATCTAAAGAGCATTCAGACAAGACTGAGAAAGTGCACATTCAGAAATATTTCCTTCAGAGACAGGGGGGAGAGGAAAAAGAGAAATAATATGTGTGTGAGGGGAAGAAAGAGAGAGACTGAGCAAGAGAACAAACAATAAAGCACCTCTTTTGGTCTCAGCCTCCAGAGTCCCCGGCGTTTGGCGAATACAAGCCTGCAAGTGGTCTCAAGCAAACATGAAAACACAGCAGACTTCTTGCAAATGAACCTATAAAAAGAATCAGAAAATGCTGTTAACTGCCAGTTCTAGGAGGTGGAAATAGACAAAATTTCTAATCAAAACTCTCAATTCAGAACAGTGAACACGTCTTTTTTGAAAGTCGAGGATGTTGAGTTAGTTTTTGCCACTGCAATCCTTTCTCCACCAGCACCTCCCCACTCTCTATTTTCATGCATTTCAGGCTTAAGGTCTTAAGGTGGGAGTGGGAGTAGAAGCATGGAAAGTCTGCTGGAAGAGCTCTGCTCTCATCCTTTCACCCTTGCCTCATTTACTTGGCTCCAGTTGCACACATCTGCTTTGCCAGCTCTTTCTCTGGTGCCTTCCTCAATGGAACCCCCCTGCCTGAAATTCCCTTCCTGGCCCAATCCACTCTTCCTCCACCCCTTATTCTTTAAAGTCTCCTCTCAAAATACTCATCTTGTAAAACCTCTAACCCTGTCCTCCCATTGAGTCCATCAAAGAAATAGAGATAAAAAACAAACAACCCCCTGCAGACCTACTAAGACACGAAAATGAGCCCAGTACAAGTGCTCAGTCACTCTTCCTTTTTAAACTTTCTTCCCACACTCTTTGTCTTGTTCTGTCTATCTAGACTGATTGTTAATTGTCCTTCTGCAGTTTTATACCTAGACTTTGAGTTTCCCAGAGCAGGCTTTTCCTTTTAATAAATGGAGGCCATAAAAGATATAACCTCCTCGTAGCACAGAAAGAATTTGTGTTCAAATTATCTTATCAATTACTCAATACCAAAAATGACTGAAAAAGCTCACGAAGGGCTATCACTGCAAAATTACTCTCACGATTTATTTAGCTGAGAAATGCAGATAAGCATCTGGGTTTTCTGATGCTTCTTGAGACAAAGGGCTGTATTCATCAGATGCTTGGAGACACAAAGCAACCATAAATCCAACTTTTTCTGGCCAGGGAAACAGTTTTACAGATGTTTTCTATTGACAGAATGACTCAAACCATATGGATGAATCTGGTCCCAAATCTTCTGAGATCCACCAACCCCTTGCTTTCACCTAGACAGCTGCAGATTTAATCAGCTGCACTCTGACTTCTGAAAATTTAAAATCGTTATTTAAGTCTAGCAAGGCTCAGCCTGAATCACCTCTTTTTTTTTTCCCCTCTTCTTTCAGAAGAGCATTCATCTCTGTGCATAAGCCAGGCCCAGGGCTGAATCACAAAGGCTGTTCTGCTTACACACCAGAAGGTTTCGGTAAGACAGGAGTGAGGAAGAGGCCTTCTGCTGACCATTTGCAAGGTCACAAGCTCATTCTTTGCTAGCCCAGGATTCGGTTCCCAGTATCACAGAATGGAAGTTGGAAGTCACACCAAGGTCATTGGTCTGCGATTTTGTTTGAAGGTTGATTTTACTTTATGGTTCTGAAGAGCTTTATGTGTTCTACACTTGAGGTTGTTGGATTTCTCCATAGTTACATGTCAGAGTTTGAAGGTAAATGTGTTGATTTGTTCATTATTAGGCGCACAAGGAAAGAAGACCATTTTCTGGGATGAAGTATGAAAGGATTGCTGTTAAAAAATATTTTGCTATGCTATTTTTTAAAGGTGGGGGATCACTTCTCTAACCTACTTTAGTGACCTTTAAATAGCAGTAGAGTATGTCATGAGTCCCCCAGGCCATTTTGGGGGACAAAAAAGACAAATTTTTAAAAGTTTTTCTCTGGTCATGTATCAAAGCCACATAAATAAGAGACTAGAACTATAAAATCTACAAGCAAAACATGGAACTTGCTATTTGCAAAATGCCATCAGATTTACAGAGGAAAAAATAGAATAATTTCTTTAAGCATTTCACTAATATTGCCTTTTTTTTCTTTTTTCTACTGGAATTTGTCTTCCCCAGTAATGTAATGCACAAAGTTTTCATTGAAAATGATGATTTTTTTAAAAAGTGATGAAGCCTTTGGGGTAAGTGCTAAACCAGTTGCTGTTCTGAAGAGCCCATGTGCCAGACTGCAAGTGTGAAGCAGTGGAGAGCTCTCAGATCCACGTTGATCTCTTTATAAAGATCTCCCCGCTTTGTTGGAGGTCAGACCTTTGCACTTGCGACTCGAAAGCCCTCTGGGCCTGATCGCTCCCCCCATGGCTTGTATGCAAGCACGAGCTAATGCTCGTCCCACCACGCAGCGAGGCAGGTGGGATGTGTTTCCACAGCCCTGTTCTGTCCTCTTTCCCAGGAAAGATCAATATTCACACAAGGAGTCTGATTTAAAACAATCCGTTCAGGCTGCAGTTTTGCTACCTTTCTCCTTCCTCTTTGCTCAGTCCTCCTTTTAAAACTACCTCAGCCTTTCTCTCAGGGGGACACTAAAGGTAAAACGTAGATAAAATCTAAAATGCAAGTGAAATGCAGCTCTCAAACAGACTAGACTGCCACATACTAGGGAAAACCATGATGGGGTCAGACAAAGTGAAGGCAGCACAGTTCCTGCTTACTGTTGATCTTTGGCCAAACATTTTTTGCAGGCGAATTTTGACGTTGCCCAGAAGGCCAAGTGTCTTGTATAACAGAGTAACTGGCCTGCCCAGCCCGAGAGCCGTCGCTGTGTCGCGTCTATCTTTAGAAACCGATGAATTGTGCTGCCATCCAGCGAGAGCTGGACGGACTGGAGAGCTGGGCCAAGAGAAACCTGATGAAATTTAACAAGAGCAAGTGTAGGGAGCTGCACCTGGGGAGAAATAACCCCCTGCACCAGGACAGGTTGAGGACTGACCTGCTGGAGAGCAGCTCCGAGGAAAAGGACCTGGGAGTCCTGGTGGACAACAGGATGACCATGAGCCAGCAATGTGCCCTTGTGGCCA
>JAOXNH010000031.1:17065974-17078273 GCA_028566575.1 Bartramia longicauda
GTTAGTCAGTGAAGACCATGGCTGCTCTAACACCAGCTGATAATTTCCCACGCCAGCATACTCCCAGACAGGACTTTTAACTTTGATAAGACAGCTACAGATACTCTTGAGAAGGTTTGTTGGGACTAGGTTGAATAGGGACCTCTGCGCATGCACATTTGTCTACCAACTAGAAAAGTTCCTTTGTGAGCTCTTAGACTGTGTTGGATGTTATGACTATGGTCTATGCTTCTTAACTGCCTTAAAAGGCTGCTTCTTTTCTATTTTTTTTTTATTATTTTTATCTCCTCTTGCAATATTTCTTTATTTCCATTGTTCATAACCTAATTTATTAGGCATGCTTTATGGTTTTGTTTTATACATTGGGCCCAGCACTCACTTCCCTGAACAGCAAAAGTCTGGTGTTGAACACAGCCTTCACGTTACATACGTTATCCACTGCAAAGGCAAAAAGAGAAGGGAATAAGAGGGACTAGACTGACTTGAAGGGGAAAGTAGAAAACTGCTCATTGAAAATAAATATTGCAATTACCTTGCTCTGGGAGCAGGCTGGAAGACAACCAGTACAATTTTGTACTCAGGAGCTGTAAAAATCTTGAAAATCAGTGTATCGTGCACCCCATCTCACCCTGAGCTGGAATTAGAGTCCCCAGTTGTGTCCTGAAGGTAACAAAAGAAACACTTCAGCATAAATATGTGACTCTTCAGACTGATTGAACTGGAGAAACTACTAGAAAGAAATATTGTCCGAGTGGTCAGACCAGAATGTAGTCTCTTTATCTCACAAACGTTGCTCATGTAGACTGGTGGCAAAAGATGGTGGTGAGGTTATGTTTGGTTGGCTCTTTGCCAGGAGATTCCTCAGGTTAGTGGTAGGAATAACCACAGCCTTGATGACCTGGGAAAGTTTTGAATATTCTTCTCTTAGCAAGATGTATATTCAATGGAAAAGGCCTGGACAAGTTAGATTTGGCTTCCGTGGGGTATAAGAGAAACCGAAGCACCTCCTTAAGCTCTGTAGATTTCCTGCTGTGCTGGGCAAGACCACCCAATTTCTAGGGGTGTAAAACTTTGCAAAACTGAGAATGTTTTTGTTACTAAGCAGCTTCCTCAGATGGGCACAAGCCTATTTAGCTGAAGCATTTTTGTTTTAGATAACAATGCAAAGCAGCTAAGTGCTCTCTCCTCCCTCAAATTAAGGTCTGACCATTTTCCCAAGAGAGTCAATAGCAAAAATCCCCACGCACTTCAGTGAGAACAGATGGGAACCTCCCCTTGGCAAGTGGGAATCAAATCCTTTTCCCTTCTGATTTACATTCTGTCCACTCTTAAAGATCCTGGCCTCAGAAAAGAGAAAGCATTATTTTCTGATGAGTTGGACTAGAGAAATAGTCATACTTTCACAGCTCCACTGACTCACTAGTGTTAATAAACAAAAATAATAAAAACTTCAGCAGAACACGCAGCAAAAATTCAGAGGACTCCTACCTAAGCAGATAGATTGAGCAGTGCAGTGCCATTTTACTGCACAAAGTTGCTACTTTTAAAGTATAATAATGATTCCAAATAACAAGAGACAGCACCAAGATTGGATAGAGTGACAGAAAATATGGTAGGACATTCTTTCAAGGTCTCCTTTCCTACAAGTTTTCAAAGTAATTGATTTTGGATGAAAGTTAGTGAATTTGATATTTAGTTTATGAGAAATTAAAAAATGATGAGGAAAACGAACATCCTCTCTCACTATTAAATCACACAGAAACCTTTGGTAATGACTAAAACTAATGTTCATGTTTTGATATCAGCTAGGCTGAAACATGTCGAGAGAAATTGTGAATATAAATCAAATTGAGATTCTAGGCCAAAGACCTTCATTTTTCATGAAATGGGGATTAAAAATCGCTGGGCAAATAGTGTCTGTCTATCAGTTTAAAAATGTCACATAGAGTAAAAAATACATCCATTTGTCCCCCTGCAAGCAGCTTATAAAGAATGATGATTTTATAACCAAAGACACATTGCCCTAAACAAAAATGGGTCAGCTACTCAGCTGCAAATTGGAGAGCTCCAACAGAGATCTCAGAATTTCCCCTGATAATGCTAGAGCCAGCTCAAAGGAGCCTCTACCAAAGAGTTATGAGATGAACAGGTTGAGGGTTGGAAAATATAGAATAATTACAAGTAATTTCCATGTACTGAGACCCAGGGTCATTTGCGCGTCAGTCCTCAATACCACAGCAAATGGGTCTGGGCTATCGTAATGCTGATACATTTAGTGCATTCAGCTTTCTGTTCAGAAAGTACGCTGTGGTGCTAGGGTGGAATACTAGACTTTTGTAAAAAAATTATCTTAAATGGGTTCACCTCAAGTATCTAATTTTTGAAGGGTTCCTGTAAGCCATTAGGCTTGTATAGACAACCATTTGAGGTGATGCAAATGGAAAATAAAGTCAAGCCGTTACAGAGAAGACTTGCATTAAAAGGGCTGAGAATAAACATTGCATCAGACATTTTGAATGTGTTCTGGAAAGATCACCCAGAACAACAGATTAATGACTTCAAATGAGCTTTCTTAATTATTAGCTAGTAGGCTTCATGAAGGCTCATATCTTTGAACAGAATATAAATCATAAGTAAACTAGATGTAGGGCCTGCATTATGCTGAGAAATACAACTAGAACTCATTTAGAAGTAGACAAAATTGAAGAGACATTGCTCAGTATCATCATTTACTTCATCAGGGACAACAACACTGAGTTGAAGCTGCAGAAAAAATGAAACCCAGCAACAGAATGGCAGTAATTCATGGCTGAAATACTTGCAGGATCTCCTCCCCAGACTATGGTTTCTGCTCCGTAGCTCGCTCACAACAACAGAGAGATGGAAACTTAAGCACAAATAGAAGCAGCTGAAGTTTGAGTAAGAAACGTGAAAGAAAATCTTCCTGGCTGATGCTGAGGCCCGACTATTGGGCCACAGCCTGTAGTGGACCATTACTATGTCATTGATTCTCAGCAGTGTTGGGTTTTGCCACAAATTGCAGTTGTGAAGGCATAACTTGCATGGCTGGTTAAGGTACAGACCTTCAGGAAGCTCTCTCAGACCCCATGGGTCACCTCTCCCTCTACCATAGAGCCGCTAGTCTGGCTCTGACATTTAAGTAAACTAATCTGGGAAAAAGTGCTGAATAAATGAAAAGTTAATCTATCCAAGACCTTGGAACTCAACCCAAGCCTGTCTTATCTTGAGAAATAGCCATGCACAATGATGGCCAATTCAGGAAAACAGCATTTCTTCCCTCCTTTAAACAGTTTCAGCAACAAATAAAAAAAAAAAATAAATCTATTCTAAATGCACCATTTATATCCATCTGTCAGCATCAAACTCCCATTCCCGAGCAAGATGACAGACCTAAATCCTTAGCTTTGTCGCTAGGTAGAAGATCAACACCAAACTTGTCTAGCCGAAGTTAGAGTGAAATGTGTTCCCTTATATTTCTCATAGGCTTCGTCTATGCATAAAAGGCTTGCCAGCACACATATGGGTATGTCTACGTGCTGTTTCCCAGGCAGATGTGAACTCCAGCTGCCTGTGCTTCGCTTCGGACAGATGTGAGACAGCTCCGAAACGGAAGCCATGTTGCTGTGGTTAGCGCAGAGCCCAGGCTTTTGTACTCCAGAGCATATTTATCCCCAAGCTAACTGCAGCTATGTGCTTTTTGCTTCGGAGAAGGCTCGCACCATGCCACTTGCAGGACAGACAGAAATAAAAAAGTCACGATTTCCTGCAAAAAATAAAAAAAAAATCAAAAAAAATCAGTGTTGGCTGGCAGCATGAAGAGCAATCTGTCTTTGTGCAGTCAGAAACCTCAGCACAGCAACTGATAGGCACAGAAAGTCCTGTTGCTGGTGTAGGTTGTTCTGCTGGGTGTTTAAGTTTGCATCCTGGCAGCACGAGAGTCAGCGAGGCTGGCTCCAGGGGACTTTCCCTCAGGGATGGCTGTAGGGCAAGCAGGATCAACACATTGGCAATATGCCCCATGCTCTGTAGGACCCCGGGCTACAAGCCCTTTCATGTCAGCCCACGCTTTAGGCAGCTCTGAATTTAGCAAATGCTCCAAGTCCTGACACACAACTCCTTGCTAATTCCGGTGGGTGCTCTCACATGAGGTAAACCCACTGACAGACACCCGTTTTGTCTGTTTAAACCTACTCTAAAAGGCAAGACAAACTTGTGTTGGTCTGCATGTCCCAGCTTAAGCAGAAAAAAAGTGAATAAATAATAAACAGTGATGGGGGTTAGAGCAAAGCTGCTCTGACTTCCCAGGTCTTGTCAGCTGGTTCTTCCTACACTGCCAGCTTACCCAGCTGGTTGTAGTACGTGTACTGTGGACATGTTTTATGGATGATGTTTTTGTTTGCTTCTCCATCATCAAACCTTGGCAGACTACGATTACCTGCTAGACTCAAGGTCTTTTGACTCCCTTGTGAAAGTCTCCAGGAAACAGTGCCCAGTGCAGTTCAAACAAAAGCTTTCCACATTTGCCTCTTCTGTCCTTTCCTTTAGGTAGCTGTATGTCCGTCTGTCTACCTGTGTATCTACCTACCTAGACACCTACTTATGACCCTCCTTCCTGTGCACTCTTTCCAATGACAAACGTTTGTGAGAGATCTCCTTCTGACAGTGGAAGCAGTGAAAAAGCAGAGTATCTGGGCTTCAGAAGCATATCCATGTCATTTGTTCATACAGATTAATACAATGGTTTCTGTTTTGGTGCTTGGCTTTTGTCCTTCCTCTGTCTAAGATAAAGAATGCCTAAAGGGGGGCAAGCTGAAGAGGCAGGGACAGACTCATATAGCAGGTCAGACTAATTATTCTTGTCTGAGATCATGTCTGCTTAAAAGCACAGATTAAAGCCTAGTTTACAAGCCCTACTGCACACACCAAGAAACTACGAGGCATGGAGGCAACAAAGTGCTGCTCCACAGCAGTAGAAAGTGTCTCGGGGGCTGGTGGGGCACCCAGGGCACCAGGCAAATAAGCTGCCGCCAAGCTGCGCTAAGGCTTACCACCAAATATACCATTTCCTACTCAAAGTACTCTGCAAACAATAACAAAGGGAAACGTGTGGATGCCTGCATACAAAATAGAGCTATTGTTGGGGGGAATTGTGTTAGCGTGCATGCAAATGGAGCTATTACAGGGTGGGGGTCGTGTTTTCCTCTTGTGAAGGAAAAGAATGCTTTTTCAACAAAATCAAAATGCTTCACGAGTATTTTCCACTGACTTTGAACTTGTGTGATCTCTCCTCTCCAGTGTGTAATTTTTGCCAAAGGGAGAGTGGAAGAGTCCGACTACAGAAGCCTCTTCCACCTGAGAAGCAGAAGATGACAGTGCGGCCACTGGGATGGGAAAACTGTTTCCTAGCCAGCTCCAACACAGGCTAGTGAAATTCCAGCTCCCAGGAATAAGTTCATCCATTTGCTGGATCTGTTCGATGCCAGTTGTAACTCTAGACAGGTATTTCAAAACAAAGGCATTGTAACCATTTATATCGTATTTGCTGTCTCCCTCTGCACTTTTAAAGTCTTCCCAGTGATTGCTACTATCTGCAATATATAGGAGTTAGGAGAGAGAAGATCTACCATGACTAATGTAATCCTACCTTTTGGGTTTATCTTGGCATGTTCCTGCAAGGTGATTATTTTTCTTCTCTAACTGACTTGATAGAAATAACTATGTTTCCAGCAGTGGTGAATTTTCTTCTCTCTGGCTATAAAATCCTGCTCACAGAAACCTCAGGGGGTTTGTCCTAAACGTAAAAATGAATAGCCTCAGCTTCGGCTATAATTAAGTCCAAATTTCAGTTATTATTAACTCCAGCTGCTGGTTAAAAAACATAAATATATGTACTTTTATATTCATTTCATGTTGCTGCTTGATATATAAGATCAATGTAATTGCTGTAAATGTCTTTGCATTGCTTTAGTTCTATAGCATGGCAAATAACAGGTTTGCTTATAAGGATAACTTAAAACTTAAATATAATGGGGTGGATATTATGTCAAGCTTGCCATCTGTAAAGTTACAGTAAAATATTTTTAGCGTAATAATCAGGGCAGACTGGAGATCCTGGTCTAATCCATTTAGTCTCCAGCCAAATCCAGAGAATGAAAAAATGGTCATAAGCATCTTTGTGATTCCCTGATCTTTGCTCGTTACACAGCAGGCTGGACCCAAATTTCAACTTAAAAGACATCTGAGGCAGTTACTGGATGACTTTGACTGCGAGAAGGCCATTCTGGCACTGCAGGAGAGAATGCAGTACAACAGCAAGCCAGCTACTCCCTCTTTTCCCTAGGTACACAAAAGGAACCGGGAAAGAAACCGTTTAAAGCAGCTTCAAGGTTATTTTGATACTTAAAGACCTACCTGTCCTGCCTGTAGTTCCTGTACTGAATACGCTTGCCGGCTGTTGTCCTTTTTCTGTGCGTGGTGTTTTCCAAGACGCTGAGCAGTATTTCTAGACAGCCTTTGATTTTACATTCTCAGTAGCCTGGAAGCATCTTGACAAGGAACGGTCTTATCTCCACCTGTCAGGCGATGGCTGACCCCGTACCAGCATGGAGCCGATGCGCAGCAGATGCTCTACGTCCTGCAAATGCCGCCAGCTGCCACGAGCCACATCTTGCCCTCCCCGCAGCGAGTGCAGTACAGCTGGAACACACCACCCAGGCCACAGACAGTGATGTGGGTCCCACGCCGAGTCCTGCTGCTCCCTGTGAGCAGACGACGTCCAAACAGGGTTACTGCACACATGAACTCCCCGTGCTGCCATCCCTGCTGGAGCTGAGGCCTGATGGACGTGAGTTTTTTCAACCTGGACAAGAATTGACTGCTTGCGCTCAGCTTGACCATGCATAGCTTTTCTGATGTGGCCAGCCAGTTCCCACCTAAGGGGTGAGAAAGAAATCAAATTAGAGATGTATTTTTTTTCTTCCCCCTACCAAAGGCAACACCCAGGGTTTGCTTTCCAAGGTGCTATGTTTTTTTAAAACGAGGTGCGATAGGGTGATCACACACAAGATCCACCTTTTCATGCCAAACGTCCTCCCTGGATACAGTGCCACCCTTTTTCCCACGTTTGCTCTCCAAATGCAGGTGGGCATTTGTGCCTGCAGTGGGCACCCGGCAGAGTACAGCCAAGGTGGCCGGGGAGCACCAGGAGGTCCCCTTATGTGCCTTCCAGAGAGAGTGTGTGGGTCTTAAAAAAAAAAAACCAAAACAACCCACAAAAAGCAGTTACCAGCTCTCAGTAAATAAATTTTAGGACGTGGGTCCAAGTTTTGTGTGGAGCTTTGCCAGCAGCCCTGAAAGGCGGATGAGAAGGGGAGGCTGGGTGGCCACAAGGCCACTTGCAGCCCTCCTGAGGCCAGCAGCACAGGACCCGGCTGAGCAGATGCAGGGCCAGGGTTGCTCCTTCCCCTCGCCTGGCTTGGGCTTTCACTTAGACCTCTCCCTTAATCCACTAACCATCCATGCACAAAAACCTCTTATCCAAGGTTAATTTGGTCCTTTCAGACTAAGTTAGTTGGCTTGCACACAGCTACAGGCGAGATTTCCCCTCGGACTGTGAACGCTCGCTCTGCTGAGAGGATTTAGGCTAAATCATGCAAGTGCTGACAGCCCTCCAACATTTTTTCCACAGTCTCCTTAAGTGCCCCAAAAGTCATTGAACTTTCCCACAGTCCACTTGGGAGGACTCACGGCTTGGCCTGACGGAGGATGAGGACGCAGGGGCTCCCAGAGCATTGCACCCCAGGAGGAGCTGGCAATGGCTGGCTGTAGCAATGCCACTGGGTCACGGCACCGCGAGGCTCACGGAGCTCCCCAGCTGGATTGGCACCTTCATGCAGTGCTCATCTCTAGCTCCTGAATGCAAACACAGCTGGCTTTGAAAGCCTTTCTCCCCCGCTCAAAGCCTGGGGATCAGCACTCCATGTCAAGCCTGCTTTGGAGAAAATCACAGCCCCAAAGCAAGCGGCCCAGAAACAGAAGGGGTGTGACCATACAATTAAGATGTGACACGTACCACCCTGAAACCAAGGATCTAAATGTGTGATACACACTCTGTTGCTTTTTGGGGATACCTTTGCTGGTAGGGGGAGTGTCTCTGAATGTCAAACCAGCGGCTGATTTGCTGGATCTCCTTAATTTTTGGTGCACACCCAGCTCTGTCCCTGCACAGGAATGCTGGTTTTTCAATACAATAACCAAAAAACCCTGAAAACCTCAAAATACTTGTGATCTGCAGAACACTATGGGTCAAGCTTCAGAAGTACCAGCAGGGAACTAACTGGCTACATAAGGAGAAAAACACCGTTCCCCACAGCAGCAATTGCTGCTGCCCATTTGTCTTACCATGCCACTGCAGAAGATGCATTGAACCCAAGTCTTCAGAGCTGTCACCCTGGATTACTCACCCTAGATCTCATCTTCCACCTATGGCAAAAGTGGCCAAAAACTTGTGCACCCTTGAGGCAACCCAATTCAGTTTTACTAGCACTCTAGGAGGTCACCTTGGGCCACCCCAGGATAGGGGTGTAAGGTAATGTCTACTTGCAGGTAGAGTTGGTTATGAGTGGGATGCAGCCAAAGCCTTGGAGGGATGTGCTGTTTCTCCTGCATCCTACTGACAAGCATCTTTAGAGAGTGGCTTTTCACCTGTGAAAACACCACGGACACCAAATCAGGCAGGAGGGTTAAACAGGTCATAGAACCACAGGGAAGTAGCTGGACTGGGAGCAGGCTACTAAAGCGACTTAAATACCATGACAAATTATTTTGACTATTATATTAAAGCAGTTGGCCAGTTTCAGACCTGCCGAAATGCCACAGAAAACAGGCCGGTCACAAATGGTGAGGCCCCAACACTCCATGGATGGATGCCCTGCTGCCATGAACTCTAGCACAGAATAGGTGCAGAAGGCCACCCCTCAAATCAGCAGTATTTTCTATTCTGTACTATTTCAGAGGCTGCAGAAGGGAAACTGCAGGTCAAGCTGCAGAGAGGCCTTTCCCTTATCTTTTTGAGGCTGGTGATGACTATGTGGTCAGAACTTGTGCATTGAAAATTGCCTTTTAAATACTCTTTTGCTCATCCAGCCAGAAGCTGCTTATTCTGACAGCAGAAGGCACTGCTGCAGGGCACATTTTCCTGTCACAGAGATGAAAAGGGGCTATAAAGAGTAAGAATTTGATGCAAAGAGGATGAATTTTCTCTATAAGTTGGGTGATTAGGGGAGATATCCAGAAGTAAGACATAGAGGTTAGATGGATTTCTTGGACCAGGAGGAACCGAGATCTAAAAAGCGGAAACGGAGACCGTGAAAACGCCAGACACAGACGAGCAGTAAAGGCAAAGAGGCCCCCTCCTGGCTTTTCAACTTCTTATCCACCTGGCACGGTGGAGAGCCTTGGAGTGTCACAGCTTCCACCCCTTCTGCACAAATACTGGAAGCACAGCAAAAAGGAAGCTGAGAAGGAGCACTAACCTTTCAGACACCAATGAAACCTCATATTCCGTAGCCTTGCCTTCCTGCCCTTTAGACTGTGCATCAGGGAATGCCTCTCCCTGCTCACTCCTCTCTTGCCACGCGAGTAGCCCCGCTGTGCTTAGAGCATATTCATTTCAGTAAATCTTCCTTGGTAGAACACACATTGCACTTTATTGTTATTCTTAAGACACTTGCATAAACATTGTGTCATTTCTATAATTACACACCTAAGTAGTTAGGATGCCTGATTGAGCAGATTGTTTACTGTTATTCTTTTATAAATCTTTTTATTTCGGTAGTTTTCTTTTTAGTAACACGATAATATGTGCCTTCGCTCTTAGTACCATACAAGATGCATGCTAGGAGGAGCAGATTGTTGACTGTTGTTTTAATAAATATTTTTATTGGGCTAATTTATATTAAAGTGATCTTTCCTACTAGCAGGGAAAAAAAATGTTTTCTAGAATGACTGGCCAACTGCAACAGACACAATAATAGCCATCGAGTTTATAGCAGCACCTTCAAACAATCACAACTGAAGACATATGTTGTTTCGCAAAGAAAAGCACATATTATGAAACATGAAGTTGCATCATGTTTAAGGTATTCTGCATACAGTGTGTGTTAGTGAAGTGAAAGGGCACATCTGTGCTGTACTTATTCGCATGACTATTTTATTCACTGGATGATGGCAATTTATTCATTGATTTCTGGATACCAGATTGCCAAGGAGATATCGGATATCTGGCTGATGTTAAAAACAGTTGGACTTTGTATTTGAATCTCATTGTTTGTAGCTGTTTAAAAATCATAATTGAACAGCAAGTAAATGAAAAAGAACATGGAAATCAAAATAAAACCTCACATATCATTCCCTCCTCTCCCATTCCTCAGAGAGAACAATATGCACAGACTTACTCACAGGAGATTCCCCAAACACTTCATTAAAACTGACCTGGCCAGTGCAGATACTCAAGTTGAGGTCTGGACCATAAAGTGAAGATGTTCCAGGAAATGGTCGTAATTCACATTTCTGCCTCGCAGTGCTGCAAGCAGGTTGCCAGCACCTAACAAACAAATAATAGACATGGTGGAGGCTTATACATGCTTTAATTTCCACATTTTACTTGAAGCCTGGGAGACAGGAGGTCTGATGCCTTCCTTCCCAAGCTAAGAGCAAGAGGACTGATGGGTACATGCTGCCTGACAAACAAGCTGCAATATACACTGCTCTCTCAATGGTGCAGTTGCCAGAGCACCCAGTATCTCATCCTGGTTTCACCTACACATTTGGGGACTGGGTAGGTGGGGAAGAATTGAGGCTGGTACTTCAGCCACCATGCACCAGGGTTCTCCTCATGGTCTGCTCGGCCTCCATGAATGGTTGTCGCCTCCCTGTCCCAGAGACCATATCCTACCACCCTATCTTGCAACCTGAAAAGAAGAGTTGAGTTCCCAATTCAATTTTTGCACCTGAGGGGTAACAAACCCATAGGAAAAAGAACTCTTCCCAGAGGCATGAGAAGATCCTACTCTCCCCCAAAATTATCCATTATTGTACAACCTTAACAACCTTGAACTCAGAGGGGCAACACAAAAGGATACACCAGAGGGTCACTGGTGATCTGTCAAAATAAAATTAAGACACGATCCCCTTTGCTCTCATGACAACATGCAGGTTTTTTAAGCTCTCTCTTCCAAGCCCACATAGCAGAATATGGCTTCACATTTTAAAAAGAGGAAAGTATATTCCCAGCTTTCATTTCTGTACCTCAGAGTCTCCAAATACAACAAAAAAGGTGAAGTATATTGAACTGATATTTAGAATGGAAAATTTCTACTACCATTCAGATATTTTTCTATGCAAAGTATTCATTTCATTGTGGCAGAAAGCATCAATGTTTTCTCAAGTTATTTTACTTCTGTCTCCCTTGGGAAAAGAACATGCAAAATCCCAGCTTTTCCACACCAAAATAGTTCTTGATGGAAGTACTAAAGTTGGAGAAATGATGTTTCTTCTGTGGCAATACGCAACATTGTATTTACCTTTGCCTGATCAACTCCCCAGAAAATACGATTTATGTTTAGACATACCAACCCAAAATGCAACATTTCTCCATTTTTTTTCCTGGCCTGTGCGGTTAAGGCAATCTCAAAGCCATGGTGGATTGTTTCTATTAAGAGGAAAGGAGAATGGTATCAATCAGATAATGTGGAAAACACAGTGTCTTTACCACTCTTCCTTCTGCAATGCCAAGGCAAGCCGTCCACCACCAATGTGTTTCCAAATATACCCACAGCTGAACAAACACAGAGGAAAACAAGTGGATGCAGGGCATCACAAGGCATCCTGATTCGCTCCCATGTGGGCCAGCCCATGGCATTGGAACGCTGCGGGAAGGAGCCCCAGGGCTGGTGGCAGGCACTGAAGGGCAAGGGTCAAGGGGAACCCGCAGCACCAGAGTGGGCAGCCTCTGCCTGCCCCACTGATTTAGGGCAGAATCACAGAATCTTCATGGTTGGAAGGGACCTTTGAGATCATCGAGTCCAACCACAAAAAAAACAAACCAAACCAAAACAAAAACACACCCCACACCCACCCCCAAACAGACACAAACCAACAGTTTTGGGCACGAGAGCGTGCCCTGAAGTGCCATGTCTACACGCTTCTTAAATGCCTCCAGGGATGGTGACTCCACCACCTCCCTGGGCAGGCTGTTCCAGGGCCTGACCACCCTCTCA
>JAOXNH010000031.1:17364853-17382101 GCA_028566575.1 Bartramia longicauda
GGTTGCCCAGGGAAGTTGTGGCTGCCCCATCCCTGGAGGTGTTCAAGGCCAGGCTGGATGGGGCTTGGAGCAACCTGCTCCAGTGGAGGTGTCCCTGCCCATGGAACTCGATGATCTTTAAGGTCCCTTCCAACCATAACCATTCTAGGAGTCTATGATTCCCATAACCTTTTAAAGTTCATTGATTCCTATGGACGACATACATAACACACATGACCGAACGGGAGTGTTTTGCCTTTTGAAGAGGCAATTAAAGATCAAAAGGTACAACGCCTTGGCAAAAAAGAGTAGTAAAGGCATGAAAACATGCTATGGGTTCTTAAACGGTGATAAGAAGGTTGGTGTACAACCAGTCATTGTGAATTAACTCTGTTACGGGTTCACTAGAGTGAGTGCAAGATATTTGCAGAGTATGGGACTGGCCTTTATATAAAATTATGTATAGTTATATTTTGGCACAGTGCAAAAATACAAAGATAACACTGACCTTACTCAGAACAGAAACTGGGAAGAGTCCATTAGCTAGTGGGGTGTGCAGCTGGTAAATTCTGTAACCAGTCTTAGCCTAAGCTAAGGAAAGGATGCGCCATATCAGCTGGAGCAGGCTACCCAGCCACCTGTGGCAAGGAAAGGGACCCCCAGCAGAGAAGACAGTGACAGATAACTGAGTTGGGAGATGAGTAACAAAAACACTGGGTTGAGTTCTGTTTTTTTTCCTAAGAGGACAGATATTCAGCTGCACAAGGCCTAGATACTTATTTTATGAAGAAAAATGTCATGGATTAGCAGAAATATCTAACAGGTTGTGTTCCACAAAACCTCACACATACATAAAAGAAAGGATGATAATTTGCCTCCTCAACAGCTGCCAGTTCTAAACTATCTTTGTCTGATGGCAGAAGAGAGTAAAGACACCGCATGCACACCCTAAATTCATGTCCCTGAGCTGCTGACTGATAACAATCGAAACATTCCTAGACAAGTGTTTTGGTTCACAGAACAGAGGCAGTGGATCGACTATGGCAAACCAGCTATTTAAAAATAGTGATAACAGCTGGAAAAGGTGATCATGTGGCCAACATAATCTGATAAAAAACAAAACCATAGGATAAGCTGGGCAAGTTCTTTACCCCACATATGACCTTAGGAACATTCTATCACTCCTCCATGCCTTAATTTAATTCCACAGCTGTTAAACCTCTGGGTGCACAGGTGCTGTGTTTGTGCTGCTCAGGGTATCACAGTTCAACATAAAAATAAAGACACATTGGTTAACAGCAAAACACTTAACAAACCAAGCGTTGAGAGCCTTCATTATCTACTGCACTTTCATTTAATCCTTCTCTCGTTGAACCATCAGTTGCTGGAAGAAGGCAAAAATGGAAAAGAACTTGTAAAAGAGAACTATGCTGTCTGCTATAGAGGGGAAGAAGCGACTACAGAAACAACAAACTCAAGTTACACCTTTGTCAAATAGGACTATCACTTTTTTTTTTGTGTTTCATAAAAGTAGCTGAAATTCACACACCGTTTTGATAGATATTGATTAAATGCCAGTTTTTTCAAGCACTCAACAGTGACAGCCCAATTGCTATCACGCCAAACATGAATTATTAAAAAAACAATATGTCTATTTCAAAATCCCAAGTCCTTTTAGCTCCTTTGAACACGAGTAGTTGTTCATATATCCCAACGGAACCAATTCCTGCAGCTCTCGATTGGAAACCCCACAAGGGAATCCTCCCGTGCTGGAGATCAGCACACTCTGAGTTCACCGAGATTCCCATCAAAACTTACTCCTTACAGACAACTACCCCCATTCTTGAACTTATAAAATTCATTACAATAATTGTCAAAATACATCAAAGTAGATGATGTTTTATGATGATGTTACTTTTATCAAGTATTGCCTCACGCGGGTAGCTTGTCACTAAGAATATTTGCCTAAGTCAGTAAATGTTACTTTAGTAAGCTTTAGTAAGACACCTTGTTTTTAGACGCAGACATAGTTATCCCTGAATGGAATACTTGAGGAAGAGAAGCGAGGAGGAAGCAATGACTAAAACTAACAGATTGCAGGTCATTTTTCCTAAATTAAATAATTAGGTTTTAAACATATAAATTAATTAGGTGTGTAAGGTACCAGAAAGTATTTTTAAGCTACTTCTTACTCTGAATGTTCCCTTTCTTTCCTTCTGCATTTTTTTAATAAAACAAAGGAAAACAAAACAGTAATAGGATGCATCGAGCGCCCTGGACTTAGGAACAAAAAGCCTGACTTTTTTTTGTTTGTGCTGGGGAAGTTCAGTCTTTTAGTTCAAGCAAGCAGCTCTTCCAAAACCTCCTCAATCTTCCTCAAAAATAGAGGCACTAGGGTCTCGGTGCGTGTTGAGAAGCTGCGGCAACAACGGCAACTTCTACAAGGAACATCCAATGCCATTTTTCTTGCCTCTGTGCTTGGAGATCACCCTGAGCAGGTGCCATAGAGGTCACCAATTTACACCATCCAAGTGCTCAGGAATCCTTCAACGGGTGCCAGACACCTCCTGTTACAGCCTGAGGAGCCCAGGTGATGAGGAGACACTCTGGTGGGCATCAAGGGGATCAGAAACAACATTCTGTTTACAATTTCCAACAGGAATCGCAGCTTTGGCCTTTATAAGGAGGCTCTCATTTTCCTAATCTACTTGAAATAAAAAAATGGTTTTTTGGGAAGCAGTAACTTGTTCTAGCACTGCCCATACACTCACCAAAAAGGACTTCAAATTCCTGTTCACAGAAATGATTTTGATCATCTTGGGCTAAACCAATACATGTATGCAGCAAGCAGGAAATGTTTATTTTAAATTCTCATTTAAGCCTGATTTTCCTATCTTTCTCCCCCCAGTAGTCACTGGTCTAATTATTACAAATGGATAGAGTAAAATTACTGAAGTATTTATTCACTTTTCTATAAATAAATATATTTATCAATTATCTTTGTTTTTAACAGTTTTAAAATGGGAAGTGGTATTTCGCATTTACCTCTTTCAAGTCACAGTCAAACAGCAATTGGAAAGCAACAGAAGTGCACAAAACCTACCCAAAATGCTGGTTAAAAAAAAAACAACCTGGTTTTACTTAAGATTTAAAAAGGCAACTAAGTCAAACACTCCTTGTACACTCAGTTTCAATTTCCAATGCATACAAATAGGGATCTTGCTGAGCTTTTCTGCCAGGGGAATCCTTCCTAGGGGGATTTCTGTTTTATTTTTAAACTCAATTGGCATTTAAAAAATAAAATAAAATAAAATAGCAGGGCAGGGACTGGAGAAGCAAGCTGCTACGCAACCATCCACCGAGAAGTTTTTCCTCAGCTGTTCCTTCTGCTCTTGATTTTGTTTCAAACAGCATTTGAATATTAAGTACCTTTATCGTGTGGAAACAGAAAGCCCGGAGTGAGAATCAGGTAGGATGCAGGTTTCAAAGCAGCACAGCTTCATCAAGAAAAACCAGCAACTGTTCCCCTCTCCCCAGAAGAATATTTGCCAATTCATGTGAAATGCTGACCGTTAGACTGTTTAAACACCGAATGCTGAAAGTTTAAATACTTTGCTTAAGGAGACACTTGCTCTGTTGTTTAGGACGGTCAGATTTTGGGTTTGCAGCTGCCGGGGCTTGCTTGGAAAAAGGGATGCCCAGCACACAGGGTAAACAAGACAAAAAGCAAAATGCCAGAGCAATCTGCAAAGCCGTCTATCCATTACTGGATCCACCTATTGCCAAATACACCCAATTCTGGACAGACAACTAGCCTACGCTTTGCAGCATGGAGCCCACAACACAGGGAACAAAGCAACGGTAGGAAGAGAAAAAACAAGCAGTAAAATGATCACATCAAGCTTTGCCCATTTAGCAAACAGCCAGCACAATGTTCTGAAAACCTCTGTTTTTCCATTTCCTCACACAATACAGCATCATTTCCACAGCACACACCTGAACCTCCACAGTTAGTTGAGTGTATGATACAGACCCAAGTACGAAGTTGTACATAACTTCAGATTTTACCAAATACCCAAATCTCTTTGGTTTCAGGACTATGCTTTCTGATATTCTCTCAATTCATTTACAGGAAAGTAGTTTTATTTCTCATAATTTATTAAAAGTTGCGAAATATTTTACATACTCTTTATAATAATATGCAAAGAAGCATATTATATATTCTTATTATAAAGAAATAAGAAGAAGTATCAACTAAAAATAAACTATTTACAGATACAAGTTAGGATTTATTCTTCCAAACTTTGTTTTGTATGTTTTAATTCATCTTTTTTCCTCATGAGACCGGCTGTATTTGAATTTCAGGGCTTTGGGTTAAAAGTAATTGAATTTCAGTACAATCTAAACAAAATCAGAAACCATTTCCTACCGGTTAAAGAGCAGCTTTAAATCGTGACGCACAAGCAGGGACATGCACCATTAACTGTATTAGTTTACTGAAGACCTGAGGTTGGTTCTGAATAAAAGTAAACTATTTTGGATTTCACATCACGTGATCTCATGTGGGAGATCCAAGCCAGTGAGTCACCTCCAGCTTTACCCAAATATCCCAGCCCCAGATGGGAACAGTCTCTGGTGCAGAGCAGCACAGAACAGCCGGTCTCTGGCTCTGTCTAACAAGGTTGCAACCGGTTCCTCAGGAACAACATAGTCAGCTGTTATTCCCTTGGAAGTACTTCCAAGCATGAGAGAAAGAGAAAGCAAAACAGAGGTGCCACAGCCTACAACCTAGATAGTCACCATATCTAGGTAATTCTTACCCAATATATCTAACAGCAATTATGTCCTCAGTAAATAGCAATAAAGTTCATTTCCCACAGAAATGAACCCAGTTTTTAATTTCCTAATTCCCAGTAAAAAGAAATGAAAACAATTTTGTTGTAGCAAGACACCAGCTCTGTATGAAAGACACGGGTCAGGTTTTTTGTCGCTGCTGTTCGTGTATGGAATAACCAACCAAACTCCACTAGGCCTTCAGAATGCCCAGCTTGATCCTGCATATTCCACACCACAGCAGGAATGGTTCTCCGTAATATTTCTAAACAGAAATTCTAGTTGTATATTTTTTAGAATTACAAAGAGAACCTCAAAATCATGCCAGCTTCTGACAGTAGTTGTAAAAAAAACCAAAACAAACTACCACTGTACCACAGCAATATTAACACCACAACACAAGCTTCCTTCAGAGAAGCCACCACTCTGATCTTACCATCATCTCCTGCCAGATCCTTACAGCGTTTATATCAGCAATTTGTCACAAAATAGAACTTCCCCACAAACCAAACCTGCAGCACTGCTGCTGCCCAGCCTTGCTCCCAGCAGCAGCAAAAGCTGCTTCCCAGAGCACCTGGGAACATAGCACATAGCTAACACCCAAATCCATTTGAACTTACCAGAACAGAAGAGAGTCCAGATTTCCACAAAAAAAGATGCTGTTGGTAAACGCTCCCTCCAAATTCTGAGGAAAGAGAAGAGTGGGCTCCTTCTTTTCAGGAATATTCTGGAAATAACAGCTAGCCGAGGCCCCACTACAGGTTAATGCCCTGCACCTGTGGATTCAACAGGTTGCAGGCAATCCATTTAACACAGCTGTGCCCTGAGTAGACTAACAAATACCTCAACGGTTGGAAATTTAACCCCTTTTTTGCCACCTCATCACAAACAGCACAACATGGACAAGTTCAGCCAAAGCTGGGATCCCAAGCACAAGCCTGGCCCCCCGAGGGACATTTGTTTACCTGTGGAAGGAGGGGTACATCTTACTCACCAATGCCACCAGCAAAGCAGTCCAGGACGGGGGGTGTCTTCATAGGCTTACTCAGGGAGTAGAAGATGAAGATGTCCTTTTCCACAGAAGAGCTGCAGCAACTTGTACTGTGCAGAACGGCGCCCCGAGGAGTGCTCCGTCCCAGGGCACAGCTGCCCATCGGCACGCACGATCAGTAGGGCCCTTTCCAAAACAAGCCATCTACAAAATCAACTCTCCATGAAATGGTTTGGCTCTAAGATCAGAAACTGTTACGTCTATCAATTACAAAGTGTTTCTTAAGTCAGCAGGAGATCATAAAGAGAAGACTTTCAGGATTTCCATTTGGCAAAATGCACCTACCCTTGTTTGGGTTTTTTTCCCTCCACCTAGCCTGGGAAACCCACCCCTGGCCTGAGACAAATGCAGCCTGCACTTTGAGAGCACACCAATTTCCCCTCAAAATCTTCTGATACAAGGCTATGACTGTTGTTGAACTTAAGGAAGTGTGAAGTACCTGGTACTTCTCAACACATGGGGCACTTACCACAGACAAGACAACTAGAGCCTTCTCCTTCTTCTAACTCCTCCTTCTGCTACACAAAACATAAAAATGTAACTTTACTGGTACCACCATAAGCACATCAGCATAAAAATGTGGAAAGCACAGAACACTTGGTCACCATTGCACAAACACCAAGAGGACTTCAAATGCATGAGCCGTAGCACCTCTGTCTCAAACACCCACTGAATCACAACGACCCAGTACTCTACGAGGCTCTCCATTACAAATGTAATTTTATTTAATTTCTTCACTCAAACTGAATTTTCTCATTCCAAATCTTTAGTTAAAGAGATAGTAGTTAAACGCTTAGAAAAAAGAGGAACTGCTCTAGTAGGCAGCTAGAGAAATGTATGTATCCATACAGATATGGAATGTAAATTTCAACTCATAGATCACAACATACAAAGAAGTTTTTTATGCAATACAGACTTACAAAACAATAACAGTTCTTTTCACAAATATTTTCACAGAGCTCTGCACAGCAATCTTGTAGAAAAGTAGATTTGTGCGACACCAAAATAACTTATTGTTCCTTAGTATAAATTATTTCTCATTTCCTAAGAGAAAGAGGTAATGATTGGGGCAGGGTCCGACCGGATTTGGTGATAGCAAAATAAAAAGTTATTGTTGCTATAGGCAGCCAAGGAACATGGCATGTGCTACGGTACTGCAGGGGCTAGTTTTGGGGGGAAAAATAAGAAAGTCACAAGTCTAGTGCTCCTGCTGCTGTGTAGAGGCTGCGCACCAGCAAACACCTGCCTTTTTAGTGCTTTCACAGTCAACCAGCAGAAGTGTGCTTTGGTACTTGCACCTATTAAAAAAAATACCTGCCTCTCTGGCTTTCTACTCTGAGTTTAAAGTCTTCAGAAGAGCCTTCCTGATTTTGAGGAACAATCCACATTTTGGTGTGCTTTGAAGGAGATGCCAGGTAGAAACTAGAAGGATTCACACTCGATGTAACACAAACTCCATTTCTGGTTTCTCTCTCTTAACTGCACAAAACATACAACGAAAAAAGAACTAATTGTCTAAGTCTAGAAACATGCTTGGATAGTAACATTGGTGGAAACGATTTGCAAAGTTTAAAATTACAATAACCATAATATAAATTATTACCATTGATTCCCAGAAACTTCAGTGCTGATGTAGTACAATCATTTGGAAAAGTATGAGACAAAGGGTGGTACAGAGAGCACAGATTAAAATTCCCCAAACATCCTAATTTTCATTTCCATTACGTTAAAATCATATATCCCTCAAGGTTACAGATAAAGCTTCTGATGGAAAATCCGTTTCTTCATAATATAGCTAGAATGTGAGTTTTAACCGTCTTTACTTTAGGTTTCTTTTACATACAGGGATCAAAATAGACTTCTTATTATGACTAAAAATATAGATTTTTAACTACAGAACCCAGCAGCCATTTTTCTGCTTCTTTGCCCTTCCCCCAAAAAAGTCAAGCAAGGTCTACAAAAATAGCAATTAACTTTAAAAAATAGGTTGCTTCTTCCAGCAAATTCAAGTTACATTCAGATGTAATATAGCTATTTATAAGAAACAATGTTGTGGCAAGACAGCAAGGGAGGCGTTGCTGTGTTTGCTTTCCTTCTGACCCCAGCTGCCCACATCAGTGCCAGTCTTGGTCTCCACGAAGATCAGTATCTGGTTTGATACTCGTGGTGCCAACGATTGAAATCATTGTAGAAAACCACTATGCTCCCAGATGCCATGCCAGTCATTATACACCTAAGGAAAGCACAAGGCCATATTCGTTAGTGAACCACCTCAAATTCAAATATATAAGTCAACACACCGAAGAGTTACATCAGCACAGGCCCAAGAACCCAAGGTAATGACCAACTTCTCCTGAAGACAGCTGGAGCTGGAAGTGCTCCAAATACCACAAAAGTCAGGCTTTAGGGGCTCCCATCTTGGGCTTCCAAGGACTCCACCAAGCTGGATTTGAATAAAAGTGCCATCTGCACCACCTCTGACAGATTTATTGATGGCGAAACTCACCAAACACCAGGCGATCGTTTGTATGGTTGGCCTGAAGCTACAATCGGGAGGCAGACAACAAAATTGTCTACCAGCATCACTGTCCTGGCCAGGTCACTTCAGATTTCCTGGGACTATTTCCTGGCTTGCTTGGTTGGATTTTGGTGGGTATTGGAGTGGGATGAAGGCCAGGTGAAGCAGCAAAGTGAAAGAAGGCTAGGAGAAGTGTTCATTTGGGTTTCACCACTGCTTCAGTTGGAAATGTTAATGTTTGGGTTTGAAAGCAATCTGAAGGCTTTGCTTGTTTTGGAAGTTCCTCAAAGCAATCCCTGTGCTTTCCCACTGAGGCACTCTTTCTTTCCAAATTCCTTACCCTTGGCCTACTACTAGAGATCGTTTAGATCTGTTTGAAAAGCCATGACCCTGACATAAAACACAATTACAAGAGTTTTTATACTGTCTATTCTTCTGTCTCATATTGAGTTTTATGAAAATTCTGACATTTTAGGAAAAAAGCCTTAGAATTAAAAAAAAAAAAAACAAACCCAAACATTCAGAGTTAAAAGCTGTCATTTTTCCTTCAAATCAAAGACTAAACACGAGATCATCAAAACATTGCATTTTGATAGTATCATACCATATCAAGAGCACCATTTTGACTGGTTTTGTATTAGGTTAAAACGTCTTTTTACACACTGTCACTCAAACACATACATTCACGCATACCAAATAAATTACTCTGAGTAATTACCTGTAATTACTGAGTAATTACTCAGTAAAATACTCTGAGTAAATCTCTTCTGAGTTTCTGTGTCTCCAAACCCAAAGTGAATAGGTTCCTAACTTAAGCACATGTATAAATTTATAGATGTCCCTATTAAATTTCAGTTTATTGACATGCAAAGATTATGTTGACATGCCATTAATTACAGTTTACAGATTGTCTAAATGCAGAATTTTATACACTTCGGAGGTCTAAAATTCAACAGATGTAACTCCAGCTATTGAGATATTTTAAACAGCAGGGGCTTTTTAATGGAAAATTGTTTCTTCCAAAATGCCTATAATCTCTAATTATGCTTAACAAGAAGTTGTTGAATGTTTGATTCAAATCCACAGATTTTGCTGACTTGCATTTTTTTCAGTTCATTTTATGTAAGGTAAAAACGTTCAAACATTCAGTACGGACTTCAGCAAGTGGAAGGTTCTCAGCAATATGCTGTACTGCACAGTGTAGGTATTCCCAAGGGATTTAGGAGTCAAATGTGCTTGAAATGTACACACGAACTCCGCTAAGCAAATACACCAAAGCCAACAAAGTTCTAGCCCGAAAGCTGAAAGTGTACAAATGAAATGCTAAACATCCATCTTATAAACAAACAATACTTTTGTGATAAAAACACAGCAGGATTTTTAAGAACTGCTGCATTGCAAAGTGTGATGTAAAAATATTAACTGATTGCCTTCAAGTAGAAGGAATCTTCAAGGAGGGTCATGCTTTATGTGGATGAATTAACTTTTCTATGTTTTCTATTAAAATTAATATTTGCTTTAGCAAAATATAGATGTGTGGAGGGAATCTTATTGTGCAACAATTCTAACTGTTCTATTTTTAAGATAAAGACCTGGAATTAGGAATGTGATTTGTATTGGAAGTGAAGGAAGAAGCCTGAAAGGCACACATGTAACCTTCCACCTCCATGTGACCCACACTCTACATTGGCACAGGTCGATAACTCAAACTATTTTGAAAATCTGCCAAAGTAAGATTTCTTGAATCTCTCTTCATCCCCCCCGAGAGCTGAAATCCTGAAAAAGATTATCTGCCTAAATAGGACATGTTAGAAAGAAACTTATGCAAGCCCAGAATTCTCATTACAATCACCAGGATCTAAGGAAAATCAAAATCAGAAGTAAAACAAAAATGCAATGTAATTGTCAGTATGTCAGAATATCTCTCTGAAATTCATGAAGACCAAACTTTGCTCTATCCTTTGGTCATACGACAAGGCCATGGATCGGATTCCAGCATCACATCCTGGGTAAGCAAAAAGCCGCTTGAGGTCCCACATCTGCCATACCATGACAACTCCGTTGTCTCCACCTGTGAGCAGGTACTGTCCATCTCGACTCAGCTGAATTGCCTGGGGGGAAATCACGTGGATATTTGTCAGATCAGTATGTGTCACTCTTACTCCCTCTCTTTCACTTTCAGGAGAAGTTTTATATTGACAGCTGTATGTCCAGGCAGACTGGATATCAATACAAGCTTTTCATGCATGTACATACATAACATTACATACGTACATGACATTATTGTTATGTTATTCCACCCAGCAACAGAATTAATGTTATTATATACAAATCTCTTTAATCCATTCGACGTCACTAGTTAAGTTTTACCTCACCTGTAATTTATTCCACGTTCCAAAGATCTAATATGAGGTCAGCGAAAGGAATTTACTCTGCTAATTAGATACATTTACAAGATCCAGCAGCACTGGCATCAAAATATAATACCTGACATTCCCCCAGGGGTCTTTAATACTAGTTTAGCAGAAGCTATCCTCCTTTTCTCTCTGGCAAAAAGCTGAATGATGGAGGGAACTGAAATGTTACACAAATTACTGGAATTCATTTAGACCACCCTTTCTAGATTCCTGCTCTGGATTAATAAGATAGTGATCCAGCTCTCTTCACAGAGGCTGCTTCCTTTCATCACCTAACCTGAAACCACCCGAGACAAATTCAATAGCTTATACCCTGATTTTACAGGCAGCATGGGGACTGATGGCAAAACTATATTTGAAATCTTTATTTGGGATCCAGATCATGGAGAAAGATAGGATAGCATTGGTTTGCACAGTGAAGACTTCTTGAAAGAGGAGTCTTCAATTTATTTTGATGTTTCTTGTGCTACTGGAAACATCATGATACATACTGAGTACCTGGGAGAACAGCAACTTTCCTCAGTTACCTGATGACTATGCCAGATGATACTATGAGATATTAAGATGACTGGAAGTATGAGAAATATTTCTTAAAAAGGGATTTTGATAGTTTAAATAAGCCAAAATGTGGTTTAAGAGAACTGAATTTGAAATTTCATTAAAATAAGTGATACCCTATGGGGTTGGAGAGATCATGATCCATCTAGCTCAGTACTGTATCTCCAGCAGTGGCAGCAGGAGATGCTGTGAGGCTGGCCCCTATACAGTCCCTTCCCCTTGTGCTCCCCAGCACCCAAAATCACTGGATCAGGAATATCAGTAAGCCTACCTCAGAAAACACTGAATAAAAGTAGTTCCCAATACCAGCCCCTGGAAGACTCCATTACTGACTTTTCTCACAGCAATATCAAGATCTTACACATCTTTTCAGTGTGAGTCTTGGTAATTCCTATTACAGTAACCCTGAAGAGAACAAAACTTCTTCTGAACCAAAGACCCTGTCCTGCTGCCGTGCAGGAAATAAGGAGTAGAATTCTGTCATGTGGAACGACATCATCACGAGCTACCAGCAAGATCAAGACCCTTAGAACTACAGTTTGGACAAATATTAATAACTCCTGTAAGGCTAAAACTTTTCCTAGGCTCTCCTTCTGTTTCCAGGTGCCTCTTCTCAGTTCTCGTTCCGACTTTTGCTCGCCAATTTGACTTCTGTTTTTTAGCTGCTCTGCTCTCTACTTTTATTCTTGTATGCAAGGCTCAGCACAGCAGCAGCCTATCATCCTCTTCATGTGAGCACATGGACGGGTGAGAAACGTCTTTCCCAGTTGTTTGCTGGAGGATTTGCTGTTATCAGAAGGGAAATAAGGAACTCTGCTACTATGAAGCACTATTACCTAGTAATTAAACTCCTGATCCTACCTAATCAAGCTCCAACAGGGTAGGTTTAGACTGAACATTAGGAAAGAATTTTTCATGGAAAGAGTGGTCGAGCACTGGAACAGGCTGCCCAGGGAGGGGGTTGAGTCACCATCCCTGGATGTGTTTAAGAGCCGTTTAGATGTGGTGTTGGGGGATATGGTGTAGGGGAGAACTTCGTAGAGTAGGGAAGATGGTTGGACTCGATGATCCCAAGGGTCAATTCCAACCTAGATGATTCTATGATTCTAATCCTTCACTCCATTGCTCCTACTTAGAATTCCTTTTCTTCCCTTGTTCCTTTCTGCCTCTTCCTGTCTTCTCCCAGTCTCTGACAAGTTTATACAGTCGCAGCTCTCCTTCTCTGTTCCTGTTGCTCTTGCAACCATCTCTTTTCATTCTGTCCTTGGTTCTATCATTGATTCTGCTCCTCTTTCTCCTCTGCTTCCCCATCAGTCTTTCCCCTGCCTCGTCCAGTATCACCTCATCACGTTTCTTGCCACAGCATTTTTGTGCACCTCACTGTAGGGGATGATTGGTTCCAGGGGAAAACTCCTCATCCCTGGGCTCCAGATGTTCAGTACAGAATGTAGATGCTAAGTATTATGTACTGAATGCATTTAACCTGTGATTTGTGAATCAGCTTAATTTGGGCAGCTTTTCAACCAAATACACATCTTTCACACCAGGACTAATTCATGATAAATTTCCGCTCCCTGTCCTGAGGTAGGGAGCCACAAAACTTTTCAACAGAACAATGTAAGAATGGAGGATATTGAGAGCAATGAATTCCAAACACAAACATTCTACAAATAGAAATAGAGTGATCTACTTTAACTAAAACACTGTCACTGGAAGGCAAGGAAATTGCCTCAAGATGATAGCGTCCAAGCGGAATTCCAGCTCAAAGATTTAAATTTAGGAAATAATAGAAAGAACTGAAGACAGGATCTTGCAAACATATCTCTCTCTGCTGAAGTCTGCAAGTATTTTGGCACTTGCAATCTCTGCTTCTACAGGTTTTTCAATATGCAAAACTTGTAACATACTGAGATTTTAAATTCCTCAGGAAAAGGAAGTTGTTGCTTTTTAATATAGAGAATTTATAGCGCGTGCACCACAAAAATGAGAGAAGCTGAAACACAAAAATGTTACATTCATGCAACATTAAAGTGTTTATACAGACTGCTGACAAGCCTAGAAACCAAAATATACAGTGTACATAAGATACTGCTTCGTGAACAGCAATAATTGAAGTCAGACATCGTGCACATCTGTATTTTTTGCATTGCTGTACTCTATCACTATGATGCCAAATATATCCTGTAAGAATTACATGATGTGCAACACTCACGTTAAAATAGGGTTTCCATAATCAGAATGAATCACATTGCTAAATTTTTTTTTTCACACAATAACTTTAAAATTAACGTAATTGAAATACAAATATATATTGTAAGCAAAATATTACAGCACTGAAAAAAAACCCAGATGATAAACCTATTCCAGCTGTGTTTTGAATTAAGAAGACAACACATACATGTCAATTTAGACACAAGAAAGCAGAGTACGTGGAGGTTTTTTCCAACCATATCTCAGTATGGAAAATTGAGTACTAACCAAGGTCAGAGTTGAGTATTCTGAGCTGAAGCTCCTCCACCCCAAAAACAAACGTTCCAACCACAAATTGCTTCTGTGATTGTTTCTACCAGCCTACAAAAATACACTAAGCACCTCCCAAAGCACAGCCCCAAAGAACCTGAAAACTCATTTAGAGACCCTCTTAGAAGAGTACAGTAACTCAGTAAGAAAAGGGTAGAAAACAAACTGAGGTAAGACTCAGTGAAAATTATCTAGAACTTGCTTGCACTGGGTAGATGATCATGAGATCTAACATACCACACACAATTATTAAAAAGATTATTCATTAGAAGCAAAAATCAATATGGGGTGGTTTTCCTCTCTATAGCCATGGCAGTCTCCTAAGGGTATTTTCAAATTGCAATGAAGACCGTGACAAATAATTATTTGCTACACTTATAAAATTTAGCTGATGAAAATCCATTAACCTTATGGTCATGGTTCACTTGAATTTTATACTTGAGGCTTTTACTGAAGAAATGCTATATTAAAAGGCAAATTAAAGCCATTAATCTTTAACTCTTCCACCACCCGCAAAAGGCAGTGGGTTTTGTGATCTTTTGATTAAATAAGGTATAGGCTTTGAACCCTTTCTAATACCTATGCAATTTTATTAAGTCATTGGCTTGTTACGAAGACAAGATGTTGATTTATTTATTTTTATTGTTTATTAATAAATTTCTCAGCCACTTGCCTATATATATATACACACACTTATATGACTGAAGGAAGGAATGGAAGAAAAAGGTCACCCTGTCAACATTTCAGTTTCATGTCATGCCCTTCAAGATTTAACAAACGAAAGGATGCTTTTACTCCCAAGTACTCCGGCCGGTGTAGAGGACGATATGAATCAATTTTACTGTTCTGCTTTTCCCCAGCGTAGTTTATCTACCATTCTGCTAGGTATGAAACCGAAACAACTCTGCAACTAATCTTTCTCACAACATGAGCTTCAGACTTTCAAATAATCCCCAAAGCGCACAATTTCAGCAATGTTCAAAAAAGCTGCATTCTGACTTGTATTTCCTTGGAAAGTCTCAAAACTTTGCACAAATCCCTTTTAACATCTCGGATTTTTGAAAGGCAGTGCTTTGTGACAGCCCCGGCTTACAGCAGCAGGAGTCTGGTGGGCACTTCCACATTTCAAAACAGACTCAGGAAAGGAAAATAAATTGGTTCCTCTGGGTGAAACAGCATACAGTCTTTGTTTAGGGTAAAATAACTTTACTTCTCCGAACAAGCAGACTATTTAGAGTTAAGTTATTCATTAAGATATCTAAACATTACATGGTAGATGTACTGTGTGATATGCCTAAGCTCCACTGAGCAATACAGTATTTAAAACAAAAACAGGTGGAAGGCATTGATTAGACTTTGAATTGCCCCAGAGCATCTGAAATTTTTCTAGCGGTTTTCTAGCACAAGAATACAAGAAAGAAAATCAGAATTTTGTTCCGAACATCACTACTGAAAACCGCTAGTCTTGTCAATAGTGTTCTGAAATAGTGGTCCCTAATGACATGGGAAAATAGAAACTGGAATTTTACATTACAGCCCCAACACTTCGACCTTTTCCTTCCCTTTTTTATCCTTGTCGAGCACAAAGCAATGAAAAGTGTTTGTCAGCACAGCCCGTGGGTAGGTACTATTCATTTTAAATGCCCCTACTTTAATCAGGCAGTTACCACTTGCCTTCTAACATGATATAGTGCAGAAGCACTGGGAAAGACGCTGTAGGTTGTTTCAGCGTAAAGCCCAACTGGGACCACTGGGAGAGAAAGAAAACAAAACAAAACCAAATAAAACCCAAACCCCTGTACATAAGTAATTCTGGCCCACAGAGAGCGGAACTTCCATTGCCTCTAGCAACATTCCTAAAGCTGTGGGTACTGACTGAAACACTACAGAAATTGTTTCAGCCAGCAAGGGATTTCTAGATATTTTACAGATTTGCTGGCCTAGCTGACAACATAATCACAACTGAAAGTGACAGATTATCAACATTATTATTGTAAAAAGAGAAAACACCGTGATATGTACTTGGCTTTATGGAAAGAACCGGGATGAAGGGCAGGCTGAAAATCCCAAAAGCATTTGTACCAGGACAGCCGAAGATACAATTTCAGAGAATTGAAGAAAGATTAAAAATTTAAGCAAGAACCTACATTCATTTGGAAAACAGCTTGGGACAGAAATATACATATTCCTACTTTCTTTTCCCAGCCTCAAATCTGCACTTGTGGCTGCCACAGCATCCAAAGCTCGAATGCCCTCTCTCCCCTCACTATGGAAAAGAGACCTACATAAAGAGTTATTTCTGCATATTCCACCACCAACTTATCTGACATTTTGGAAACAGAGGCATGCTGGATCATCAGAGTATAGTACACGACAGAGTTTCATTAGGTTTTAAGTGGAATATACTGAACTACACTGGAGAATTCAGTGGTAACGGAGCATTCATTGTTCCATGTAAATTATAAAACTGAAATAATGACGATCAGAATTCTTTCAAATATATTGACACATTCTTCCATTTTAAGAATACGAATAGAGTCAAGAGAAGAACAAATTTAAAAATGCTCACAATTTTGCACAGCATCTGAAAGAATTTCAATAATTCTGTAAAACAAACCTGAGGGCAAACAGGCATTTTCTTCCTGAAACATCTAATCCAAGTAAAGGAAAAACTTTTGTGAGCTTTCAACTCAAGAGAACATTGGAAAGCCCAGAAGGTGAGTTGCTGGCCTCTTCCATCAGATTATGAAAGTCAGCTTGGAGGTGTAGTACTGCCATATGCTTACAACACCACAAGTCTCCTCTTGCTGATGTTACATAGTTAAACATTTTTTATATGGGAAACACTTCTTTACTGTGAGGGTGACCAAGCATTGGTAAAGGTTGTCCAGAGAAGCTGTAGAATCTTCATCCTTGGAGATATTCAAAAGCCATCTGGACACGGTCCTGGGTAACTGGCTCTAGATGGCCCTCCTTGAGCAGGGGAGCTGGACCAGATGATCTTCAGAGGTCCCTTCCAACTCCAATCGTTCTGTCATTCTGTGCCTCTAAGACCGTGACTACTGGCATAGAGACCATAACTTCAGGCATTTGAGGTAGCCTGAACACTGACCCAACAATGTGATCTTGCTTCACGTCTCTGCTGCATTCTGTAACTTTCTAGCAGATTTGGTAACGCTTGTTCATTTTTTCCCTTCCCTTTCCTTTCGTTCTCATTCAAGGAAAAAGTGGGAATATTTTGAATTCAAGGAAAGAATTCTTTTGACATATCTGCTTCACCTGCAGTATAGCTGGCAGGTTCTGCTCTGCTTCATAGGTACTATTTCATAGGAACTGTCAAAAGACCTTCATTTTGTATTATTAAATAATTTC
>JAOXNH010000031.1:17383594-17400386 GCA_028566575.1 Bartramia longicauda
AGTACGCTCAACTTCGAGAAAGTGTCTCAAAGTAGGTACTTTGGATACACTAAAGCAGAAAGATCCTAATCCTAAGAAACTTCCAGTTGAAAAATAAGTGTGGACAAGCAAATAGGAAAATGATAAACAATATCCATGGAATCAACCACCATTCCTTACAATTTGCCCACCAAAAGCAGGTCTTTGAGTACACAAATGGAGCATATTACAGGCTTTGTAGCTAAGCTCAAAGAGCCTGAACAGAATTACTACAAGTTTTAGTTGGCAGTTTATATGTAATCTTCATCAAACAAACAAGACGGCAAATTCTCTTTCTCCTGAAACTAATTTTTGCTTCCCTTTCTGAGAAGTTACCCATAACAAACATGCTTCACCATCCTGCCAGTCAAGAGCTGTATCCAACTGTGTGCTAGATGCAATTACACACTGGATAAACAAACAAAATGAAATAGTAATCAGCAGGCTGTAATAGGGAAATTGATGTTGAAACTGATGTGGAAACTGGTTGCCTCTTCTTGTAAATGTCTAAATAATCCTCAGTTTTAATGTGTTTAAAAAGAGGTTTCAAATTCCGCAGCAACTGAAACAAGGTTAGAAATAAAACCATCATAAAGTTAATAAATCCTGCCAACTGATACCATATTCCTCTTTGCATTAGGATTATAGCTTCATGGACAGAAAGAGATGACAACAGCAACCTTACCTTTTGAACCACTTATTACCAGACCAAGTTCAGCACAAATGGTAGCGCAGGTGATCTCATAGTCATGTCCTGTCAAAATAGCTCGAGGAGTTGCAAAATCACCTTCAATGAAAAAACAATAAAAGCAACCCTTGGTTACAACCTATTTCTAAAATCACTGCTTTCAATCACTGTAGCGTCTTTCGTTTCCTTGCTCTTTGAGTTCATGTTCCCTACAAATCACTTCTATGCTACTGTTTGCATGTGGTTGTTCCGTGCTCACACCCACAGAGTGCAGCAGCAGCACTACAGGAGTTCAGCCTATGCATTTACTAACACATTCATATAAACATCAGGTGTGTAATAAAAACAAAAAGAAGTTGGGAGCATACAGATTTGCTTTTTACCCTCCCTCCATCTCCCTCTCTATTTTTTTTTTGTGTGTGTGTGGAGAAAGAGATCTCAATCAATTACTACCTTTTCCTGTAACAAGCATACGTAACACAATTGTCACTTGTGTCACCGAGAGGAGACACCTAGGGTGCCCAAAGATGAAGTAAAACACCCATCAATGGATTTTATTTTAACCTAGTAGCACTGTTGAAACCTCAGCCTGATGTCTAGTTCCTTGTAAGACGTGGAGTTTGCACCATAATCAGTATGAATTTCAGGTAAGTTTGCAAAATCCAAACACCCAAACCCAACATTAATTACCACTGCTCCTATTAGACATTTCCCTACAACAAGAACAAAAATAAAATGTATTTTTTTTTGAGATTCTCTTTTTAATCAAACATATGTGGACACCATAAAAAAAAAGAAACTGTATAACAGGGGCATTTAAATTATTCTCCAGGTCAAAGCAGAGAAAGGGTAAGCAAATGCTGTAACACTCTTTAGATAGTTTTATAACTTTATTCCCAGATCGTTTGCTGGATCTCCCTCTTCCAGAGTGGAAATCATGATGTTACTTTTCCATTCCCATACAATTAATTCATTCATAGCATTTCACAAATCACTTAAACTCTAAAGAATATATCTTTAGAGAACGTTATCATGTAGTTTCAAAAAGGATTAGATGAGTTTTTAAGCAGCAGGGAGTAATTTCGCTTCACAACCTATGGCACCTGAGGTACCAACAAGGCAGTAAAGCAATGCTAAAATCAAACTTATTTTACTTCAGAAACAGGAGAAAGTTTTGCAAAGAAACAGAGTAATAATAGGGCCATAGGTCACTAAGGTGGCATCATTCAGATTACATTCGGGGTTGTAACTTTTCAAAAGACAAAACCAGCAAAATATCATTAGTTTGTCTATGTAGAGGACTGGGTGTTATTGTTAATATATTACTATGTTAAAGCAGCTAGCTACCCAGCCCCTGCACGTGTACAGCAAGAGACCTCTGTGGAAAAGGAAGTCTAAGTCTGGGTTTGCATACATAAAAGCTTGGCTTACTCTCTGTATTTTACATTTTTCTCACTCTCCCAAAGTGTCCATGTAGCTGCCACAGTCAAACGGCTTTTTTAGAAAAAGTCATAATCTATAACAAAGTATCAAATCAAGGACTTTGCCCTCTCAAAATGTGATTTATGCTGCAGTTACTGTTATAATCTATAATTTATACCCACAATACAAAATCTGGAAAAGCAAATAAATCTTTTTCTTCTTAGATACATACATATACACTAAATATATATGTGTGCATATAGACACACACATATGCGTGTACGTTATCAGCATTTTAAATCTGAAAATGCTTTGGAGCAACTTGCTGAATTGTCCCTAATCTCCTAATAAATAATCATTACAAGCTATTGCTTTTGTTTCCTATAATGTTTGGCAAAACACACTCAAAGCCAGGAAGTATGGCAGACAGCTCAGAAGCAAAGGAAAAACTCCCAACAAATTAAAAGCATAAGGGTAGACTTAATGACCTCTAGGTACTTCTCAGGTGGCTGATCCTACGAATGCTCACAAACCTCTTAAAGAAAGCCTGCTCTATTGAACTTTCCTCACATAAACATGGGGCAGGCACCTCAGAATATTTGGAAATGAACATTGCCTAGATAAGCCACAAATTTGCAGTTTTACGGGAAAATGCAACAGCAACCATAACAGTCTTATTATTCAGCAACAATTTAATTTTGTTGACCCCATTCTCTCTTCCTGTTGTCCCCAAGCCATAAAAGAGGAGTCAGCTTTGTGCCTTTAAAGCTTGTTAGTTTGTTTTCTTTTAAATGAGCTGCCTACCTTAGCAAAATTCCACAATTCTGGTTCTATTACTTTATTTTGCTCTCTTTTGCTTTCACAACTTGCATTTAACACACACTTGCATAGATCAGCAAGGAATTAATCTAATATATACAACACGTTAATGAAACTTTTTTTGAAATCAGAGAAGTTTTAAATGTACAACATTGTAGTGGAGGTAATGAATATAAGATGTTGGAGTTAGAAGGACGCATAAGGAGCAATGCCTGAATGAATTATTAGGAGGTGCAGATAAACAAAATCCTTATAGTAAACTTACTTATAGCAACTACACTACTGTAGGCTTTACCTACGTTAGGCTGTCAGCAACTATACGCATAAAATGTAGGAGATAAGATTCTTAAAGCAAAAAGTACAAAATGAGCATGCATATTTATCACAGGCCACAGAAAAGTAAAATCGCATAG
The DNA here is from genome assembly GCA_028566575.1 of Bartramia longicauda. NCBI lineage: Eukaryota > Metazoa > Chordata > Aves > Charadriiformes > Scolopacidae > Bartramia > Bartramia longicauda. The sequence continues at coordinate 17,386,955 of JAOXNH010000031.1, forward strand.
GTAATGCTTGCAATCTTCTTAGGATTTGGACTTGACTCCAAACATAACAGAGTATAAATCTACAGGTGGCAGGATCAGGGTTTCATAAATTATATCAGCTGTTTACTATAATACATTCGTTCTAAAGAAACACTTTAATGCAAAAAAAAAGAAACACAAGAGATCTGAATAGTATCTTTAAAGAAATTAGGACTTGAATAAATACTGTAAAAAAGGAGTCCTGTGAAAAGTCAGGCTGACTCCTTTGATAAGAATGTCAAGTATTTAGGGGTTTCCAAGCCTCTGATTTTCCAAATAATGGGGTCAACTTAAAAGCTGGTCGTAGAGCAGAACAGATTTCTTTAAAAGCTTTTAAATTGTTATTGCTTCAGAAGATTGTCATGGTTTTCAATAATGCAAAGAGAAAATTTTATTTTGTTGCTGGTTTAAGGGGCACCACTTCAAACTTTTCTAAATTGTTTTAGGGGAACCGGCTTGCAGACCTTTTGAAAAGCTGGGGAAGTGACTTCAAAGGGAAAAGAGTCTTTGTCCGCTAAGCAGGTTTACGACCACTGATGCAAACCTTAACTAAGGACTGAAAAGAATACTCAGTGCATCTTTATGGAGATCCCTAAGGAAGATGAACAAGTCAAATGAGATTAAAGATAGTTCAAATTCTAGCACTAATAACCAAGACACAACAGTTTTACAGATGTGCTTTTCTCAGCACAGTATATAATAATATCCTTAGTCTATACCATTGCTGGATTGCTACTTGAAGTTGAATGCTGTGAGGATCTTAATGCCACGTTCACATTGCAACAAAAGTCGTGGATGATTTATTTAAGGCACAGGAGTGACTTGAAGTTATTTTCCAGTAATGGACAGAATACTCTACCTTTACACCAACCAAATTATTTCAAAAGAACTCTCCTACGTTCCAATAAATAATTTCTGCAAAGCTGTTTTTCCATAGAAAATAGCATAAAACATCATTGTTCCTCAAGTGACTAAAGTACATTTTAAATGATAAAATTCAAGCTTCAGAAGATAAAAGAAGAGCACATGATATCATGTCATCTTATGGCGATATTTCAGTGAAAAAATGTTAGGCGTTTGGAAACTATGTTTCAAAAGGAACAGTGGGATTATAGCAAAGTCAAAACTTTCTTCTAGTTTAATGACATCCAGAAGAAGATACACCTTACTGGATAACAAGAAATTGGTTGGTATTGCTGGGTCCATCTCCACTATTTTTTTCAGCTTCGGTGATGTTACAAACCAAAACAGGATCATGACATTTAAAATCCACCGGTAAATTCCTAAAAAGACCACTTTCTATATTTTCAGTGCTAAATTGTAAGAGCTGAGCCAAACATAGGAACTCATTTAAAGAAAAATCTCTCCCTAAAAAGAAATCAAGCTAGAGAAATATGAGATACACTTCCTACTATTTCAGGGTGAGATAATATTATGGAACACATTAAAATATGAAAAATTTGAGTATGCTCCTTTTTACGTTTTATGCTGAGAAGATAGTTAATTATGATAAGTCACAGACAGCCAAACAGTAATTACTAAATTATTATTCTATGATTGCAGAGGCTGTAGGGCACTTTTAAATGGCAAATTAATTATGTGATTTTATGTCAATATAAAATCCAAATGAAATGAAGCATCAGTTAACCTAACTATCTTTATACCTACTTCTTGCAAAAATAAGTGATTGAGTACTTTCTCAGAAGGACACATCAACCAATCCAAATTACCTGTGTAAGAAAAGTTTTCTAAAAATCATTTTGCAAATTTCAGAATTTTGAAGTTGTTTCATATGATAAAAATTGAGGAAAACAATAAAAGGTTAGAAGTCAATTAGAGAAGTACAAATGTACTTAGAGAATATATGACGTTTGACGTTCTTTTGGCAAAATGGAAGTAAATCAAGAAAATTAATTTGCTGCTAGACTCATATGTTGATTACATAGCAAGTTTCAGAGTTTAATTACATCAAAGAGATGACTGTCAATTATGATACAAACTCTGTATATTAACATTATCTATACATCACACACAGTGAATACTTAAATAACAGCCAACTGGTTAAAAACTCATTTCACTAGCACAGAAAGGCTAGCTCTTTGATGGATGTGACACCTTACTAAAGCAATAGCACACAATATTACTGAGGTACTCCTAAAATTTCAGTTTGAACAATCCCTCCTTTTTAAATATGCATTTTTAATGTAACAATGTAATTTTTTCATATTATATAGGAACTTCCTTGTTGTCCAGTTCTTCACATGGTTCACACACTGCAGCAGCATCTCCTCTAATTCCTTCAAACTATTCCCCATCTGTTCAGACATTGTTAACAGCAAAAAGTACAACCTTATGCCTGGATGCAAGTTTTGGTTTTGCAAAAAACACTTCAACCCTACATTTTCTGAAAAAAGCAACAGTATCTTTGAACAACATATCATTCTATCCCAAAGCCAAATCTAAGAATATTAAACACAGAAGATGATGCTATAATGGTGCTATGTTTGTTCAGTAAAGAAAGAAAATAAATTAGATTTATCTTGTAGAATTCTTTTCAGTAAATACAACACAGGGAAGTGTTTACTTGTACTCCTTCCCGCAGTCACGTTGTGCAACAAGTGACTAACATTTATTCAGTACTAATATAAGATTTTTTGTACGCGTTGTGTCAAGATAACAGGTTCACTACGTTTCCAAAATAAACACAGTAAAGAAAAAGATCTAACGGGCCTTCACGAATTGGATATTACAATTCCGATTTCAAAAGGCAATAATCCCCAGCTTCTTAATTCCCACACCATGTGCACTGCGAAGCTTTCTGGAACGAGTTCGCCCTTACTAAGGATTCATCTGCTGGAAGTCCTGGAAGTCATTCAGCAGGACTCCTCCCACTGAATACAGACCTTTTTGAAGCCTCTGGAAAGTATCTGCAGGTGAATATTCAGGGTCACTGTACACTAATATTTTAATATTTGCGCCATCCCGACTTCATAAACTGCTACTTAAATATCAGCTTTGAAGTTGTAAAACACTGTCATTCTTGTTTGAGGGTGTTCTGAAACAGCTTTATGAAGGGGCCTTTTTTGTTTATGCTAAAAAAATAATCTATTTTCTTCATATTTCTCTCTTGTGGTTTATAGTATAACTATTCCATTACTTAGTAAATCCAAGAAAAAAGAAACAACAAACCTTAACAGGAAAGGAAAAAACCCATCAAGCAATTATTTCAGTCAGAAATAGCACCTACTGTGGAATTGTTGTAAGATAAAAGACATCTTACAACATGCTGAAACCGACTGCTCGTGGAAACTTATACAGTATTTCATACCTTGGGCAGAACAATCCGAGATGAGAGATTTCATATGGGAATTCAGCTTGATTTGGCAGGTTTTGATTTTTTTTTTCTATTCAAATACTACCTTCAAATAATTTATTTTTGTTTAAAATAAGACCAATGCATCACTGCAAAATAATACTGTTCCATAACAGCATGTAAAAGTCTGTGCTTTAGCTATTTGATTACTTTTGTAAAGTTAATTTCAAACCAATGCAGCCGTAGTGTATTGCACTAGATAGATGCTTATCACCTTTACGTATGGATGTAACTGGGAATACCAAATTCAGAGCATACATAAATTAGCTGTCTTTTTAAAAGTAACTGTTTTGAAGCAGGTTTGTTTTTTTTTTCAATGAACCAGACCATAATTCTAATAACGTATTGTATCCTCTGTTCTGCCTTACACTGTATAGACTTTGAACAGAACAGTTATTTTTCCCAGCAACCAAACAAGGTAAATAAATGTGATATATTAGTACATCATCCCACCACTATGCATATGGTGCACATTAGGTTTGTATTCATTTACCATATGAATATAATTCCTTTTACCACATCAACTATTAGTTACAAGTTGTAAATATAGCATTGTTTTTCCTGGAACTCAAAGGTCTGCATTACATCATGAAGCACTAAATATCCTTATCCTTCTGGAGAATTTCATGTATATAGTTTTAGTGACACCTCAAGCTGGATACTGCCAAAAAAGCAGCATCCAAGCTCTTTCTCTGTTTCCGGTCTCGAAATGCATATTAACTTCACTTGTATCTGGATTGTGCCTCAAAACTTGCTCTACAAGGTCACTTGCAATTACTTACTCCCATTGACAAATTCTGAGACACAATCTTAGCCATTTGAAAACAAGGACAATAAAGAGGCTGCGCTCAACACTGTAGGACACACTTGTAGTCAAAACAAGTATTTACAGCACACAAACTTACGTGCTCATCAGGACCAAATCACTACAACTATTTAAGTGCTTTCCAAACCATCAGTGAACCCTATTTGCAAGCTCTTTTCAATGAAGACCTTGTCCTCCTCTCTGTCTATGACATGACTTCCTTGGCATTATATAAATACAAAATTCCATTGCTTATGCAGCACCATTGCAGATTTCCAGATATACCAGAACTCATCCACCTGTCATACCTCATCTTTTTCCAGTTTAAATATTTGGAGGCTAGAACCATCATTTATATGTGATTTACAGAGTACTTGGAGGAATGAGGCCTCAACCTCTTTGAGATATCAATGTGTTACGGTTTAAAAATGAAACGACAGTGACCTTTTGTAGCTGTATAATGTAAGGGTCTGTCCTAGGCTCATGCAGACAGTCCCAGCACTTGCTGCACTCCCTAAAATGGTGACCTGTGAAGGTACAGGGAACTGTAGGACCAATTACAGCATTAGGGCCTCTGACCACGAAGCTTGCATGAGCCTTTCAAGACTAACATCAAATAATGCAATAAACGTTAGGGAGAAGAATATTTAGTGGTTGCTATCCTTTTCACAACATGTTACAGATACTGTTCTAAAATAAATACTTTTCTAAAGTAAATAAATTTTCTGAAACAAATTTTCTGAACATTTCTGAAATAAATTTTACTGAATTTGACTTACAGCAGAAATAGAAAAAAATATTTCAGTAAAAACAAGAACAAAGTATCCCATTTATTTTTAGTCACATCTAACAAAACACTCCTGACCTGTTTCTGTTTCTGTTCATATTACCCTTAATTTCAGCTTGTATTTTCTCATTATTATTTTAATAAAGAGGATAAAAATTATACTATAAATGAAATTATTTCTTTTCTCCAAATACATGAAAATATTTATATTTTAAATATTTTACTAGGCAATGCTTTGGAGAGTCAGTCCCAAGAGCAGCTTTCAACTCAATGCCAGCAGATGGTGCTAAAGGATTCTTGCTTTATATTCAATACTGTGCTACTCTCTCCAGCCATTTTTGAGAAACAAAGAATATTTGTTATGTCTTCAGTTAAACAGTACTAAAATAATATTGAATTATTTACTGGCTTTTTTTGAAGAAGGACCCAAGCAATAATATAATGTGTGTAGGGGGGAAAAAAAAATAAGTGCTATTGAGCACATGCAGACGTTTTTAAACTCTCAGTGCTGTACTATCATAGAGCAACACTTCTCTTAACAGAGCGACTACAGCGAAAGGCATCTATTGCATTAAGAGCTGTAGCAATTCCAAATATATTTTAGTATTTGGAGGCTCTGCAAATTTTTGCCTAATATGGTAGACCACCATTTGACAGAAATTAACAATAACAGCAGAATTTCCATTACTAACTAACGTGATTACTGATTTATGGACATTTTGACACCCCTACTACTTAGCATGATAAATGCAAAAGGGAACACTGACAGAAGAGAATTTTACAACTAATTCCCAGTTAATTTTTTTCAGAAAATAAGTTGTTATGCAAACTACTTCCAAATCTATTTTTTTTTTCTTAGGAAATAATCATTAAAATTCTAAATATTTATGCTAGAAACATTCTTTAGAAATGTGGAACCTTACCTTCTCTGTTATCGTTGGTTTTGAAACTGAAAATAAAAGTCCAAATCATGCAGAAACTTGGGAACCAAGATGCAGGTTAATTCGAGATGAGGATAAGGATGGGGGAAGAAGGCGAAGAGGGGTTTTTTGCTACTAAGTTAACAGCAGACATATGACCTGCTTGAAGTCAGGGTGACTATTCACTGTGTACGGAGGCAAGCATGTATGCAAATCTTCACAGAATTCAGCTTTACAGGATTAGTGTGTCCAAGTATAAAGAAATTATTACCAATGATATTAATCAACCAACACAACCTCATAAGGTCATATTTTCAAAGATTAAATCACCTGCATTATCCACTTAAATAATTAATTATCAAGCAGTCACTTATAAAAAGCTGAAATTTTCAAACTGAGAAATGTGGGTAGCAGTCGGTGAAATACAGCTGTTTTCTCTTTTGCTATGATTACTAATACAATTTAAACTAATGATTTCTCTAGTCTCAAGACCATAGCTTTAATTCAATAATAATGTTAATGGATAAAAAATCAAAATTCAAATACTTCTCCAGGAATTGTAGCTACAAAACCCCAAACAAAATACAGTTTCTTTTAGAAGTAGCTTGGATAGTAGCTTGAATGTTCTTCGGNNNCTTCGGCAAGACAGGAAACAGGTGATTAAATTTTGAATCCTTTGGGAGATTTCATATTTTATAAATGGAGGTATTTTTAAAATTTGTATCTGAGGAGGATATTCTGCATGTTAGAAATAGTAAAAGTGTTCAATGAATCCTCTCAAGTACATCTCGGTTATATCCAACAACTGATTTTAAGTATGAAACCATGTGCTTGCATTCACACAGCTACACCAGTAAAAGCATCTAATTTCTCTAACACCCTTAAGAAAACCTGAATATAGTTCCACCTAAAAAATAGAAAACTATGCAATGAAAGCACACCCATAATCCTTGTGATGCAAACATGATGCATACAGAGAGTAACATTTTCTAGTTTTATGGGCTAACATAAAAGAGGTGATATAATTTGGTTTATTCACACATGTGGAAGATCAATGCAATAATTCAGAAGAGATCGCATTAGTATTAGTAGTAGTAATACAGTTATACACAGACTCTACATTTCATTAGTACTGAATACTTTTATTGGTTAAGGCCTAATTTCATTAAGCAAATCAAATTTATAAATTAGGTACCTTTTCGTTTTTCAAAACTAAAAAATAATTATGAACAGATCTGTCGAAATTTTGAAAGCAATAGAAGAGTCTCTTCATATTCTACGAATATAGTGTAAGAATAGCAGAAAAGCACTTTATCTTCACCTTCACTGTGGAAATGCCTACCATCGTATAAGCAGAAGCAATATTCAGACAATTAAATTCACCACTGTGAATTCACCACTCTCCTCCAAGTACATCCAAAGAAAATAATTACAGTGAAAAACCAAAAACTCAGAAGACATAGATTGACATTCACTAATCTGCTTGGCCTCTACTTAGTAGAGGGATAGATGAGGGATCATTAAGAAGGAGGATTGGAAAAAATGGGATATTCCAACTACAAGGATGTTTGTTGCTAAGGAAATACAAGTACATGTGTAGCAAGCAACGTGGTGACAATTTTAACTATATAAGCAACAGCTAGAGATGACCTTCTAGATATGACTGTAACCAATACGGCAAAACAGATCAAAATCATAGCGGTGACAGGAACTTACATGAAAGTGGTGAAGATATGAGAGTGTTCAGTAGGCTTTATAAGGGAAAGAACAAGGACAAGAAGATAATTTTTTGAAGTATTTTGGGAAGACAGATTTCAATGGATACAGAACATTTGTCTGTATCTCATGAGAAGCAAAGTCTACAGAAAAACAAAGGAGAAGGTAATAAGGATACTAGCGAAAACTGCTCCAAAGCAGCAGAAGGATGAGACAGACAAGAAGATACCAGATGGTGTAACTGAAAGTTTTCCAGTGACTGTAAACACAGGGAAAGTCAGGCAGAAAGATCAAAAGTAGCGAGATTTTTCTGAACCAGTGTAAGAGACAAGGTATGAGGAAGCAAGGACAAATCCAGGACAGCCAAGCATGGATGAGATGCAACTAACAATGACATCAGGAACAACAGTCCTTCTATAAAAACATAAAAATGTTAAGTTTTCATGAGAAGCTGGTCTGTTATTAAAAGCAAGCAACACCAATAGATGATGCCACACATTCAAAAGTAGAATTCTGCAATAAAAAGGCCAACAGCAATCAGGGAGCAAACAAAGGTAAAAGCAGCAATGAGAACTGTTGTCTCAATTAGAGAATACTGAAACGAGGAAAAAGTTTGGAACTCAATTGGCCTGGTAATACCGACTTCAGGAGACCGTGAACATGAAGCTACATGATCCCAGAGTTGTAACCGTTGTTATGGATATTGGGTGAGGTTCTGCAAGATTAAAAAGTGTCTTGTGTTGTTTAAGAAGCAGGAAAAGGAAAATTGAGAAATTAAGAGAGTAATCTGTTCAATCCCAACAAACAGAAAAAATACTGGCAGAACATTTATGTTTATATACACAAACACACACAATTTCCTAGAAGAAAACAAGGAGATGAGTAACAGCTGATTTGGATTTGTTATGAACAGATCATGTTAAAGCGATTTTTTTCTTGCAATGGCAGAGTAACAGGATTTGTCTTCAGGGAGACATCATATATTTTGACTTTATTAAGGACTCTGGCGCTGTTCCACATGGGCAATTTCTTAAGGAAAATAGGGAAGCACATGTTTAGAAGCCGTTACTATACATCAGATGAAAAACCCATTGGAAAGCTATATTCAGAAACTTATTCATTGTAAAAATGGTAAATGTATTGATGGGTATTCCTGAACTGTGTACTCTCTAATATTTTCTTTAATGACCGATTTGACAGAATAAGACTGCAAATTACATTTGCAGACACGAGTTGCTGCGAGTCTGCTGGAGGACAGGATAAGAGTTCAAGATGAGTTTGACAAATTAGAGAAGCAGTCTAAAAAGAACACAATTCAGAGAGTTTAAAGACAAGGTTCCACCGTCAAACTACACAGAGGAGGAGAAACTACTAAGTAGACAGTGGTTCTTCAGAAAAGACTCAAATCTATATTGGCTCATATACACTTAAAGAATTAACACTGTCATGCTGTTTTGAAACAAACAAGTATCTCCTGGGGATGTGAGAAGTACTGGTCTGTAAAACAGGTTGTTTTCTACTTATTACTGGGAGGGCTTCCAACGGCATTGCTGGGTCTGCTTTGAGGAGACAGGCAACTGAAGAGGAGAGGAACTCAAAAAATCACAGGTCTAGAAAAACATGACTTATGGCAAAAGACAGAAAGAATTGGGTTATTAAATCTGGAAGCAAAGAATTTCAGGTCATGGTAATCCAAATCACTGGAAGCTGTTGCAAGGAGGAAATAAATAACCTGTTCTCTACACGAAGACTAAATATACAAGATACGACAGAATGCAACTGCTGCAAAAAAGAACTGGATCCTAGGCTGAACACTGGGAAAAAACCTGCTAATGACAGGGCTTCTAAGGCCCCAAAATATATTTGCCAAAGTTTTTAACAGAAGGTCGGACAAACATCCGTCGGGAATGGTTTTGGTGTAGTTAAGCCTCCTTTGGGAAAAGAGAATAGGTCAGGTGACCAAAGCTCCTGCCCTCCCTGTTTCCTATGGTTCTGTGATTACAAAGTAAAATGCAATCCCTCAACCTAGGAAACGCCAAAACACTAAGAGCTGCCACTTGAACTTAAAAGCGAGAGTGGGATGTGAAAGTGACACGCACCATTTGTATGCAAATGAATTCTCTCATCTCTTTTTTCTCCGGCCACCCCATGTAGTTCCTCCCACTTCTCGCCTCCGCTCCACCTCCATCGAAGCAGGCTGGGCAAGTGCCAAACCTGGCATCTTTCCGCAAGTACACCGCCCTCTCCCAGGAACCTCTACACATTCTACCACCCCTTTCAGGAACACAAGTCCTGAATGTCATGGAATGTCACGGCCCCATGTGGTACCTCGCCATTAGGTCGGAGCCTCTACATATGCAAAAGCAAACCTTGTGACACAGATCACACATGGGCTTCAAGGGGCACCAAGGGGAGGGTCACATCCTCTCCCTCCTACCTCTCCACCTCCCAAGCCACATGCCAAGGAGAGAAAAAGAAAAGCCCCTTACGCTATCCATCTCCACAGTAAATGACGCTAATTAATGTGAACTCAAAATGGCTCAGGGTTATTCTAAAGAATAGAACTATTTCAGCCCCTCCGCTCTGTTCTGAATTATTCCTAGGCTTGGTCAGAAATTGTCCACGGAAACATTTCTGCATCAGAAAAGGTCTGTGCACCAAAGTGAAGTGCTGCCATGCTTCTACATTTTCAAAACCAATTAATTTAGAAAGAAAAAACCCCTACATTTGATCAAAGAGCATGGTGAAATATTTTTTGAATTTCAGTTTTTAATTTGAGAAGGAAAAAAGGACTTAACCCAAATGTAATCAAGCTGTTTTGTGAAGAATAAAAATAGTTTCCAGCAGATGTGTCTCAAGTAGGAATTTCATATCTTTGAGATTTAAATTCATCAAATTTGGTTTACATTGATCAATGCATTGAGAGTTATTAGGGAGAAACTAAACTGACAGTGAGACTGCATAGGTGTAATCTCAGTTTAAAAGTTAAAAATTAAAAAATATAAATAATGAATATTTCGGTAACATATTTCTTCTGTTAAACCAAAAACGTAAAGAATTTTTCCATACAGTCCAATTGGCCAGAAAACTGTCCTTGATAAAGAATATCAAACAAAACACTTATTTATCACGTATGCCGTAGCCCACCTGGCTTGTCAGCTTGAGTTAAGTATTATTCTGAAACATGAATATATGCAGCCAGAGATCAAGAGCTCAGTGCTTCCTAAAGTAACGAAACCAGACAAAGGAACCTAAATAAAATGTAACTGGTAGAGTAACGGGTGCCCAATGGGATAGTATTTAGGGTAGCTTGATCATACCAGTCTGCTGACTGATGAATATCAGAGGCAACAGGTACTATGAAAGGAGGAAAGAAATGCTCCTGGTTTAGATTATTTTTGTTGAAACTACTCTGGCATCATGATTTGGTACAGTGCCATTGGATGCATGTTGCTGTGAAGTCATTTCAAGGTGGAAATTAGAGATAATTAAATAGAGAAAAAAAACAGAAGTATCAACTCTGAGAGTACCTAAAATTCCAACAAACAGTGCTCATTGAAAGCATGAATTAACTATGCTTTGAGGTAAAAAATCATAAGCTTCAAATACAAAAGAACATGGGAAAAGCTAAATCTCTAGCATCCCACAAATGGATGGAAGTTACAGTTGCAGTACAAGGGCTCAGAGCCCAACAAGTCTGCTGGTGCTTTCCATTTCTGACAAAATCAGAACTAAGCAGAAACAGCTCTTTTTATTTGCCCTTTCGAAAAAAGTTTGACTGAACAGAGATGCCTATAGAAAGCTATTTCTGGGAAAAATTAAACCCCCTAGATTACCATCTCTTTGAAGCAGAAACTGTCTTTTACTATACACATGTCTAGGCCTATGTACAGTGCCATGAGATTCCAATTCCTAAAAAAAGCTTCCAGGCATGCTATATCACAAAAAAAAAGCTACACAATGGCAACTAGTAAATGTAGGAGCCATTGCATGTCCCTAAAAGCAAAAGTTTAATAGGACTGCAAATAAAGAGACTTACCAGGTAGCTATTGTTTCATTTTAAGCAGTAGTTAAAATAGCCTAGTATTAACTTTGAAAACTGCAAAATTTTAATACATTAGAAATTTGCATTAGAGAAAAAAGTCAACAGATTATAATAAAGTCACAAAATCTCGGCAATGTGATCTGGTTAAGGTCATAAAGGAGCCCACAGCCTCAAGGTCTTGTTCATAAAGCAGACAAGCCTGGCAAATACTCAGCAAGAAGGACTTCTCAGGAGAGGACTCGGAATCTCCAAAGATGGGCTACGCTTGTAGGCCTTGAGAACACTATAAGGGGACACCAATAAATGTTCACTCTTTTGCACCAGTAAAATATTTATGGTTTTCTATTCAAAAGGGCAGTTTTTCTCTTAAGGGTTTACAAGCTTGCTTGACCATCAAGCTCTTCAGTTCCTTTCACACATCTTTTGGAGTTTACAAGTTTACAAGCTCTGCAAAAATAGTGCAGAGTTTGCATTTTCCTTAAATCGATAGATCGCAAAATATGTATAAAGTATTCCCAGAGATTTTGTCCCTCAACCAAAGCCATATTTATTTAAAGATGCTCATAAAATTCTGCTAGCCACATCCCAGAAATGCTCCCATCTCTTGAATCAGACTGTTGGAAGGATAATGGGGATAGTTTGCTCTCATTCTCTGCTTGAAGATTCTGCAACTGCGTGAACTGAACTTCTGTATCTTGTGTAATTTTTTAATAGCTTTCACAGTCAACATCAGATAATTTACAAGTTAAATTCAGATATTCGTTCCACTATTAATTAGTTGGGCTTCTTCAAAATAGTTCATGGGATGCAATTTCAGTCAAACCACCTCTTTTTTTTCATATTCAAGTAACTCCAGTTGAGTAACAGATTGAGTATGGAACACACAACTTTACCAAACCGATTAATTTGGAGGATGTCAGATATTGTTTACATTACATAGAATTGTATGCTAGCTATATGCAATATATGCCAGGTATAACAACACTTCTTATTTTCCAGAAGTCCATTTTGTCCTTTGCAGACCAGTTTGGTCTTTTTTAAATCCTTTACTAGTATTCAAACAGGGTCAGAGAAGACCTTGTGTATCGCAGAAAACCTAACAAATACACTTCTGAGGACAGACAGAATATATTGCTGCTCACTCCTTCTCTTCAGGGTGTTTTCTTTTTGGCTGAACAGGGAGAACACAGCCACTGTTTGGCTACGATGCACCCCTCTATTCAGGTATGTAAGCTCTCACTAGCTGTCTCAAAAGCCTTGTACTCCTGTGAACTGGCTCACTGAGGCTTTTTGTCGAGCTGCACGTCTGCTGCCTTCTTTGCTTTGGGCATCAGGGCTTAATTTTTTGTGTGGAGCGAAACTGGCATAATAACGAGATCACTTTCTACCTTTCCTGTTATATAATACAAGCACAGCAGGGTAGAAAACCCATAGCATTTTGTTGTTTTCCATATAAAATCATGAGCTACAAGAGAGAATCTTCAGGAGTAAAAAGATCTGGGACTTCCTGGGAAACTGTGCAAGACGGAAGAGATTAAATTCTTTGGGAAGTGCAAGGTGAGTTTGGGTGGGGAAGGGTTAAAAGTGAATCAGGCTGAAGCAGGGTTACTCTGACTTATTAGTTTGGTTATATGGTATGAGCCCTGTTGCTTGCACTAGAACCCATTAAAATGCCTAGTACGTGAGAGCGAGGATTAGGCACGTAGCACCCCACCAAAACATTAAACGAAAAAAGTTTTAAGCTTGCTTCTTTCATCTGTCCTATGCG
>JAOXNH010000031.1:17413613-17423748 GCA_028566575.1 Bartramia longicauda
TTTTTATTATCACTCCTTTTTAAAAAGTTATTAAGAGTACTTAGAAAAACATATTGCTCTATGAATTCCTATTTACTGTCTTTGCATAAAGGTGTAAATAAAAGCAACTAATAAGCTACCCAGACACCCTTCTGAGCAAGTGGCTAAAAGCCAATCAATATTATGAGTTAATCCTCCCTGGATGCTCATTCAATTAAAGGTGTCAGTAATGCCTCATCTGATGTGGCCTCAATTAAATCCAGCTATCTGATGGTTGAAAACACAAGGGGATACAGCAACAGCAGCAAACCCAGACAAATAGGCAGCCTTCGTGTGACTGCTAATTACTACACCTGGTGTATATTATGGCTTGTGCACTTAACACAGCACGTGGTAGCTTTCAATTCGGCTGTATTCATGCATACACGCACAAGCACACACAAAACCAGGAAACTCAGTAAATAATACAACTAGAAATAATTCAAAAGCCTGACAGGAAAAACATCCTCACTGTATTTCAGCTCTAGCAATGTTACTTTTAAAACCACATCATATAGTGTTATTATAAATTCAGGTATTAATAAATGCAAAATTTGCCAAAGCCAGTGGAGAACTAAGGGGTTTTTTCTGTATGTACTTCAGCCCAAAAAAATCCCAGCAGTTAGAAACAGTTAACTTCATAGAATTTAACTTCTTCCATTACATACTAAATCTTACTAATTCAGCGTCATGGAAAATATTATGAAAAAAACATATAAACTGCTAGCATCAAAATTTATATAACAATGGCTCTGACAAACACATCAACAACCAACTTCTCAAATTCCTCCTCCTCCTGAAACAAATCCCTCTAAATTAGGGGAAATGCTTAGTGCGTGGCACCACGACAGACGGACACACGTACGGCGTGTAGCTATACGACGAGGGCACTTGGGCTCCCCAACATCCCTGCTAACGGGGCTCTTCCCAAAGAGAGTGAGCCCTGTGGGTTGCACACAACAAGTCACTGCAGAGGTCTGCAGCCCTGGGACCCTACGTGGGAGGTCCCACAGTCATCTCTGTCCATCCAGTACGTGGGATCCCAGGGCAGGAGAACGTCTACTGCGCGGCTATCAAAGTGTAGTATGGACTGGCTGCAGCAAAGGTGGGGGGACAGTCAGCTGAGCAAGTGTCACCTACAACACATGCCGTATTTGAGAAAGGCTAGTAGCTCAATTTGACAAGAAAGTTTACAATTCTTAGACCCCTACATCACAAGATTTGTAAGCCCCTTTGGAAACATTGCAGATTTTTGTGTAATTTTTCTAAAACCTTTTGCACTTCAGATATGTTTTTGATCTAAGTCTGCTTGAGTAGGACATACGTTTTACAGAACATACAAGAGGAAAATGTCTTTTTTTATATTTCAGTGTAAAATGTCCTTCTTAACAATAAGGGAATGCAACCTTCTGAAAAACGTGTGAATTAGCAGACCATTTGCCAGAGTATCACTTAACATACTTAGTTCTGGATCCATGACAACACAAATGATATTTTAGACCCAAGGACTGCACACAACATGATATGGAAAGTAATCAGTAATAAAATAATAGTTTGTATAATAAAATTATATTAGACACAGTAGAGGTAAAAGGGAAAGCATGTTAATGCTCGCTGCCTGGATTTTATCACCCTAGCTTTACTGCAAAACACATTTAGTCACATTCTTTGCTATGTAAGTTTCAGCTCATGAATTCCTAGTAATCCTGGTTTTAGGGGAAAACCTATGCCTGGGGGAAAAGACAAGGAAGTTCCACCTCCTAAATCCATGTTTCTTGGGGAATCTGCCAAAGCTTAACTAAATTGTCTCCACGATGACTGGCTCTCACCTGTACAGGTATGGTATTAACAAAATCAACGGATGAAGTGTTCTTAGATTATACTGACAAAAAAAGGTCTGTACTAGAAATCAATACAATCCTTTCGGCAATAAATAAAATAACAGTTAAGCGCTGCATACACTCCCAGTCCTACAAAACCCTAACTCATCTGCTGGTTTTAGTAACACCGCTGCACGACCACATAAATGCAAAGTGGCCAGTTCTGTGTGTCTGAGGCAGCCAAGGAGGTGAAGAAGGTGGCAGGTCACAAAGAGTTAACACGGTACTTACCACCTGCATGGCCGAACTTCTTGGAGGATGTGGTTCTATGAGCAGTTGGGAAGGGGTCTGTCCAAAACTTCGTATTTGAGCTTCAACAGCCTGGAAAAGGCACAGGCAGGTTTGCTTGTTAAGAGGTGCTAATTACAGGCAATAGAACCGTAACTGTCACCTGAAAATGTCATTCCACACTTCTGGCTTGTTTCATGTTGAAAATCAACCCCGTGTGTTCACTGTGGGGCTAAGTGCTTGGCACTGGTACTAAGAATGAGGTAATCATTTTAGTACTGTGGATGCTATTTCCATGAGAAACTCTGCAAAATCTCATCCTGCTCAATGATATTAAACAGAAACCAGCTATTATAATCAGAAACTCTCTTTATTGGCTCCATTTTTCCTTTCTAACACTGGCTTATCCTGTTTGTACCATATCTCAGAAACAAAAGTTAATGTTTAAAAAGTTTCTATAGGTATTAGGAGTGTTCTACTTTCTACTTAAACTCCATTGTTTAGTTTTACAGCAATAACTATGATGAAAGCAACACTGAGCTTTTTGCTTATTTTCACTTTTAGTCAAAAAGAGCAACAACTTTAAGACGTATTAAACTACTGACAGCAAGACTGAGATTGAATGCAGCTGAAGGAGAATGTGAAGATATAATGCAACTTATTAAAAGTTTCCCTGTGTCTTCAGCAATGTGCTCTATCACTTTCTTCAGAGGGCATAAATGAAAATAGGATCTCATGCTTAGCAATTTTTTAAAAATAATTATTCTGAAATGTGTGAACTTACACTTCTTGCCTAGGTATGTCCAATTAGTTTTCCATGTTACCATCCATTGGCCCACTGGCTTAAAATAAAATCAAGCAGCCAAAATTCAACACGTTATTTCTTGCCCTGCACCATCCACAGAAACAGGCTAATACTACAGAAAATCTTAAATCGTTCAGTTTAAATTACATTTCTTTCAGAGTGAGCTAAACTAAGTAAAATTACCTTGCATTTCCTGTGGGCTAACGGGCTGCACATGGGTTAACACTTTAGTTTCTGTGTTGCATTGAGCCCTATGTTCTCCAGAGTGTCTAGTGATGCTGAGTACTTAAGGTGAGGCATTAGGAAGTCCTACTTTCAAAAGGAGTCCTGAAAATCAGGCCCTACAAAATTGCTTTAAATGGGAGTCTCGGATGCTAAAACACAAAACCACTAGCCACTTTTTAGCAATTAGGACACCATGTTTTACTCTCAGAGATTGTTCTATTTCGTGGTTCAACACACCTTGAGGCTCCTTACATTTATAATTCCTGTTCTATCATCCATAAAAAATTTTAAGACAATGGAGTAACATTTATCCTCAACTTATTCTTACAAACAAATAATAATAAAGGCCAGGACACACAATGTTGTCCTGTTACAGAAATAACAAAACCAAAAGTAGAATGCACCTGAGGCCTTAAGGTCATCAAAAGCAATCATCCTCTGACAGGAAACATGCCATCCAAAACACTTCACCTTATTACATTTGGCAGGGCTTTCGAAACATTTGGATTCACCAGAACAGGAGTTGCAACTACTCTATGGACAGATTCTAACACTCTTGCCTGCTCTGGGAAGCACCTTAATCTTTAAAAAAGTGGTGAATAAGTAACTTTTATCAAAACGCTGGCTGAAATCTGACATAAAACCACTGTGATGCAGTGAGTACTTTTTGAGGAAAGGCAGTATCAGATCTGTGAAACGCTAAAGCTCGGTAAGACCAGCAGAGTCCCCTTCCTAGCGATGAGACATGCTACATTAAAATTCAAATCCAGGTTTTTGTGACTGGAGATATCAAGGGAATCACAAGGGCATAGAATTTGAGGTCCCTTAAGACATGAGGCATTAACAAAGCAACAGCATACTGGTCAGCAGCTCTACCCTCTCCTTAAAAAGCTGTTACTTTCAAAACAACCCGATTAAAAAGATTTGCCTACATTTACTTGCAGATTGAGTGGGATATTTTTACTAGCAATTGGGAATTCTGCATTGCATTCAGGGTAGAACCAGGAGAACACCGGAGGAGCAGAATGCAGGCAGTCCTGGATGTCAGTTATTCTGTGCCTGATAAAAACTTTAGGGCAAATCTAGATTCTATATGATCTAGTATTTATTTCCTATAAAATAAATATCCAATATATTATTCAAAATTAATAATTTTTCTTGAAGCACAACCCCCATGCAGTTCTTTTAGAGCTGAAAATAGAATAAATAAAATGAGGAAATAATAAGCTTCAGATTTGTTAACTTCCATGTATATTGACTTATGATCAATATAAAAACTTCCATTCCCAAATAGCCCACATTCACCATTCAAAGGAACTCAGAATTTTTCTTAGCCATGAAATGTGGTATGTCCTTTAATTCCCAATGCTACCTCTACAAATTATACTCATCTTACATAGTGCCAGTACTAAGAAGGGGAAAATTAAACATAAGATAGCACATACTGATGCAGAGCATTTCAAATACTTCAAATACACTCATGATAACAACAGCCCAAACTGATGTAGAACAAAAATCAGATGTTACAATTGCCTTAATCAATGAAAGATCAGCAGTCAGAATGTTATTTTCCACAGTCCAGATCTCAGAGGAACTCACAACCTTCCAGGAACATAAAAACTGGAAGAGACACGGATAGGATTCCACTGCTTCTCACATACATGATGCTCATCGTTATCACACTCCTAGACCACACAGCAGCAGCAGCAGAACAGTTGTTTGTCTCCCACCCACCCTCAGTGCAGAAGGGAATCCCTCTGGGATATTAAAAACAAGTATAAAATATTCTACTTGACCCACGAGCAGATAGTCACTGCCTGTTTTCACATAGTGTTCTGTCAGACCTGGTGAAACTCCTGGCCGATGGGACAATGGTTTTGCCAAAGCCTGCCTTAGAGGACCACAAATTCTCCGTTTTCAGTCTTGAACAGACAGTTTCTACATCCATGTTTACAATGTAGCTTGAGTTTGAGATTTACAGTTCCAGCACAAGCAAGTCTTTTAGACTCATCAGGTTCCATCCGATCCTTTAAAAAAATACCAGAGCCTACATTTCCAGGGTTACAACAGCCCCCTGACACTATCTTTCCCTTTTAGCCAACAGAACTGGGAAAAATCTACCTTCAGATCATGTGCTGCCACAGCTAATAAGGTTTCATAAAACATCAAAACTGTACACAGAGTAAAGGCAGAGATACTGGTATCTGTACGTCCTTTTTACTGATGTCTTCAGAGATCCAAGAGAAATTTGGAAAACTGTTGAGTAAAGGCAACAACACTTGGACAGTTACATCTATAGTGGCTAGACTTCAGCACAAAACTCTTTTGCATTCCTTTTAATTACCAAGAAAAAAAAGTAAAGATTTCTTTAATTAGCTTCAACATTTCTTAATTATGATCAAGAGAGTGTACTAGCAACCCCAAATGATTCCTTCCTTTTCCCAGATTGTATTCAAAGTCAATCCAGATATCAACTCCATGTTCTGATGATGTCTCAGTCAAAAGGATCACGCATAGAAGGATGCAAGATGACCTCCCTCTCTCAGCAGAAACAGGTGATGGTGGAGCTAGAATCAAACCCCATGCTCTCAATTTACATAACAATAGAAAGAGAAATACAAGGCATTTTAGCCACCAGATGTCACTCAGACTTTTGTTCAACCTGTCAAAGAAAATCAGCTAGAAGCAGGGAATCTTCTCCTCAGAGAGATAATTAATATCTCCTTTGAAGAAAACAATCTACCACTTACCTGAGAATATACAGTAAAATGCCCATCAATCAAAAAGTCATCAACTCACTTCCTAACAAATTATAGCCCAGCTTCTATCTTAATTTACTTGAAAACTGTATTATTAGCATTAGTTGCTATTACTAAGAGATGGCCAGTTTCTTCTAGTGGCAGAGGAAGGGCACGTGTTCTCACATTGCTGAACCCCTCTGGAGCATGCAACCAGATCATGGTAGGAAATTTGCACAACTGGTTTCACATCTATTAAAGGCAGTATATACCTGGAAAGGAATAACCTTTGTTTGAAAGGTATCATTAGTTCCACAAACTCTTATCTCCGAAAGCATGCTGCATACCGCAGAGCAAAAGATAATATCATTCAACATTTTGCTTCACTGCTTCTCAAATATCTCAGTAAAATAGCCTTCTTCCTGTTAATCCTCTACAAAACCAAAACTTTGGTAAGGCCAGAATTGTTCCAGATGCTACAACAAGAAGTAATAAAATGAAACAAGGTAACTAACCCTTTAAAGCAATCCACACAGTATGCATCTCAAACCACATACTTAGATGATAAACATGTGATGAACGTGCTATTTTGAATGTTAATTAATTTATAAGTACAAAGGCCATACGCATATTTCACAAGTTAACGTTTATCCGATTACCACAATAACCTGTCCTTAAAAAAGTCTCCTGGATCATCTCCTTTTTATCTTGAGGGGTGGGGAAGGGGAGAAGGGGGACAGGGAAGGAAATTAAAAGAGGAAGAGCGAAAAACTTGAAAACTTGGCTTAGGTATAATGTGGCTTTTGGCCACTGCCTAGTACGGATATTTTCAGTCTCTGAACTTACCCTCTAATCTAACTGTGAAGAAAGTTAATTCAACAGTATGCAGTACCCACCAAATACGGCTGTAAATTTTTTGGGAAGGAGGGTGATGGGGAGGTTGAACATATGGATGCAGTTAAGGTAAAAACAGATGTTTGTTACTTTTCTTTGCAGCAACACTCAGAAACTAAGTCAAAATTGCTTTTTTTTCATGTTTATGTCTGAAAGAACTATAAAATTAAATATGAGGGAGGGCGGGTGGAGGGGGAACTGCAGTGAGTGTCACAGAGAAAGAATTAAACGGTCTCCAGTTTTGAACTCGAATCCTGAAATGAAGGCCCATATAGTTAAAAGGCAAGACATACACCATTTAACTCCAGATTTAAAGAGACTAGCTCCGAGTTGCTTTCATCATCCCTGCTCAGACACAAAACACCAAATTGTCTGAAGAGTCTAACGGCACAGCATTCCCATGTTGAAAAGCCCGCCCCAGTCTGAACGCACGAGAAGCTCCCATCCTACTGCTTGCTGGGAAGAGGCTGCCTTTACGGATCTACACTGAAGCATTTCCAGTAACTTCCCAAATCCGTAAATTAAATTGCCAAACATTTGAAAGCCCAGGTGAAATAACATCATGCATTGTAATACTTGCTCTTTCAGCATATGTGTTAGGGACAGAAAACGTTTTGGGTTCATCCTCTATCTTTCTACCCAGTATTTACATCCAGAAAATAACAGCCCGTGCAAAAATAATTACTTTGGCTCTCTGCCTCTCCTACCTCACTTTTCAATATTCAAAAAGGTTTACACACATGTTCCTCAGTGATTTCTATTGGCCTGAGCAATAGGTAATTATGATTACTTGCTTTCCCTCTCCTTCCACCCAGATGTTGCTTTCCAGCACCAGAGAACACAGAATATTTGACAGGTTTCCCCTCAGACAGTGAAGTTGAATGGCTTAGCAGCCAACTGACTAGCTCTTTTCCCCATGGGACAGTGATTAAAATCAAGCTCTGATAACAAGTGATCAGAAAACCTCTTCTGACCAGAGAGTCACTTACAGTCCTACAGCAAGATTCTTAGTTAAATTCCTCCCGGACTACGGAGACACAGATAACACTAGCCAGAGAACCAGCATGATTCATAACAATTAGATAAAATTGCTGAGAACAGGCAAAAGATTAAAGAAGAGAAGCTCTTTGTAGTACCATCTCCCCTCGTTTCCTAACAATCCCCATTAGATCAAGATTGTGAAAAATGGGCAAAATGCTTTTTTGACACAGGCAATGTATACGCTCGCTGACTGTACACCTGCCCTGGGGATATTGCACTACACTTGACCCAGGGAAAAAAATACAGTGCTCAATTGTTAGTATCATAAATTCACACACTCCCATCCGCTGTTTTAAAAATAAAATGAGCAGCCTAATTCCTTGGTACCAAACCAGAAAAATCGCTCTGTTGTTTCAACTTCGCGAATCAACACTTTTATACTGAATCACTTCATTTTTTTGTTGTATCATTTTACTACTCACTTATCGTATTAGTTTAAAGAAAGTTGCTTACACTAGCCTTGAAATCTAACAAATGGCACGGGAGTGAAGGGAGCAAGGAGAGAAGAAAGGCTAAAGAAAAGATACTACAAGATCAAGAGCTCCATACTGTTCTCTAGGTATCATTAAACATGCCTGCAAACATGATATACAAACAGGTTTGTGATATACCCTCAGTTAACCAAGTGGAGTATAAAAGGAGCTCACTGCAGTCCAGTAACAGAGGTTTATGGCTTCGGAACGGAAGGGTGGGCAGAAATACTGTCAACAACCTGCAGAGGGGGACATTATTAGAGTACACCAGCACGCTGGTACCACGTACAAAGCGCACCACCTCTGCCTGCTGCGGTGCGTCAGGGATATGTGTAACGAAACCGAGCATGCCTCCCTACACCAGAAAACAACATTAAAAATGCAGAAATGAAAGCCATCAAATAAAAATGAAACACAAGGGTTGTTTTTTTTCCTTCCTTGTAGCTTCCGTGCAAGAAACACATCTGTTGTGTAACATTTTCTTTTTTCTTCTCTAATTCCTGTTCCTTCTGTCTTCTCAAAATACCCCAGTTGTCCCTTTGGAAGCTGGTGGCTAGTGTAGACACTTGTTATTTATCCAATCCAAACTACTAGATCCAAACTACCGATACCTGAAGCGGGGAGGGGTTACCCTACGCAGGATTATTTTTTTTCTGTTTTTTTCTTAAAGCTATTTGCAATTCAATATATGACTAACACTTTCTTCTGTCCACATCACAGAAGGGAGCACAGCATAGGATGCCTTCCACCACACCTTTAAAAACACAAACTCTAACCCTTTAACTACATTAAGAAATTTTCTGTGAGCACAAAGGAGAATGAATTCTTTTTGTCCAGACGAATCAGTAGGACAATTACATGGCAGTCATTAAAGTCAAACAGGAAGTAATCACAGTTTGTGAGAATACAAATAGATCCCCCTTAGGGCCATGCGAGCTGCTCCAATCTGAATATATACATTCCAGGCATATTAAACAGAGGCAGAGCAGGGCCTGGCTGCAATCTCCAGTTCACGCAGCTGTCCGTCTACTGCGGTGTAATCCCAGCTGCCAATCTGAAAGAAACCAGTTAGTCAGAGCAGACACAACCAACAGAAACAAATGTCACTCAATAATGTTCAGAGGCACTGGGTTCATGGATAATTTCAAACAGTATCTCTGTCTGGAGCACTGATGTGCTCATTCAAAACACCTAAATCTTTGGCTACTGGAAAGAAGCAGATAAAAACACTAAACTAGAAAAACAGGCCTGGTAGTACTTCAAAGAGACTGCCAAAATAAAAAGGGAAAAGGACCTAAAAAGAAAGTTAAAGGTGAATTTAAAGATCTGCAAATAAAAATAAAAAAGACCTGCAAGCAAAACCCTAAGCAGCTCTATGGCTAGTTTTTAAAAATAGTAACAGTCTCCATTATATTTGAGCACCAAAACCAAAATTGCTTCACATCTCTCTTCACTACAGCAGCTGAAGTTTTCAGGAGAGCAACTCATTGCTTTCATTTAATCATATAGAAAGTAGTGGCATTGTCCTGAGCAGTACCTTGAAACTTCAACAATTTCCGGCATTATTCATTCACTCCTCTAAGTACCTAAATTTAAAATAATCTTTAAAACTCGCTACCTTCACACAGTGTACTTCCTACTTAGCCAGCTCCAAATTTTCTGATACAAAACTTTTTCCTCTGGAAAAAAGCAAACTGTTCCAATCTGTTATCATTCCATTTCTTCAACTCTGATGCCATCTCTACTTATTAAATAAAAAAGCTTCATTAAAATAAAACATTTCAATCTGAAGGTGGTGAATACACTGGTGTAAAAATCCAACACTGAAAGGTC
>JAOXNH010000031.1:17438593-17450779 GCA_028566575.1 Bartramia longicauda
GAAGTGTTCAAGGCCAGGCTGGATGGGGCTTTGAGCAACCTGGTCTGGTGGAGGTGTCCCTGCCCATGGCAGGGGGCCTGGAACTGGATGATCTTTAAGGTCCCTTCCAACTCTAACCATTCTGTGATTCATTCTATGCATAAGGGCTGCTGGGCCCACAGTGCATGCAATTAGTATATCCTTTTCCTTGAGCGTGCCCGCTGATACTCAACAGTTAATGAACTGCCTATCCATGTGTTGGCTTACCTCACCCGTTCACATAGTCCACTGGTCATGGTTGTGACAATACTAACTTCCCCATGGAAAAATAGAGTGGGCAAAACCTGTCTCAAGTAACAGATGCTTCTCAAAAGGGATACCAAGAGTAACCCCTTCCTAATTGTTTGATTTCTTCTCAGCCAGAGGTAGAAAAGATACAGAAGAATCATGATAGGAACAAAAAATGATCAGGAGGTCTTTAGTAAATTCCCCTATATGAAAAATAATATATAAAAGCCATAATTAATTACAGTTGTGGAATCAGACAAATGGCTATCATTACTCAGAACTGTGATAATTCTGATGTACGTGACTTGTATTGGTCCTTCCCCAGAGACAGAAAGAAAATCTAAACATGACCGGTTAAGACCATAACCATTTATTACCACAAATACGGCTAAAAGCAAGTTTCTGTAACACCAGGAGGTGTTGGTGATTTCTCCACCATTTCCACCTTCCCCCACACCATCCCTGCATTTTTTGTCCGCATTTAAAACGTCTGCTACGTTGATAGAGGACTCTCTCCTCCAGAAGAGTCAGCAACATCCTGTGGCCAATACAGTGAATGAAAATGCCTTTTGAAAACCCTCAGACAGCACCAAAAGGAGGCAGGAAGCTCCCTCCTCCCTGAAATTCAGCAATTCCTCTCCCAGTTCCTCCAGCACTTGTTTGCATGAAGACTGACAGCCTGGATCTGGAAGCTATTACCCATGGAAGCACAGGCTGTTAACCACACAACTGACAGTTGGCTCTGTCAAATTAGTTTCAATGAAGTTTTGTGTTAAGAACAAAACAAAACAAAACAAAACAAAACAACCAACCAACCACCGAAATCCCCCAAGATACGACCGTATTTCACAATGCAGTGCTGCGGAGGGAAGTTGTGCGATGGGGTCAGCATCCCGTGCTGCCAAGCTAACATAACTTTTCCTCTCAAAAGGTTAATGCAGGTATCCTGCTTCTAACACTTCAGCTAACTTGCATACTTCCAGCCAAGGGACCTCTGCCTGGCATCTCCTTCAGCCTTGTCACCAGGATCAGAGTTGCTTCCGAATGTCAAGTATTAGCCAAAGACAAACGGCAAGGTCAGAGCGCTACACCCTTCTGAAAGGGCATTTGTCATGGTAAACAGGGATTCACCTTTTTATGTTACAGATCCCTTTCCCCTTAAGAGAGAGGTGACAAAACGCACCCTACAAAACTTTAAACCATGTAAAATTTGCTTGCCTTTGAGGTTGAATAAGCTTTTTCACTAAAGCTAGAACCAGGCTAAACTCTGAAATTGAGGGAAGTGTTATGATTAGAGCAGTGGGGTTTTAGCTCCCTTGTACTGAATGAACACAGAGCTAGCATAACTGTAATGTCATATATGGTGAATGCAGTGACGGTCACGAAGTTTTAGAAAAATGTCTGAAACATGAACTGAGCTTGCATGATCAAAATGCAAAAAAAGGTTTATGTGAACACAGACAAAACACCTGAAACAGCTTTCATGTTAAGTATCAGACTGAGTACTACACCCATTTAATCCTCAAATTAAAGTTTTAGCCCAGGCGTACTGTCTGGTTAATGACAGCACAATACAGTCCAAACTGGGAGAAACTTGTGATTTTTTTTTTAACATATTTTACATCTAAACTGCTGGTACATTTCTTCCTTCTGATTTACTCTGTAAGCCCTAAAAGCAAACTGTTGCTTTATTTTTGCACTCTGTTTCAACAGCTTGCAGCATTTACGCTGTGCTTTGAAGTGTCAGTTGTATATGCAATTCACAAGCACTGTGATGATCAACAAGTATCAGTATGCATGGAAGAGGAGACAGAAACGGTTGCAAACACATGGTCTTCAAATCAGCACAAACAGCTCAAGCAAACGTCTGAGAAGGGTTGCAGAGACTAATCTATTTTGTCTTTGAAGCCAGTTCTGGGGGAAAAAAAAAAAGTGTTCTAGAAAAAATTTGTTTAAGATTAGGAAATGGTACGACAAAAGGTCAAGGAATTTAAAATTTAAAACACAGTTTAGATGCAAGTCAGGCAGACAAGTCATTTCCATCTTGTCGTTTGACTTGTCTGCTAATTCACGGAATAGGAATCATTCGAGAGCTTTTGGAGAACAGAAGACAAGATTTACAAAGGCAATTAGGGTACCACATCTGAATAAATCAAACGGTTACAAAAATAGGAAACAGCACTATATCATCAGGCGGCCCAGATGTGTAACCCACGCCAACGGGCACAGATAAGCTCTGGATTTGCTGCCTTGTTTATTGTGAACAGTGAAGCCCTGATCTTTTACAAAGACGTTCTGAGTGGTCGCTTAGGATGACAATACAAGGTATGTTGGGCAAAGGACATCAGGCTCCTTAAAGTTAGCATTTAACTGGAATGAAAAGGAGATCGTTATTTGACTTGAACAATGAGGGAGAAAGGGAGAATTTGTGCATCAAAGACATTATCAGCTTCTACACTCAGCATTTAAGAAAAAAAAAGAAAATCAGATTTGTGGAAGATAGTATTTGGAAAATGAAACACTCTCATTTAACATCTTGTTCTGGCACATTTGCTAGGCAAGCTACCGGGAAGGCTGGATCCAGCCGAACTGGTGCTTAGGGCGGCTCACCTTCTCTCAAATACCCCGGGACAAGAACTTCCACAGTCTCTTGATTAAGGAGACCACTGCTCCACTCCTGACTGTTTGTCCTGTCCTGTCCCAGTGGCATCCCCTGGGCTGTCTCCCACTCCCTGGGAGTAGTCTGGCTAGTGCTGGAATTTGTAACAGAACAGGGAGCTCTTAGGAGTCAGGTTTGATGCTTGAAAGAAATCAACTGAAGATGGTTTATATTTGTAAATGACTTCTAAAAATGTCCATCCTTAGAAAATGCAAAATCTCGGTTTTTATTCTAATTTCATCATGCATTGCACGCTGAGTTGCAACTAGTTTTATTCATAATGCTTTTTTGTAGGTAGTTTAATTTCTTCTAGATTTTATTCCCTTCACCCAAACTGCTTCAAATTTGCCCTATGACAGCCATACACAGAGAGACAAGTGATATATTGAGTACACTGAGCATGGTCAGGAAATCAAGGTGTAAACACCTCCGAGTGCAACAGACATTCTGTAGCTGGTTGAGAGCAAACTTTTCATAGCCTTCCTGTCACTCTGCCGGGACCCCTGTTAGCGGGAAGAGGGTAGGAGATTAACAGTACTAACATTCACGAGTTATATGCTGAAAAAGCATATGGTCAGTTATTAACGTTTTAATGAATTAATTTTTCCCCTGTTATAAGCTAAATAAGACGCTAGAATACCCTAGAACTTTCCCTTATATCAACAATATAATTTTTTTCTTCATAGAAGATGGCCTAACCCCCCCCAACATTTAGAAATTAAATAAAAATGTACTGCAATAAAGCAGTATTTAACTCCCATGTTTCAACTAACCATTTAATTTAGAGGCTGAACTCCCAGAGACAGCTCTTGCTCTTTACAGGGTAAACAAGCAAGCACCTATCTATGAATTTACTTCCCAGTATGGAAAAAGAACAAGTTTAATAAAGAATACAAAACCCCAAACCAACACAATGTAAATTAAAAGTTTTCAAATAACATTCTAGTAAAAATCCATGGTCTGACCTAGGATCACACTAATAATTGAACTTTTTAAAATAAAAATCTCAGACCTGTGGCCTGCAAGCTTTCTGAACCGGAGTAAAATAAGGACAAGGACACTATCAAGTCCTTGCCTCAAAGCCAGGGCTGTCCAGGACCAGAACGACATATCTTACCTGGGGACCATCGCAGGTCCCCAGAGCTCCTCACCATCACAACCACCCAACAGAGCAGCTGCTGCAAGGGTTTAGATCCTTAGCCCAAGCTCTATAGCCTAAACCTGAAGTTCCCCTATTGCAGAGCATAAGGGAAATCAACACTGTTTTTTAAAAAGAGGTCTGTATTTTCGATTATACCCTTTAGCTTGGATGACAAGCTTGTTTGTTTGTTTTTGCCATTTTTATTTATTTTTTTTTTTAATGCCAGGAATATGCCAAATAACAAAGAAACCTTTTTTTCTTTTTTCGTAGATTTTGGAAAGGGGAAAAAACTAAAAGGCGCATCAAGCACGACAACCGGCCTGATACCGAGGTAGATACAGGCCGGGGGAGCCAGCTCCATCCTTCCCCCCCCAAGCCGGTACCCCCGGGGGGCGGAGGGCGGGCAGCCCCGGGGAGCGGGGGGGGGGCGTATGTTACCGCAGCGGATCCCCGCAGAACATCGCTGCCGAAGCCGCTCCTTCCTTGCAAGAGAAAAAAAAAAATAACCCAAAAAAGCGCCGTTTCCGCACCCCGCGGAAAGCCCTGGCGTTTCAGGAGCAGCCTGCCGCCGTCCCCGGGAGCCGTCCCCACGGCGGCTCCTTCCCCCGCGCACGGAAAAGGCAAGCAGCGAGGCACGGGTTAATTGGGGCTGGAGGGGAGGGGGGGGCACGGGGAGTTAATCAGGGAGCATATCCAGAGCCAGGCATGGAGAGGCCTCGCTAATGAGCCTCAAGTACCCTGCAGTGGCTTTCAAACCTAACTGGCTTCAAACGATGCCACCCCGTGACAGAGTACCGCCGGCCGTACGGAGAGGGTGATTAGAATAAATGACTGGAGTAATTAACTCTGATTGGAAACCACCTGACTGGAAAGAGAAGCTAGGAGCTGTTTAGCCCATGGTCTTCTGGTAGAAAAAGGAAGCTTTCCTTTCCTCCAGTGTTTGTATGCGCTAAAAGAGCTCTTCCTTTCAAATAGGTATGTGGTGGCACTAATGAAAAGCAGCTTTCAGGCCAGGGCCTCCCCATTCATTCTGAAAGGGGGAGAAAAGAAAAGCTTCAAAGTAGAACTAATTTACTTCATCCAAACCCCACTTTGGGGAGCCCCTAGTTTGTATTAACAGCAGAACAAAATAGCGGTTAAAAGGAGACGACTTTTCATAGGAAATTTAAACATTTTTAACAGGCACCTGTAAGCTGTTGGGTGGTTGGTTTGGGTTTTTTGGGGTGGTTTTTTTTGTTTGTTTGTTTTGTTGGTGATTTTTTTAATACAACTATTAAGGCCTTCACAACAAAATCCAGTCTTTGCATTTTCTATTTTTCATGCCCACATTGCCAAATTTTTCAAAGGGTGGACCTGGTTCATTCCCTCTAGGGGTAGGAACTTGGCTTTTCGCGCTATGGAAATCAGCAACAATTTCACTTTGCCAATCCTGTTCCCAAAAAAAAAAACAATCTCCAGCAGCCCCTTAGGCAGGAAACATATTCCCTGGCTTTCTCTGCCGCGCTATCTTGCCACTTTATTTTACAAAGCAGAGTTACAAAGAGCGAGGGCATTACTACCTGCTGTTTTACAAGCAATCAGCAATTCATTGTAGCCGTGTTGTCCTCTACCTGCTGAGTAAATGCTTTACAAAAAGTTCCACTAACTGCCCAGTAACAACTACAGTATGGTAGCAGAAGCCATTCCCCAAATGTTTACACTGAGCCTCTGATTTATTTGACAGCTTTACACCTTCAAGACATGATATAATTAAATGTTTTGACAATGAAACAAAAATTGTATAAATTAGAAAGTCGTTAAAGAGGTACAGTATCTAAAATTAAAATGCAGTCTGGGTACAAAATACGATTTGTGAAATGCTCCTGTAAAATAGATAAAATGTATTTAACTTTTAAAGAGTGATTTTTTTTTTTTACCCTTGGAGTTTCTGCTACTGTATTAAACCATTACACATCTAAATAATTCCTAATTTAATCACTGTATGAGTGCAAGAAGATTAAAAATGTGACTCTATGTTATTTAAAAAAGGCAACCAAATCGTGACTTGAGCAAAAAGAGTGGACCTAAAATATTAGGAGACTTTAAAATAAAGTTAAAATCCTAAACAGTATCTTAATTTATTGTGTCAATTGTTGTTATGTTGATTGTTTCAAAATCTGAATCAAGAGCTGCCAGGATGGCTCAGGGGATATCTAACAGGCTATGGTGTTAATCCCATCCTTCCAAGGCACAGTCCAGTTCCAGCCTCAGACAACCCCTTTGTGCCTGCGGAACCCAGCAAGATGCAAGTTGGCACTTCGTATCCTAGAGAAGAGGGCCCAGAATGCCCAGGGAATGCTGAAAATGGAGGTCAGGAGGAGAAAAAAACTAGCTGCTGACCATGCCTGTGTTCTCAGGGTGAGCAGGGAGAAGAGCAGGAATCGCTATTCACGTTCAAAATGAAAGGGAGCGCGTTAAAAATCAAATTTTAAAATTGACACAAATGTCCCTAAACTACGGCTGCTCGCTCTAAGGTCAGTTCGTATCTCTAAAATGCAGTTTCATTATCATTTTTGGTAGTATGTGTATAAGAAGTGAGCTTATTGCTAGACTTAAAAGCTAATTGTTTAAACAATGTATAATTATATAACCATTATTTAAACATTAAAGCCTTTAAGCAACTATGCGAAAACATTTAGAATCAACTTTGTAATGCAGCCTAAGAGCACTGTTGTTCCAAAGGAAACTGTAATCCAGCAAAAGGTAACAATGACCAGTTGTTTATAAAAACCACTGAAATGTTTGGGAACTAGTTCACATTCTCATGCTATGTTTATGTTTCCATTTATCATCCTTCTCCTTGAGAAGATAGCTCAAAAGGAAGAAAGACTGGAGAACAAAATTTTGTTTAAATAACACATGCAGACGTCAGGTAATTTAACAAATCGAGACCAAAAAGGGATGCCTGTGTATAGCTAAAATCATTATTGCATTAAATCATTTTCTCCTCTCTCTCCCTCTCTCTCTCTGAGGCACCCATCCTTGCCGTGTGGTTTATATTGATTTTGTATATTCAGCTTTGCCAAGAACTTCTAGCTCACAGGGAAAGAAAAGGAACCAGAAATACAATCAAAATATAAGAGCATACTATGTATAAACGGTACTGCAGTCTCGTTAATCAAAAGACAGACCCCATCTTTGCTTAAAATGTGTATCTCACTGAGGGACTCCCACTCCCTTCACACCCCTCTTCCACCCTAGTGTAACAAAATACAACACAACACAATGTTGTGCCCGTGTAAAATAAATTGGCGGTGATGGGAGGCTTTCAGGACTGGCATAGTGGGCAAACAGAAAACAGTTATTAATCAAACAGTTCATTAGGAAGATTATACGACCTGGGTACTTATGACTGCAGTGGACTCTATTTTTGAAGAGAAATGCCTTTTTTTTTTGCCCACGCTCATAAATGACTGAAGCCACATACATCTCCATAGTGATTTATGCGATAACTGATTGCCAGGAGATTGTTTCTCCTCACACCTTCATTGAAGAAGATTCGGGAAGTTGTCGTTTTGTTTAATCAAATGTTTGGGTTTCAATTCCAGATTCAGTTACCCATCTGCCCTCCAACTCCCCTGAGCTTTGAAATAAATGGTCAAGAAAACTGTGAGAATCAAAGTTAAAATAGGTAGCGCTTCTTGCAAAGAAGAACCTGAGTCTCATTCTCTACTTCATTATTGTTACAAGAAATACCTGCAATGACCACAAAGTCACATTTGAAAAATGCGGTTTTCTGCAACAAGCTGACAAGAGAATTCTTGCCACCTTACTACAAAACGATCAAAGCAAAAGGAACTTCTCCAGCTGGACCTATGGAGTTACTGCTGGATTTCATTCAGGGAGTGGCACAGGGGGAGACTAAGGCTGGTTGAGTCCACCAACCTTAATGCAGAATATTCCAAATGTTTATTAATGTCATACTAGCAACCGCTTGTTAATCCCTCACCTTACAATGCCCACAATTCTCCAAATACATTTTTTTTCCTCCAGGATGTCAGTAAGTTCAAGTGAACATTTTATAATTAAACAAAACATCAAAGTAATGGACGTTTATGCAGCCAGCCCATGCAGGTGGCTTTTTTTCAAATTAAATGTAAAATAGTGTCCTACTACTTCTCTTAGCATGCATGCACACATACTAAAATCTGTTTGGAAACACTCTTCAATATTAATATAAAACTTGCTATTGCCACTGCCACCTAGAAAATGTTGTAAAATGCTTTATAAAATATTCCATTGTGAAGTTTTAGACTAAAAAAACCCTTTCCTTTCTCTCTCAAAACAAACATCTATTACAGCAATAGTGAGAGTCAATTCCAGGGATCAGATGACATGGAAATACATACATTACAAAATTCCACCTTACTCAGAAACATTTAGACAAAGTCAGGATTCGCCACTTGTCCTGGTGCATACAATCAGCTAGATAATAATTGCCACACCATCCACAACTGCTTTGACATTAAAAATCAAAGGATAGCGGATGCTGGACTGGAATCATCAGCAGCTATATTCAGTATTCTCCTTCTTACAAAATATAAAACCCAGTTAAATTTGGTTTGCGTAGATGTACAGACCATTCCTGAAAGCATAGTCAAGGAAAACTTTCAGTGACTTTACGTTAACAGCGTCACCACTGAGATGACAGAATTTGCTAGGTGTATAATTTAATGTAATTCATGCCTTAAATTCTGGTAAATCAGTTAAATTAATCCCAATTTTTTATCGGCATGGCCACCATCTCCAGTTTCCTCACATGCAGGCAAACAATAAAATATCCAGTGCCCTTCCACAGGCAAGAAATGACTTAGAAAAACATTTGTCTATTTCTGTATTTCATTCTTTTGTAACTAACAAAAGTATTTATCTTTTAATTGTGGCAATGTTGATGTTATTTTATTAATGAAATATTTGTGGAAAATGTTACTTTACAGCTTCAAAAGAGTCAAAAGTATAAGGTGACAGACATAAGGGTGATGAGTAATAAAATGTAAGAGAGAGAAGTCAGACAAAAAATAATGCTGGAAATTTAAAAGGTATCAGAATTAGTGAAACAAGAGCCTACAGTTTAAAAGACTGAATCTTCGAGCTCATGAGAAGACACCACCTTGAGATACATATGAAGGCACACAAGGTAAAGCTCAAGGTACTGGCTTCTCATTTAACAGAGAGCTTCATTTTCAAAACGTTTCAGTGAGGACATACCTCAATTGCCAATCCACAGCTCTGGAAGAAGCTGAAAGAAACTCACCTGAGGTACTGGCAACACAAAACAGCACTTTTAATATACTGTTAAAACAGAAAAGGCCTGGCTCAGAGTAACTAGACATTGAGTGTATAAAGGCAAATTAAAACTATTGTGAAGACAACGTGCCGCACTCTAAATAATAATAATAATAATAATAATAATAATAATAATAATAATAATAATAATTTTCAACACCTGACATTTTTTCACAGTTTGCTTGAAAGGTTCTCAGGCTTTGTCAGTATGTAGTGTAGACTGACTTTTGCCCTTTGGCCAAAACGCTGATTTCAGGTAAGGATGCTGTAGGACAGAAGGAGGAAAAAGAAAAAAGGGTGGATAATGCTGATAAAATATTCTTACTTTGGAGTTCTTCAGACATCAGACCACACATACGCTACCTTCAAAGCCTTTTAGCACTTTTATTGTTTTTTCTAAAGCAAAATTCTTTCTCCTAAAGAAAAAATGAAAACCACTCTTCCATGTTCAACTCCCCAAAAATGAGGTTGCAAAAAGTAGTTCCACAGCAGGAACAAAATATTCTATATTATGCTAATACTGTGCATACCTTAACAACAGACAGAGCATTCAGAGATGCCTGTTTTCACTTACAAAGAGGGACAGAGTAATTCTTAGTTAATTTTGTCTGCACTTTATTGAAATAGTTATGAAACGAGGAAGAAAAAACATGCTTCAAACTTAGCCAATATCCAAACAAAACAAACAGCAGCAGGGTATTGTTTTCACGTAAGTTTCATTATACTTCATATATAGAAATTAGTGCAACTTAAAACTGTTTTGTATTTAAATCCATGTGTATGACAAGAGTAGCCAACGTTCATTTGCAAGTGGAAAAGTCTTACTCGTGCCATTATTTCCTAGTGTAATGTGTTTTCATATGTTTCGGGAATCTTTTTTCCTAAAACAAAAGTAGACCTTAACAAATTAGCAGACCTGAAGCAAAAGCCCAGTCAAGAAACCTGACCTTTAGGGAGTTTGCAACTGACTTTACGATTTTATGGATAAAGTTCTTTTACTACAATAACTGAACCTGGATAACAGTGGCAAGAGACCACCAGTCACACAATGCTGGTCTGGAGCAGAACAAGCTAAACAACCTTGGCAAGGCTTTTGCAACTCTCTAAAAACTGAAGAGACAGCCAGGAGCAAGCTGTGTTTGCCCCGAGTCAGTAGAGGTTACTCAACTGCAAGCTCTTTCTGTTCCTTCACGCTGCTTGCGCAGTTTGTCAGCTGAATCACGTCCTCTTCATTTGTGTTATGGCCTAATACAGGCCACCAACGCATACAACCTTAATGACCATCATCAAGGAAAAATAATTAAATTCAGCAAAATACACCAATTGTAGGTATCTCAGATGAAAACAACTCTCAGCTAAAACGTGAGTGGTGCATTGCATAACGAAGGCTTGGAAGTTATCTAGAAAATATACACACAGGGAAAGGGATTAACTTTTCAAGCATTAGTCCCTAGATGGGAATTCAAGGTGTCCAGTCATTTATGGATGATGTTAAGCACTTCAAATAAGCAAGCTTAGAAAGAAATAGCATTGAAGGAAGCAGCTAATTAACACATGTTAAACTTCAGACAATTCACGATAGAAAATAAGTGTTCAAACATAGTGTTTTACTTCTTTGTTACCTGCTCTAGTTGCACACTCATTCCAGTCTTACATTATCTAGAGGAAGATGATAAGGATTAAGGTGAACAAAAGGGCAATAAGGTTTTCAATTAGCAGATGGAGTGACACAATTTCTTACTGAAGTGGAAAATACAGGAGAGCTCTCCTGAGTCAGCTTTCTCTGCTGTGTATATTAGCAATTACTCAAGAACTTTTAAGAAGAAATCAGTCAAGAAGCCTCTAAAGCAACCATGACCCCAGGTAACCTGATTTAGCAAGGAATCAGAGTAGCTTACAGCAGTTTAACCTGAAATTCCTCAGTGGTATTTCTGCCCTGAGTTCATTGTTGAGTCATCCAACAAATATTGGATCTCTCTTCCCACAGTTTTCATGCAAATTTGCCAAGCAAGCAAAGATTTTCTAAATCCTTCTCCATACTGGCCATCTTTCTACCAGAAATTAGACAGGAGAGAGCATAGCCAACAAATATGGTAGGCAACACGTGACACTCACCACAACTTTTGTTACAACCAGAGGGTGAACGTCAGCCTGTAATCTAAAGACAAGAGGCTCCATGTTCATTACCAGTCCTACAGCACCTGCTTCCTGCCTGCCTGATCAGCTTTAAAAAGAGCAAAAGCAGCAATCTGGGAAGGGCTTTCCACAGGCACAGTGACCACGAAATTACCACGACACACATGCTTCAAAACGACGCCTACCTCCCCTCACTAAAAGAAAAATCTTAGAAGCATAAATTCAACCAGAAAATTACCCTTTTTTCCCCCAGGACATGCATGGTGGGAACTCCAGAGAGTTTGGGAAAACCAATAAGGAAAGAAGCCAGTAAGGAAACAACAGATACACTACAAAGAAGATGGATATCAAACAGACAGGGGATATGAAAGGGGAAGAGTGTCAAGACAGATGAATTGATCAAAAAATAATTAAAAATTGCCAGAACTTTCACAAGCCTTTTGAGAGTGTCCTGGGTTGAGAGACATAGGACTAACTTTTCTTCTAATGCTGGGCTAAACTGCACTTTTAGAAGACTAGTGTCTGAATTTGTGAAAATATTTACTTTATAGCCGGCCAGGCTCCATGGGATTCAAGGTCTCAGTGTTTTCCAGCCTTGCCAGGTGCAGGGACAAGGAGGAGCAAGGCCTGGGCATTTGACCCAGGCTGGCCAACAGGA
>JAOXNH010000031.1:17510852-17522588 GCA_028566575.1 Bartramia longicauda
AAAAAGAGATTCATAGACAAAGTAAATTCACTTGTCTCTTAGAGTTGCACTAGGGTCTAACTGAAAGAACTTATTACTAGAAACAAAGCATAAAGGTATACCAGCCGCTGGTCTAATTCGGTAGTGAAGTGCGCTTGGTGTGTGTAACTAACAACTATTTACCCTCCAAAGGGACAAAAAACCCCTTCATGCATAACAGATCAGAGGTGGGTATGCCGTAAGCAAGAGTTTCCAGAAAATGCCAAATAAATATGTGGATATAAATGAAAGTGAGGCATTGCTAACTCCCAGTTATCATTGAAAAAAAAAGGAGAAACTAAATTACAAAAATATACTCATTTTAAATATTGCGACACTTAATCTGAGCCCCTCTGCTACCTACCCAAATCTACACCAAAAGAGACATCGCTAAACAGCCAAATGGAACATACGTGTCCCCAAATCAACACTTGCCATTCCTCTAAACTCACAGTACCTCTGTTTGCCATGAATATCTCCAGTGCTGTATTTTGCAAAAGATAACGTCTGGAAAAGATAGATCGAATCTCTGAAAAGAGCCATTTTCCATGGAGTCCTTCTGTATATGCCAGAATCTAGTAGAAAGAGACAGAGAGAGAATGTTTTAAATATGTTGTCAGTATAGTTAGTATCTTGTAGAAGAGAAACTGTTTGACCCACAAACATAGGTTCTACCACTGCATGCAAAACCTGCAGAAAAATAAAAATACACTAAAACTTCAAATCATGCTATGAATCTATAATTGATCTTTTGAAGTCCTAAATTCAACTACTGTCAATGATTTAAAAAAATTGCTTGCATTTTTCTCCTTTAAAGGCAACTACCTATTTTCCGTAACCAAGGGAATTTCAGAAACATTATGAAATGTTTGGCACTTCAGCAAACATAAAAACATATTCTGAAACGTATCACTAGTGCCATTAGATGTATCTGCACTCCTTTTAGCCTTGTAACAGCAGGCCTGTAACAAATAAGCAAGGAAAAAAAATGACTTTAAAGAAAAAAATGTTCCTTACGTTTATCGTTAAGGCAACATTCATTAATTCTGGAACTATAAAGGTTGGCTGTATAAGAGGTTAAGTATCATTTTGTCAGCTAAGGTTAAACACAAACCTGCAAATGAACTCAGCATAATCTCTCTATGGAGTAAGCGGTTGTCAAAGTAACTTGTTACAATTCCTGTCATCCCATCTGACAGACACAGATGCTTAGTCTGCCTTCACCATTCAAACTAATCCCATTTTCAGTCCTCAGCCACTTTGTTTCTTTGTTGCTGCACTTTTTCCTTTTCATTTCCAAGCTTAATTATGTAAGTGTTAAGGGACGGTGAGATTGGAAACCTCTCTACCTCAGATTAACAAACCATAAATGAAGGAAAACCTGACAATTGTCGATTTTAGCAAACACAGAGGCATTTAACAGAAATCCATCATAGAAAAGGAGATTCAGATATAATCCTAGTGAACTTCACTCTTACTACAATTTCACTTGAACACTATATTGTGTATAAAAAAGTGAAATTCAAGGGTTTAACGTAACAAAGACTGTCAATGAACCCAATCATTTGCTTATAGATTTTTAACAAAGGAGGATTTTGCCTCACGTTGTAGCATATATCCACAAATAGCCTGCGTTTTTGTAGCGCAGAGAGCAGAAGCACCATTATAAAAGCACTACATGATACAATACAAAATACTGTACCACCTTCGTGAATTAAAAGCAAACAAGACTGGCAAACCAAAAGCAGACAGCACAGAAAAAATCAGAGCATACAAAGCAAACCATCTCCCACACCTTCTTCCTTTTTACCTA
Source organism: Bartramia longicauda (assembly GCA_028566575.1). Classification (NCBI taxonomy): domain Eukaryota; kingdom Metazoa; phylum Chordata; class Aves; order Charadriiformes; family Scolopacidae; genus Bartramia; species Bartramia longicauda. The sequence continues at coordinate 17,512,684 of JAOXNH010000031.1, forward strand.
AACCCGTATCTTCCCCTCAGTGCAAGTGCCACAGACAAGTTTTCTCTCAACACCCTGACACACACAGAAAAAAATAAATAAAATAAAATAAAAAAAAGAATAATTATTTCAACAGAAAATTCTAGAAATGTGATGAAAGAACCAGAGATTGTCAATGGTTGCTAATCATTTCTGGAAATGGGGAACTAACAGACTCGGGCCACGTTGGCACTTTCCATACCACATCCATAACCCCCCCACACTAATTGGCAGATTTGTATTAATTCTACGGTGTTATTCACAACCGCTGCGTTCGGCTTTTATCACATGCATATAAATAAATATCCTTTAAAGAGCACAACATCAAAAGGGATCAAAGGACACAAAGTTGCAGTGCTTGGGTACAAAAATCTCTTAGTACTTTTGTTGGTATTCATCCATCTTACTGTCTTTACGGGAGTTTATAGTTTCAATTGATTATATTTTGAGACAGGCCGGAGCGTGATGACCGCCGCTGTCTATAGTAACAATCAGAACACAACAGCCTGCTTGTTGCTATCAGCCTGTGCGTTGCAAATTCGAGTACTTATTACATGGATAGAGTGAGTAAAATCAGCAAGTTAAATAATTAAGTACTACTTTTACCCTGTGGAGGTTTCCTGGAAACCCTGGCCAAAAGCTTGCTGCGTGCAACTTCTTCGAAACTGGAAGGAGAAGCACCCACTCGAAAATGGCAGAGGTGGTGCCACTGTGCACCTCGTACAGCCGTAAATAAAGTTATTGAATTCAGCGTAACAGGATTTACAGCAGAAACTGGAACTGCACGGCAGAAACGCTACCGGTCACCACTGTAACAATTCTTTAAACCCCTCATTAACGGGAGTTACCGGGAGCGGGAGGCAGCTGAGGCCTAGCCGCGCAAGGCCTCCATTTCGAGTTGGAACAGCCTCTGCCTGGTCTGCAGCTTCACTTCAAAGTCTCTCGAGTTCAATTAAAACTGGATTAGGTGGAAGCAGGCCGTCTTTGGGACACTGTTCTCTGGAACTCCAGGCAGGCTGACAGCACCCTAGACGGAGGCCTAGCCCGCCAATGAACCGGTTGCCATGGAAACCGTCACCATTACCACTGCTCCGCGCCCATCACACCACCTATCGTAGATGAAAGGTCCAGAAGACAAACACGTTTCTTTCATGTGTGTCACTAAGTATTCCTTACGAAAAACCCAATTCAACCCTTTATTCCCTGTCAAGTATCTGATTTTATTAATAGAACCTCCCAGTTGCAGAAAGTGACTCGCACTTCAAATTAAACGCAGCATTTTCATGCTGAATTTCAGGGATTTTTAAATTATTTTTTTTTTTGTAATCAGTGTTACCACTTCCTGATACTCTCAGATTTACAAGTGAAAAAGCTATTTTTGCAATTTGCCTGTTTTCACCCATAAGCCACACAACACAGAATTCTCCTTAAGAATTTAAGAACATACTACTTCATACTTCTTCATACTACTGTACAATATGTTGGGTTTAAAAAAGACTCACTTTATTTCTGTCTTTTGTCACCATCAGTTTTGGAACAACTTGTGGAGCAAAGACCATTGGGGGGATACGATCTAATTTAATCTGCACAAATAGTACACCTTCCCCCTGCGAAAAAGTATTAATAGAATTTCAGTTGATTTGACACACCAGATTGAAGTTTAATCTACTGCACATTTATTTCAAAGGATACTGCACCTTACAGGGGGAAAAACAATTTATACAGTTTACCATTTCATTTAAAAATACTTAAAATAAACAAATGAGCCAATTGTAAAGCTTTATGGTTCCAAAAATCTCATTAGGCAAACTGTCCTGTGATTAGACTTTGGCAACACCAGATGAACAGACAGCACGACGACGCTACTAAAAATAAAACATTACTGTCACCTTTGCATGAAGTCCCTTCTTCACCTCAAGTAATAGAAAAGAAGGTCTACACCTGGAGTTAGTCCTCATGCTCATGCTGCAGGCCCTCACTGCACAGCTGGAAGAAAGTCCCTAGGAAACGAGTGGGTAAAGAACAGCCAGCTTCCGCTTCCTCCTCGAGGAGAATCTGAGATCGGAGCTGCAGGAAAACTCAGGTAGCGTAGTGCTCATCCCAAATTAAGACCATAGATAAAGAAGTCCTCACAACTCGCAGTTGTGTACCAGCTAATTTCCCAACAAAAAAACTCACTGGGAAGCCACTCTGCATTTTACAGTTTTGAAACCAAATCCCCCACCCTGCCTTTTTTTCATAGCCCTCCCTGAACGCTGATCATAAGCAGTGTCCCTCATAAAAGATTCCATGCAGTAGTCAAAAGACACCATCCCTTACAGCTGCCTCCTGAATTAGAAAAGTAATATTTTACTGAAGAGCAAACGAACATTTTGCTTTACTTTAAGCAAAGCAATCAGCTATCATATATTTTATTCTATTTTAGAGAAAAGTACTATTGATCTTAAAAATGTGAATAGGCTAGAAGTAATTAAGTCTGCAAATGGGTTATAGAACTGAAACAGTAATTGAATAATTATATTACTTTAATGTGCCAGCCAATTTAACTGCCATGAGTAAAATAAAAACCAAACAGCTTCTTTTAAAAGCTGATGCACATTTGTGTATTTCTGAAAAAAGTTATGATCTAGTAGACAAAAAAACCCAATCAACCAAACACCAAAGAAAAAAAATAAAGCATTTAATTTGCATTTAAATTTGATTGCAGTTGAGAGATAAAATCCATAAATACATTCTTCTAGCAGCATTCTCCATCATTTGGGGTCATTTTTGTTCAGGAAGGCAAAATTACAGCACTTAGAGGTTACAAAACCTGACTTGCAGTTCATGAGGAACCTGGATCCTCCACCACGATCTCAGCCCTGCAGCTGAGGATCCTCAGATCCCACTGTCCATGTACTATTTAGTTCCAGGCTGCAGGATTCCCAGCGAGTCTTACTCCGCTCTTTCTTTAAATACATCCCAGTACAACCCAACTAATAGGGAATTAGATCAGATTATTAATAATTTTAAATATCCAAATGCCATTAAATATATCACAGTGCTTATTAATTTATTTTAGACTCCTCACGAGAACAACAAGTAAGATGTTCCTTTTAAATCCCAGATATTTATACAACCACTGGAATGCACAGGCAAACAGTGGTAGTCTCCCATCCAGTCCCTCCTGTGAGCATGCACAGTCTGCTACACAATCCTCTTCAGCGTTTTCATGGGTGACAAACTCAATTAAACATATTCATTACTATAATGTTCCACTGGACAGTTTTACCCAGCATAAAAAAAATTTAAATAAATAAATAAATACTCTGTGACCTTTGTATCGATCAGAGCAAAATGGCTTATGCCTGGGTGTGGGTGGTAAAGGGATTGGGGAGGGGGGTGGTAAAGGACTCTTATGTTTTCTCTTCCAATTACTGCAGGAGATGATAAAACCACAGCAAATGATGTATCAGCTCATTTTATCTTATCGCTTTGGGGCTAGGTGACAATGAAGTTCATATTTCACTGGTTCCCATTGAAGATTGTGAAAATTACTTGCCCTTATGACCTGAAATTTCACTGGAAGACAGAAATTTCTCTTCTGCAAAGTAATGCAATTTTTCAGATGTCAACCTTTAGCCCAGCTTTAAAAATTAATTTCATTTATATTAACCAATGATATTGATATTTTCACAGAATGCTCTTTGATACATGAACCACCGACTAGCAAATTGATGTGCTCTAGAAGGATAAAATTATTTTATCTGAAGCTGCTGGGGACAGACAGATTTACCACAAACTGAAATTCCTATTTCACGGTATGCTATTTATACTAGCCTCATACACCTTAGGGCCTCTGGACTTGTAAATATTTGAATCTTTACTTAGGACTTAGTTTTGTTTCTAGATCTATTCAGTTTTGAAATAATTTCTATACCTTTGATATACAAATAAAAACACCATTTGTTTGGAAACGAATAAAAGTCTAACTACCAGAGATCACAGATCAGTTCACGTGACGAAATGAAAAATACTTCCCAGATGATTAAAATAAAGGAACAACTATATTTTCTCTCTTTACCTTGACATTAAAGCTATATTTCGAAGTGAAAAAAGCATGCAATGCAGATTTTCTACTAACTACAGATAACCTTCTCGCCAATTATCAAGATCTAACTCAGAAAAAATTTGTCAGGGGAACTCTTCTGATTTGACTGTGAGGTTCTAGACACCTCACATGGATTAATAAATCCACGAACAACGTCAGCAAAGTTAGTACCAACTATGTTACTCTTTTCTACTGCATCCAGTATTCCACAAATATTTTTTCCCCTTTTGATTAACTCTGCTGACTCCTAGAGAGCTGGAGTTCATTACCACTGGCAGGCAACATTTAACCAACCCAAAGAACCAGAAGATCTGACTGCTGAAGACAGGTATGCAAGGCAAGTTAAATTCTGCAGCCTAGAAAGGAGAACTTCAAAAATAAGAAAATGAATATAGGTTTGGGTGGCTGTCCAAACCCTGCAAGGTTAAGGATGAAAAGTTATGCCTCTCTTTGGAAAATCAGGCAGCAGGCTTATTTGTGATAAAAGGGAGCCAGAATGACAAGAATTCCCAGACTCGCGTAGGAGTTGACTGATGTCTTGATTTAGTGAGCCTGCTACGTTCTGATTTAAGAGTTAGTAGGCCCTGCTAATCTAGAGGTAGATACAAAAGGCTCATCCAGCTGTTTGCATCATCTGGGACAGTCTGCCATCAGGAACTGTAACAATTTACAAATGATTCAGCTTGCAGCTTCTGAAGCAGTGGTTATTTCAGCTTCTGTGTCCCTCCCCAGGTTCTACCCCTAAGCTGAACAGTGACCAACCAGTTCATTGACACGTGTGAAACAGAGAGATAGTCACAGTCTGCTTCCAATAAACATGCCTGCAAGTTAGAATTATCAATTCTTGAGATGCAAAACGCTACAAAGTCAGAATTAGCAGGACTTTATTACTGAGACTACCAAGGGTAGCAGCCTTTCAGTATCACAGAACATGTCTCAGACACGCTAAAAAAGCCATGTGGCTACCAAGCCAGCCTGCAAACCATGCACACCAAGACTGTCAATGCAATACCTGCATGCAGCAAAAAGATAAATAAGAAAACAGAAATTCCTGACGGGCTTTTTTATGTGATATTTTAGACAGGCAGCTCTCTAGCCGATCACCCTCCTTCCATTTGCCTCAGTAATTTTTGTTTTATTCATAATCCACTTGCAAAAAAACCCACTACACACAACACTTCTGGATCATATGAAGATCATCAAGAAAAAAGTACATGCATTAACCTGGAAGTTCAGTACTCCAACTTCTATGTATTTATGGCAGTGTTTATAATCTATACATGTAAAAGGAGAATTGCAACCATTTTTATTCTATCAGGTTTACCTTTTTATGCTATTTGCTGTAGCATTCATATAAGTAAGTAAAAAGTTACAGACAAAAAATCATAAGTAAGATATCTTCTAATCGTACAGAAATAACTCAGAATAGTCATAAGCATAAATTGCATAAAGGAACCTCTGAGATGTCGTTTGTGCCTTCCATATTGAAGTGTGAATCACCTGTTTATGCCTCATGAGAGTGGGTCCTTCATTAGATGGTAAGTTTTAAAATTTGGAAAGTGCTTTTAATCCATTCTAATTAATAAGTACAATTCTGGCTAGTCTTGATGTCCACAGATTGACAGATTCCGTAACCCCTTTGTGAACTGCATTAAATGATACAACTTCATGATTTCATGTGTCAATGAATTCTGCCAGTCTAACAGACATAGTGCAAATACTAAAAAAGCTAGTTTTGTTGATTTTGGTTTGTATACACTGAAAAAATGACATTACCTGCAATAGCTCAAGAAAAGAGTTTAAGCACCACTGAGTAAAATTCAGTGACATGATTTCTCCCTGTGTAAAGGCTGTCAAAGAACCTGATCGCATTAAGTTGTGGAATTTGGATCAAAAATGCTGAAAAAAAGTATTATGAATATTAAGCCTCTGTAGTAGTGAATGGTGCAGCAGTGCATTCCGTGCTAGCGACCCTACATGAGACAGAATTTTGGAAAATTAGGTGGGGAAACTCTATTTGCCATTGTTTCACCTGTGCAACTATGGAGTAGGTGTCAGGACCTCTCAAAAAAATTCCTCACAACTCTCTTATTTTGAGTTAACACGGCTAACACAAATGTTGCCACCTTGTCCCTTAGCTCACTATCAAGCTTATTAATACAGAAAACTAAAAGAGAAAGAACAGGAACCTTTAGATGATCTGAAAGGTCCCTTCCAACCCAGACGACTGTATCATTCTATGACTTCTCCCACCAGCTGCTTTCCTCTGTATCCAGCAAAGGTCTATCCAGCCAGAACACGTGCAAGCTGAAGCAGCAACTACAAGCAAGCAAGAAGGGAACTAATGCACCTGCAACACCAGCAGTTGTTCAGTGTCTGCCATTTTCACCTGAGCAGATGAGCAGAAGACGGGTGAGGAGAAGAAAGCAAACAGGCAACGAAAAAGTAAGTCGCAATGCCAAAAAGAAGGATTTTTTTTGTTTTAAATTGATGACCTGTAAGCTGACCTTCATATTCCTTCATCAGAAACAAAACAAAAACAAAAAACACCCCCACACATCTGGCAGGAAGCTAGAGTACCAGTCATCATGAAAGACTGCATCTGATCAGCTCATTAATGGGAACCAAGCCCGTACACAGAAGAACAGATGTGCCTCTTGAAGGCAAAGAGAAAAGTCAGACTCCCGAGCTGCCAATCCTGCAGTTTACATTAAAGGATTCTGTGCTATGTTTTATGAGAGATATGGCACAGAAGGTGCAGCTTGCAAAGGGATGGGAATGTAAAAAATGGCTTAATGCCACCTTTGTGCTGCACAGACTCTAGACGGCTGCAGGAACCAAATCCCCTTTGAGCAAACTGGAGCAACTGCAGAGGCTGCTGTGTAATGACATCTATTTGCCTCCTTTGGGATGCCTGGTGGCTGCCCCATAGTACTTAATGCCAGAGAAATTTCCCCTCCTGCTCTCCCAAGTTGGGATGGAAGATAGCGGAGTGTTGCCAGTAAACCCTCCGCTGCTCAAGGGCTTCTCTACTCCCTGCTAGTTCATTTACTGTAAACCAAAGCAGAATCCAGGAATGACACTGTCCCCCACAGGCACCTTTTTGTAATCAAGACCCACACTGAGTATACCTCGTACTTTATATCTGTATTATTACATTTCTGTTCGATTCCTATAAAAGCAGATTAATTTCTCAGGTAAAGGAACTGACTACAATCAGTCAGTGCCAAAGGTCTTGCTACAGCTGCAACAGAGAGTCTCTTCTTTCAAGATCACCCCTAGAAATAATTTGGCCAATTAATACTTCTCAGGTGTTTGTAAAGAATAATAAGCAATGCCAACAGGGTTTTATACAATAACTGCTGGTTTTCAGCTTAGTAGAGGAAAAAATAAAAATTTAAATTCAGCTTTAAAGCATTCCTACAAGTACAGACCCTTTTCCAAGGTTAAACAAGCAATGGGCATAGCTAATGGGAGGTCTACCACCACATCTAGGATTCTAGGGTAACGGAACAAGAACATAACCCCTATTTTCAGTTTAAAAATGCAATAGAAAATTAAACTGCATTTCTAGCCCAAATGATTGATAAGAAAGGCTTGGAAACGTGATTCAAGTGTAACAGCTACACAGACAGCAGTCTGGGGATAGCTGAACAATTGATCCAACAACATGATTTGCCTTGCCGTTCCCCTTGGGGTATTAAATCTAAAACTTGCTACTCCTGAGGGCCCAATAAAAAATAGCCTATCAAAGAATTCTGCAGATGACAGGAGAAGCGAGGGCAGTAAGTCTATGTGAAAATATCAGCTCTGGTGAAGAACTGTAATCTGGGCTGCGTTATGCATTTATCTTACAAATCCACGACGCTGTTTTGCACAACTGGAAGTTTTCCGAAGAGCCAGAAAAAGTCAACTCTAATGTGGGAGTATTTACAAAGCACTGGGTTCCAGCCAATATGTAACAGTGTTTCATAAATGCTGAAGTCAAAAGGGAAAAAGGTATTTTAAACTGATTTTTTTAGACAAACCTAACCTCATAGCAATATCCTAGCTGTCCTGCCCAAAGTGCTGCCAAGAACTAGCAGTTCCTTGAGAAAGTGCAACAATTTATCCTGTTTGTACATATTCCATTTACAAAACCATCTTAAGGCAGCACTTTCATAGGCAACTCTTATCAGGTAAATTAACTGCATTTGAAGGAATGATGTGGGAGCCCTTCCTAAATCTTTTAAGCGGGGAAAAAACCCTAACTGAGTAGGAGCCCCATTCCCAGTCAGCTCCACATTTTGAAAATGGTATGTGATTTTTAAAAAGAGCAGGAATTTAAAGGCACAAGAAAAATTGATTTTTCAGAGGCATTCTCAGTTCTTAAGTGATTTACTTTGTAACTCAATGTTCTTTTGTAAAAAAAAAAAAAAAGTAGTTTAAGATAGAAGACCTACCTTCAGGTTAGTGAGAGTTTTATCCATGAGTAACTGAAGCTGGAGTACTTACAAGTAATTTTAACAATTTGGGATCTGGCATGAGCAAAAATCAAGAACTGTAATCAATTCTTCCCATAATGTCTTAGCAATATAGATATTCAAGTAGGTCAATAATTTTAAGATATGTGCCAGAGGAAAGAAGTACTGCATTTGAGATGTGAAATATAAAAATATCACACCCTGCAAGGAGGAACACAGTTACAGCTAGAAACTGTTGCAGATTTATCTCTACAAGATAACCCATTTTCTACTCAAGGAGTTGGAAGTTGAAACCTTGTGGACTTTGATGGCTGAGCACTCATTACAGGGCAAGGAAAGCATTCCTTATTTTCCCTTGCGCACATGAAAACTAGCTACTCCAATGACCAGGATGCAAAACTTGAGGCAGTAGCACAAAGACTAAAAGTAGATAATCCGGACGCATCTAAGAGTGTTACACCAGGGAAGAACTGATAAACTGATCAACAAAACATTGTTCCTGCTTGACAAAAGCTGTATTTGTTTGTCCTCATTTAATAGTTACACAGGTTGTTTAAAATGTGGATTTTAAATAAAACCCAGACTTATCAACTTCGATCTGTTATATTAATTGTTGAAACTTCAAATATACAGTAGCCTAAAGAACCTACTGAAAAATAACTACAATGGGCGAGTGTCTGCTTCTCACTATTTCACCCAAACAAAATGTCGGTGTTGATAAAATCCACTTTTTAAAACACGTATCCTTGCAAATCTTAAGTACTGTCATCTCATCTCCCTGTTGGAGTTTGATTGATTACGCCTTTTCCTTATGTTCATTAATTTCATCACCTTATCTTTTACACCACTTCATTTTAGCAGAAAGGCAATAATAAAACCCTCATCCATTATCCTTTTACGCATCTAGTCAAGCGGAAATGGTTAATAACATGCTACAAATTGAACTTCAATCACCTCATTTTCTCCTTTGTCGAATGCACATTAAAGTATATTCCAAAAGTGCAATTTGTTTTACAGGGGAATTTGTGTTATATTGCTACAGACAACTAAAATTAAGTGTTTCTCAGTTTGGTTATTAAATATATCCAACTGTCCTTTTATCTCTGATACTAAAACATTAACTCATTTTATTAGGGTGTAATAATACAAGAGCCTTATCTCCCAGAACACAGGGACATCTAGTCTGCCTAATAGTAAGTGTTATACAATGGGTCGTTTATCTTTTCTTTTTTTTTAAAATATGCTTCTGATAGTTTATGAATTGGTACATTATTGCAGATGAAATGGCTCTCCATTTAAGAAAAGTTAATTTGTTTACATGCAGGCTTATCTTC
>JAOXNH010000031.1:17542477-17552634 GCA_028566575.1 Bartramia longicauda
CTCTATCTTCTTTTTTAATTAAAGCAGCAGATTCTAGGTGACACACAATACGCATGTGTTATATCTGGTTGGGTTTTTTTTTATTTATTCTTGTTATTTTGCTTAAAGAGTGAAGCGAGAACAGTTGTACAGCTGTGCTTTCTGGCACTGCAAAAACACTGTAGCTTTTTCATCTGAAGACCTGAGCTTTTGTTTTAGGCTTCTCAGCCTTTTTTCCTTAATAGTGCCTATCTCTCCGTTCTTTCTCTGGACTGTAGCATGATGTTTGAGCATGCGTTTTCTCCGAGAAAGACATTAGTCATCATTAACAGAAGCACTGACACCAAGTCTAAGTGCCTCTCCACAATGACCAAGTGGCAATCATCTTTCTCTTGCCTTGTCACTGCTGATTAGGGTTTTCTTTCATGAAAATTTAATTTGTCGCCTTTCTGCAGCTCCTTTTTACATTTCTGCAATAACACAACAGGCTAGCAGCACTGAAAACGCAGTAGAAGATGCTGCACCCGTTTAGAAGCAAAGATAAGATTCAGGCTGCGTGGCTGTACTTTTTACCTAGTTTAAGGGGGAGAAAAAGGAAAAAAAAAAGGCCCTGCAAGATGTAGCAAATGAGTAGCTGCTGACAGAGGAAAAACTCCCATTAAATACCAACGGCCCCAAACGACCCAGCACACCTTGGATCCATCCAACTGAAAATTCTCTCCTCGGGACGGCCCCTCTTCCAAAGTGGCGCTCAATAGGCAATGGAGGTAACGGTACCTAAACAGACTCTTATAACAGATTAATTTTAGAACTGCTGCAAACATACAGCTACTCAGGCTTTTAGCTTATACAGGTTTTTAGCTTATACAGGTTTTTAGCTTACACAGGTTTTAGCTTATACAAATGTTTATTAAAGAATTTCATAATCCAGCGATAAATCTCAACCTCACTTCTCCAGTCTGGGCCAACCTTGCTCTCGCCCTTAAAAAGCCAGGCAGGAAGAAACTGGCTTTGGGGGCTGCAGGCAGATAAAAAAGTTTCAGTCACGTACGCTGCTTTGCAGCTATTCAGCATACACAGTCCTGGGCTCCTGTTCTGTGTAACCTTACATTGTTAAACAAGATACCATAGCAATGAGTTATTTTAAGGAAGTTTTTCAAAACATTTACTCCTCTGCTTTATTTCAATTTGTCTAAAGATTTTTTTTTTTTTAATTATAAGCACATGCTATTTTGTTAACATCTGTGCACAGCATAAAACCTGACTGAATTCCAACTTCTGAAAAAATGCAGATAGCTTACGTCCCTCAAATAAAGTAACAACATTAGAAAACTTCGGGAGATTCCGATCCCGATACTTCGGTTCATTTAACTGACTTTCCATACAAGTATATTTAAAAAAATAAAGACAACCACCACTTATTAAAATTTTTACGTTCTCCCAATATCTTTCAGAATTTAATTAAGTGTAAAGCTAAAATTTGGATCTACCTCTATTAAATTCAGAAACGACAGCTAGTAAAAACCAAGTAATAAAAACTTTATTCAGCTTCCTAAAGTATTGGTACTTTATCCACTCCTGACCCAAACCAGCGCTGGTAGTCAGAACAGAAACTGTACTGCTAGCACTTTGGATTTATAAGAAAGCTTCAATATCTTTTAAGTAGTCTCCGCATATGAAATTTAAGAAGAGGAAACTAGGAATTAAAAGCGGATTTGGAATGGCAGACTGTGATTGTTGTACTGCTACGGCAGTATAACCTTGATTAAATGCAGAGCGATACTTAAGTGAAAACAAAACCCTGCCATGGTAACCCAAATTAACTACTGAACCAGACCATGTTTATACGGAAGGCGGGCGGTTTAAGCTATCCTACTCCATCTCCAGAAAAACTTTGACTTTCTAGAGGGCATAAAACAAAGCCGAGCTTCCCTGGACACGCATCTCCCGCTGTTTTGTTCTCCGTGCTCTCCTCGGCTCTTTTCCTGACGAGCCAGGAACTGCCAGCCGTTGAGATCCCCGCTCCGCATCTGCGTCAAGTTCAAGTAGGGAAGTTGAGCTCTTTGACTCCCACCCCCCAGCTCCAAGTCACTTGTCAGTAAAAGGTTGGGCGATTTATTGACCACCGGCTGGAGGCGTCCTGTCAGTGCTGAAGGAAATATGAGCGGGGGCTGTCGCTACCGTTCTGGAGCTCATTGATAATGACATACCTGCCTCTGTCACCCATTACCCGGACTACAAACTACTTAGACCTAACTGAAAAATCAATAGCCTACTTGCACCGGTTCCTGTGGCTGCCTCCTTTGATTGTCAGCTCCTGTCTAGGGTCAGCACTTACATGAAAAGGGGCTGTGACTGCCTGATGCTTTCAGGACAACCTAACGATATGAAACTAGCCAACAGAACAGTAAATTCTGTCCCCCTGCCCTCCTCATCAATTAGGCTTTGACTAGGCTCGCCTGTAGAAACCTGACCTTTTAAGTTTAGGTGAATATGGAACTAGCTGAACACGCCATTGCCCTCAGCACTGAGCCAGGAAATCCACTGACAGGTTAAACAAAACAGAAGGTTGTAACTGTCATAATTTGCATTGCACTTTCACGCCAACAAGGGTGTTATCAGTGGGGGCAAGCCCTGGAACACACAACGCAAGCACCCGAAGTCACTCTCCTCATAAATTTTCAAGTGAAGGGAGATAAAACATAAATTCACAAATGACCCCGCATTTCAAGTCCCACTTTCTTTCAAGTTCGCACTCTGGAAACCCACCACAAAGTACATATAAACAATCCCCCTCCATAGGTGCTCCGGCATTCCGATCCTGTTTAGAATGAACTTCCAAGGCAGATGATGGACGAGGAAAAGCTACCTGCCCGTGCCTCTTAAGGACTCTCCTATCAGGCTTATTCTCCCTTGCATATTTACCTGCATGAATACTAATCATTAACGGATTATACACAGGCACATACCTGTGCTTCAGAGCAGCAGGTAGGCATAAATAATTTAAAAATCCCTGCAGAGCCCCAACTGGCACTTCTGAGTAGTAGTCACTCATACATCCTGGATCTTGGAAGTCCATTAGCAACCTCTGAATATCCCCTCGACTACAGTCAAATGATAAATGTTCCATTTTAATGCATCTGCCCTCCTTCAAAGAATATTGGCAGCCATGAAGCAAAGAACTAAAGTCAAAAATCTCAGATCTAAAGTGAAGGCTGAGCTATATCCTGAAGTTGAATACAATAGCTTTAGTAACTATATATAGATTTTTTAAAGAAAACTTAATAGCTGAAGGCGTTGGTGCCCCTCTCCTCCAAAATAATTTAAAAAAAAAAAAATTAAAACCAAATGAAAATATTTTAAAATACTCCAATTAGCGCTCCTTAGTTGTAATTCAATTTTCAAGCAATGATGGTTTTATGCCCTTTTATGCTCCTGCTTCCACAGGCCCAGCATCCTCAATATAAGCATTACTGGAAAATACAGACAGTGTGTGTGATCAGAACAATTTATACAATTTCAACACTCGAGCTTCTTTATACCACAAAAGGACTAGTTACCTCTACAAACTACGATACTACGATGATGATGATGATGATGAAACTGAGAAGGCTAGGAACCTTCAATGCACTTTATTCATTCAGTGCCTATGAATGAGTACGGTTCGATTAACACCTTTTAATGTAAATACACAAACTGCTCCTGGAAATCCCAGGCAAGAGGCAGAGCAATAACTGACCTGAGGCTTTTTATGCTGCAGCTGAATCTTTCCAACTCCTGCACCCCCCATCCATCCTGTCCGTGCAGTGCCAGATATAGGAATGAGCTTTTATGTAAATAAATGATAGGAAAACTGCTGCTGGCTGGTTTGCACCATTGAAGTTCCAAACCTCTAGACACTCTTGTAAGCTTTTTTTTATTATTTTTTCCCCCTCAACACATGCCAGTCACTGCGTTTAGCTTATTTCAAATGCACTTTTAGAAACAGGTATTGAGAAAGGAAAACGGCTGAGTGACGAAAATTTAAAAGAAAAAAAAAAGGTTTTCGCTAAAGCCTCAAATAATATGTCATACTGCAATAATAACTGTTGCATTGTAACACTCGATTGTTCTAAATAAACCTAGAACAGAACAAAGGCAGGGAAGACTCCTTGAAAATAAAAACATAGAACGGCGTTAAGGCCCTCCTAAATAAACGGAACAGCAGGGAGAATTAATATTGCACTCCAAACGCAGGGCAGAGCGAACGCTAGTTAAAAATGGTAGACCTAATTGAGTCTGGATGGAGCCCTTTACAGAGCTAATGCAATGATTAACTATGCATCTGGTAGCATGTCAAGTCCTTTTTGTGTGCCTATCTGATAGTGAAGTGAAAGGGCATGGACAGTGTCCAGTCCCAGCAAGCAAATCATTTGGAAGCAGTCATAGCCATAGATCAAAGATTTTTCACTCTATCCCAAGTCTATTTAAACCCACCAACCCAGGCCCTTGTTGCAGACAAAACCAGTTAGAAAATAAGAAAGACTCCTTGGGATCCAAAGATAATAAAGGAAGATAGAAGTAGAAAATGAAGAAAAGAAACAGACTGGCAGAACCTTGATTTCCATAGGCCAAGACAGCTGTTTTACATCCTAGTTTTATTTCAGATGGTTAAAGAAAAGGAACAATTTCCATCCCTTAGATCACCAAATATTATTTCAATTAAACTATGCAGATGGCTTCTATACATTATTCGAGCCAATACAGTTTCCTCTTCCCAGCTATGGGAGAAGGTACCTTGAACTATTCTGCACACAGGTTTTACCTAATTCATAGGAAAACTAAAAAGACAGCACTATATTACCACGAAGAAGTTATTCTGAAACAAGATATGCACAGCAAGGTATAAAATAGGAATAGCTGTGATTTGATTCTCTCATTAGAAGCAGCAACAAAACGCCTGCAATGATTTTATAACTAGTAACACGCTACTTTTACATCAGCAAAGTGCTGTCAAAGGATGAAAAGGATAAAAAATTAATAGCATGAAGTACAAAACACCGAAAAGTAGAGGGCTCTAACTACGTGGCTCTACATTTAAACTGCATTATATTTGAACAAGGTAACAATCAGAACACTGTTCAAACGGGAAACTTTTTTTTTTAATTAAATAAAAACTGCGTGCCTTTTCTACTGGATCCAAACGAAGTCAATACAAACCCATCTTATAATACGGGGAGGAGAGGGAGAGAGAGCAACTCGACATATTCCACACGGTGCTATTGAGAAGATTGAGCCCCCTCCTTCCCACAACACCCTTTCCCTTTATAAATTGCCCTCACAGAAACTCACTGAAAGGTTGTAACCCACACTCAAGTTGGTGAGGAGCAGAGGATTTCAGCTTGCTGTATGTGGCATTGGAGAAAGTCCTTTTTTAAAATCTAAGTATATAAATGAGAAGCTTTCACCTTTGGAGTCAGAAATCGACATTTTTAAAGGGTATACTTTAGAGAATTCAAGGTTAGCATATAAATATGCTTCATCCCAGCTAGCTACATGAAGTTTTTGATCTTTAAAATAATCATCTAACCAATAAAAGCAGACAAGCTATTGTTTGTTGACATGATTATTTACACATACGCATAGATAGGTGAGCATCTAAGACAGTAAACACAGCAATCAGGCACCTAGTGCTAGAAAGAAAAGTTATTGCCAAACGCCTGCAAATTGAAATGTGGGGTTTTTTTAATTTCCAGAACTTTGACTTTGCTTAGCATATCCTCATAATTTTCAACTTTTTAAAAGAAGTGCTGATTTAGACTCACGGCATTTTTAAGAACCAGACAAGAGATTATCTCTGCAGGCCACCTCGTATTTTTCTCAAGCAAGTAAGTGCCACTGCATTCAACTGGAGGTCAGATTGACAAAATCCTGGCATATTACATACTTTCACACTTTAAAAAATGGATGTTATTAATGTAATTAATCAGTAATTGTAAATAAAGACCAGCCAGCAGACATGAATTTGGTATTGCTGCTGGGTAAAACAGCACGCACCCGCCTCAGCTGCACCCAAACAAAACAAAAGGCCATAAGAAGTTTTAACAAGAAGAAAATGCTACAACAGCACTAGGAACGCTCTCTCCCAGTGCACGTATCCCATTTTCCCTAGTTGCCAACCTGCTGAAGGCAAACTTACAAAACAGCGTTTTAGCATCCAAAGCATCTCGCAGCTAAAAGAAGGCACCATCAGCCATCGTGAGAAAAGAGAAGCAGCTGCCTTTAACACAAAATTCAGAGCCCCAGGGAGAGCCTGTGGCTGCAGGTTGCTCCCTGTTGAACACCAGAATATGAACACCTTCATGTTTTAAGACTGAATAGGAAAGTAAAAATAAGGTACTTTCCCTTTCCTGCTCCGGAAACATAAGCTAGGGAGACTCAGAAACAGGTCTAAATTATTTAATTACCGTACCATTCAATCTTCATGAAAAAAAGGCACAAGATTTATGCAACACTCTGAACTGCGGGGATGCATTAATGGCACGTGTAGAAATGAAACCATCTTTTCTCCCCCGGTGTGAGCTACCACCTAACTTCATAAACACCGTCCTGAGACCGGATCGGCAGATGGTAGAGACCAGTCAGGACTCTCAAGAGGAGGCCCAGGCTGCGTACCACCAAAAGCAAACAGAATTTTCTCTGTCAAACCCCCCCAGCAGCGTGTGCTGCAGCTATTAACCCGGTTTTGCTGTGGAGAAATGCAATACCCATTACTGAATAATTCCTTTTCAAGCCCGTGCATTCCCTGCAGCAGTTCAAGCTCCATCAGCAGTGCAGGAATGTAGGAAAATGACAGGCAAAGGGCACTAGCTCTTTTCCCATACTGTTCTTCTATAAATGGAAGCAGAGTCCTACGAGGCACTTAAAGCTGAGAATGTTCGAGGACCAATCTCCAGGAAAAAAAAAAAAAGAAAAAATAAATATTACTGTGTTAGGTTCCAGGAGCAGATTAATTATTCTGTTTGCCACAAAACTGTTTTTCCTTAAATGAAAGGAAGGAGAGGAAACCAACTCCTAGAAAACAGTGGAAGGCTAGCTGGGTCCCATCTACAAAGCTGCCGTGAGCAAAGCGTGTACATGCACATACGTGTTTCATACACTATTCATAAAAATATTCCTTATCCCTTGGGAGAGCACCTGTTCCTGCATTCACTTTCCCCTCTCCTCTCAGCGAGGGGAGAGGAGAGAAGAAGAGGCAGATTTGGCAGAAATCCTTTGATAGCCTCAAGTCAATTTGATGAAACTTTGATTTGCCTTAAAAATCACATCTCCTATCAGTAGCATATTACAGAAACTTTAAAATACAGTGGCCGGAATGAAAAAAAAAATAAAAAAGCAAAAAAAAAGGTCTGAGCTATGTAATGTATGCCCCTGTGCTAAGAGCTGGCCAGGCAAGCAAACGCAAGCGTGCTGCATCGTAACACGGTGAGAAACTCCTGGTACTTCTTGCTGTAACACAGTCGTTTTCCAGTTTTCTTCCGTCGCTGCCTTTTTTGAGGTTAATAGCATTTTAAAAAAAAAAATAATAATTTTAAAAAAAAATATTAAGCCTTTGCACATCTAACAGCAAAGCCTCGCTGCTGTTTCGATGACTCCTGCCGTGGATTCACCCCCGAGAGGGAGGGGGCAGGAGCAGCCGAGGCAGGACCAGACCCTCCCCGCACTCCCAGTAACCCCCTTTCCAGTATCTTTTTCCAGAAGCCCTCTCTCCCAGAACGCTATAGCTCCAGGCGGCGGCACGCTGATGCTTGGCGCTGCTTAAACCAAACAAACACCATGTTTTAACAGTCAAATAAAACGTCCCGCAGCCTCCCTAATGAATTTGTCAAGGACCATCAGATCAACCCCCCCTCCCTCCCGCCCCCGCCTCATTAACTCAAGTATGATGAGACGGATTATAAGGAGAGAATACAGATCAATTCGGGCTGAAGGCTTCAAGTGGCTTTTAGCCCTGAGAGTTTCCCCTCTCCCTGCGGCACGCACGGGCTTTTTTAATGGAATACAGTATCTCCTGCTGCTGGAGGGGCTGCCCGCTTCGCTCCCTACACGGCGGAGGAGCTGCTGATGGACTTCTACACTAACATATACATAAAAGCAGAGGTGACAAGGGCTCTTCAATTACAGCCTCCTCGGATCCTCTTCCCCCCCCCCTTCAATTATTCATCCCGGCCAGAGGAAATTCCGCCAGGGCTGAAGCCGCTCTTAAGGCAGGGCGGCCACCAAAACGCCCGGGCAGAGGAGAGAAGGGCTTTCACGTGCATTATTTGCTGGGAGTGTTTAAGTTTATTGCTCAAATGATGTTTCTAATTAGCGCGGGGGCAATAAATTAAAGTCGGCTTTTGTTTAGCTGATTTATTATTTACTAGCGCTTCAACTTTCAGGCAGGAAAATTGGTAATGAATTGTTTTAAATCTGAACGCTGCATCGTTAGTCCCCTTAACCGGGGGAGGGAAGGAATGGAATCGGCTGCTCCTTCTGCTTTTTACCCTAAAAACACGAAAGCGCTTTCCTACCCCCCCCCATCCACCACCTCCCCACCCCGGCCGCCTGACGGCTCCGGCATCTCCTCCGCGGGACACCCCCGGGCTGCCTGCTCCCTGCTGGAAGCGAAACCCCTCGGAGAAACCCCTTCCCTGCCCGCCCACCGCTGCCGGAGAGGTGGCCGAGCGGGGGGAGAGCGCCCGGTCCGGCTTACGGGAAGGCAGTCCCGGCTGCGAGCCCGCTCCCGGAGCTCTCAGCTTCGGCGGGGCGTGTGGAAGGGACCCCCGGCCCCGAATTAACTCTCCCACTTGCCAGAGGGTGAGGGTTCATTCCTGCGCCCAGAGACGATGCGCAGGACCCGCGCAGGACCCTCGCAACCCAAGCCCCCCAAGAGACGCTCCGCACCGGCGAAGCGCAACGACGGGTGCCCCGTGACGCCGCCCGCTCCCGGCCCGGAGGAGTCGGACCCAAAGGGTCTCTAACCGCCCGCAACGGGTCCCTCCACGGCCCCAGGGAGGGGACGGGTCGGCGGGCATTCACCCGCGCCCCGGGGCGGAGAGCCCCGCTTCAGCCCGCGCATCCCCGGGATGCTCAGAGACCGGGAGAGCTGGCGGCTCCCTCCTCGCCGCTGCTCGTCCCTTCTTCCCTACCCTTCTGAAGTTGCTTTTCCCTTGGCTCCTCTCCCTCCGGGCCCGGCGGGGACACCTGACATCGCCGCTCGCCCGGGCCCCGCCGAGCGGAGGCGGAACGGCGGCACCGGGGGGCAAACACCGAGCCGAGCCTCCCCCTCCTCGGGGAAAAGGGAGCCTCCCCCGGCGCCGGGCAGGTCCGTACTCACTTCTGGCAGCGCACAGTTAGTAGGGTCGGCACAAGACATGTTTCTAATTTAACCGCACACGGAAAAACCAGACGGCGAGATTTTCTTTATTAAAAATCAGCCAGCTGCCGCGGGAGGAGGAAAGAACGAGCAACTCCAGCCCAACCGCTGCCAGCCGGTTCGACCGGGGCTGGGCTGTTCATCGCCTGTGAACGGTACCGGTCGCCTCTCCCTTTCCCCCCCCCCTCCCTGCACCGGGGACGGTGCTAGGCTCGGTGCTCCGCAGCCCCCGGCCCGCTCGGCGGTGCCCGCTGCGGGGCTGCACGGCCCGGGGGAAGGGCGGAGCGGTGGGGAAACGCCACGCAGCCTTGGCTGGAGGACGGTAGATGGGAAGATTGTCCTAAGTTTGGGCCGGAGAAACACTTCCCGGTGTTTTGCGGCAGCTCCTGCCCCGGAGGTGACAGCAGCGCCAGGCAGCAGCCCCTCTCTGCCGCCCGACCCGACACAGCCACGGCTTTATGTCCCCATCAGTCGATATTCTTATTAAGACAAACTTGCGTAAAACACCGTTTCCTTTCGAATAACTCAACCCTAGGCTTTAGGAGGATGAGCAGAACTTTACGGCAGGAGATTTGTCTCAATTAACGTGGCTGAGGGCAGTAAAACAAGCCGCGCAGCTCGGCTCCGGTGACGCTCTCGCTTTCACCGCTGCGGCCCGGCACTACCGAAGGAAGATTTATGCCGGGGGTGAAGCACCGTCAACGCCTCTCCCCCCTCCCCACCCCCCTTTCCAAACTTGGTAACCCCCCGCCCCTCCAGTGTCCAAACTGGGAACCCCTCC
>JAOXNH010000031.1:17555842-17566130 GCA_028566575.1 Bartramia longicauda
CCCGGCCGCCCGCCAGCCCCGCAGCCCGGCTCGGCTCAGCGGCGCGCAGAGCCTCCGGCCCCGCGCAACGAGGGGCGGGGGAGAGGAAACTTTACACCGAGCAGCTCCTCTTCTTGCTTAAATAACCAGCTCCCTGCCGGGCCTCCCCTTGCGAGACCGAGGGAGGGAATGGGGGGTGTGTGTGTGTGTGTGTGTGCAAGTTTTGCCGGGTTCAGCTTGGTTTTTCCAGCGGGGCTGGTAAAAGAAAGAGACGGAGAGAAAGAAAGAAAGAACACTCGAGCCGCCCTGCTGCCGGGAGCTTTACCTCCCCGACAGATGTGCGGGGACCTCGGTCACCCTCTCCTCCCTCCGCTCCTCCCGCCGGGAATTTTTCAAAAGTCACGAAAAGAGAAGATATCGGACTTTTTGCAACCTCCAAACGAAAGCCGAAAGGTACATTATTTTTTTTTTCCCCCAATCCGTGTATAGTCCTTTTCTTATTCTTTCTCTCTCGTTTGCCTGAATGTTGTCACCAAGTGAAAAAAATTATTTAACTATATGTACAAATCTCCCTTAAAAAAAAAAATACCACAACAAAAAAAAAAAGTTTTACTGATGTTAAATGTATTTCGGTGCCAAGGTCAGATAATGTGCCCCACAACTGACTTGTTGCAAATAGTAATAAAAATATTACTTTAACTTTACGCTGACTTTTCGTGAATGGTTCTTAAATTCAGGCAAGTAGATTCTTTCCGAATCTCAGAAATAATTATTGTTGTTTTTAAAAAAGAAACGGAAAGGTGCGATGTAAAGCTAAGCCCAACGCGACACCTTAGCTTGGCGTATTCACTGCCGTTTTCTAAACTTCCCTCTAGAAGGGTTTTTTTTTCTAGAAAAACTAAGAAAAAAATTCTTGTCTGTTCTGTAGCTCGGCATGTGACACCATCTGCTAGATTTCTGTGACTTTAAACCTCCCCTCCACATCCTGGGGAATACACGGAGCGGCTCCCAGCAGCCCCCCACAATTTAGGCAGAACTAAAACATTGCCGTTCCCTACGCTCCTCATCTTTATTTTATTTTTTTCTTTAGAGTTTTCTTTCATATTTTAATTTTTAATTTTTTTCCCGCGGCAAACCCAGCGCTTGTGTTTCGTTTTATAAATTCAGCCCTAGGTAGTGGCGGTTCCCAGAAGGAAGGCTCTATCCCTTCGCCTGTGACAGGGAGGAGGTATGGATCCAGCCTGAATAATTAACGCGCTTTACAGCAAACGCTTGCGATATACATATATATATATATATATGTCTTTTTTTAAAAAAAACCCAAACATTTGTTTTCCCCGGATTTTTTTTTTTTAAGTACAGCCTAAAATCGCAGCGCAGCGTAGCTGTAGGAGCAGATAGGAAACCCGGGAGGAAAAGGCACCCCCATCCTACATTAACCACCCGGCTCCTTCTCCCCCTTTTCCCGACCCCCCCCTTCCCTCTCCCAAAGCCGAGCTCTCCCCCATTCCTTGTATTTTCCTGCCGTAGCCCGTTCGCTTTAAGTTTGCTCGGGACGACTTCGAAGGATTCGTAGGATTTTTATCGGGAACTCCTTTCTAAGCGTTAAAAACGTTCGCGTCACCCGCTCCAGCCGCCGGAAAGGTTTGGAAGCCGGCTCCTAGCCTTTCGGACAACTTTTCCCGTCCTTTCCAGGCGGCTAAAAAAAACCCCTAAAATCTAAGTTATCGCCCCAAAGGACTACTTCCGTTTCTTTGGGGACGGCTCCGGAAAGAAACAGCCGTTCAAATTTGAGTCGCTTTAGGTTTTTAAGTTAAAAACGAAATGAGCAAATCCAGCAGCAGCCAGCCAGCCCCCGGGAAAGGAACTTCCAGCGGAGGCGGGGGCGGGGGGGGGGCGGACACGGCTGGGCCACTCCGCCGCCGGCCTCGCCAGCCCCCGGGCCCTTCCAGCCCGGCGGAGTTTGCCCAGTTTCTCCTACGGCCATCAGAGCCCCGGTCCCGGCTCACCCGGCAAAACGGGCTTTAGCCCCAGGGGCCACCTTTTCCTTCTGAAAATAAGCCCCGGAGTTAAGAGTATAAACTGCTGATGTTATCGCCGCCGATGCTATCGCTCGGGCAGGGCTTCCCTTCGGGAACTTGTCACCGTGTTTTCTTTTCAGTAGTTTAGACAAATATACAAGGAACTTAAAACTTATCAAAGAGATGAAGCCTCATTAATTAAACAGGCCTTCTCCCGAGCTACTAGCGGATTAAGATATTATTATTATTTATTTTCCACCAGCAGCTCCAGTTCCCGCTATCAAGGTGCAGGGGCTCCAGCGGCGGGTGGGGCAAGGAGGCGTTAATGCCTGACAGCAAGCCGCCTTGGAAACCTATTTGCTTTTTAAAATTAAAATATTCAGATTTGATTTCTAGCACCCCCCCCACGCTGACAAGAAACATTACAAAAGGTTTGGGGTTTTTTTTGGTTTTGCTTTTTTTTAAGACCGTCCCAAGTAGAACGCAAGAGGCGCAGCCTATATTTCACGGAACCAACTCCTTTTAGAGCAACCCAAATAAATTTGGCAGAATTAAAGATACAAATCAAATCAAACCAGAACCGCCTACTCCGGGTATAAGAAAACCACCACCACCAAATACTCAAAACCAGGAGAGAAAGCAAGCTGAATATATGTTGTGTGTCAGTGTCCCCATAAAACACCTAACAGGAATGGTAAGAATTAGTATCTGTGCTCAGAATCCTCATGTGCTAAGCAGGGAAAACAAAAAAAAGCAGAATAATGCAGATCTGTAAGACTTTTCTCCTGCTAATTTCAATGCTTCCATTTCAAACGGAAAATGCAATACAGTAACATATCAAAACTGTGTTTACATTTTATATTTATATCCTTTTTACCATTAAATGTCTTAAAAGAAACACTACGGAAGGAGTAAGCATTTCAAAATTTTAAGAGCTATCTCATGCTTGAAATAATTCCCAAAATATTTCAAAAATACTTCAGGACCAAAAGAAAAGTTTAGATCTCATTTATGATATCACATGAAAAAAAAATAATCACAATTCTAGTTAATTGTTTATATTAAAATTCTCATTCTAAGAATATGAGAGCCTTGGTTTTTAAAATAAATTTATTCCTTGATAGGATTTGATAATCCCAGCTTTCAGACCCGCTGATGCCATTTTTAATACAGACAAGAGCAATTTACTCAATAGGAACAAAGACTCGAACTGGCGCTTAACACACAAGGTATTCTCTCCAGACAGGCAGAAAAGCACTACTTCTTCCAGGGACTTTTCCCCCTCCTTCACAAAGACATTCTTACCTTGTTTAATATTAAGCAGATATTTCAAAAAAAAAACCCCAAACCAAACCAAGAGCTATCAGTGTGCTTAAACTGGGATGGGAGAGGATTTACCCACCATGTCATACTTTTGAAACGTGGCTGCGACGCTGTAGAAAGCATTCAAGCGCAACCTTATTAAGCTAATTGCACGATACACTGCCTTTGAAATAGGAATTTTACTGAAGGTGACTAATTTTAAACCAAACACCAGTAATCAAGTAACTCGGAGCAAATAAAGTTTGTGGGAAATTTGCAAGTCAGTTCAGAAACGTATTTTAAAAGGGCAATTAACGTTTTCTGCTTAGGCACAATAAATTATAACAGGCCCTTAAAATCTGTTATAGAATAATACAACACAGAAACACTGAAAACTTGGGAGTGCAGGAAGTTTAGCGCTACGTTACGCTGGCATTAGACAAAAAAAAACTAGGAAAGTAAAACAAAGCATTTGGGCTAAAAGCCTCGTTGAACTTTCCAGGATTCACACAGGCCTGGGATTCAAGATGTCTTTATTTAAGAAGCCTCCCTGGAGCTTTATTCGCAGCGAGCAAATTAACATTCAAGCAGGGTGGAATTGTAGGAGAGGGAGAAAAAGGAGCAGGGAAGGAGGTGTCACCTGCCTGAAGTTCAGAAAGGTATATGGTCCATCGCAAACTTATTAAAGCAGGAACCCCCCGGACCAACAGAGGTAAAGGAAGTGGAATGAAGAATTAAAGGCCCTGGGTAATTTGTCATCATCTCTCAGAGCTCAGGGTCAATGATCTCTTACCTTCGGGTCGATTTTCTTAAAACTGGGATCTTCTTCATCCACCTCAAAGTAGAGCTCGGAAAGAGTGATGGAAAGAGTGCCTTTCACCACTACCGAGGGGGCCACAAGCTGAGCTGGTGTGCTCAGGGCAACCGGACCTGCCCGAGAGAGAAAACATCAACAATATTCAAACCAGGAAAGAGCACGGGTCCAAATTATTTGCTTGTCAAGCCTAGAGCATTAAAACAAATAAAGTGAAGAGCATAGCTCTCCCTTAAAAAGCAAAACTCTTTTTTTTTCCTTTTTTTTCTTTTTTTTTTCCCCCGGAAGAGAACATGTGTAACAGATTTACAGTGTCTCTGTGCTGCCGAACGTTGCAGCTGAAATTGCAAACTGATGCATACATTAGAGATGCCAGAGCTGGCTTTATAGTGTGGCAGGATGTGCTTTTTACTCAGACACGTTTCATTTTCGAGAAACTTGGGAGAATTGCATACCCTTCTGCGACACGCAACACCGAGAGCGTGTGCAAGAACAGGCAGAATCTTCCCGTCAGACGGGTTCCCTAGGTACGGGAGAGTTTCCACAGCCTTCCACCAAGATGAGCACAGCAAGCCAAGGCTCAAAGTTGCCTAAACCCTAAAGCGTTCCCTCCCGGATGCTAGAAATCCATTGTTAAGGTGAGACGACGTTAGAGAGCCTAAAGTGAAATGTTTTAAAGACGCTTTTGATTCCACGTCCAATATCGCTCAAGGATTCCACGCGGCGTTAGTGTAGCTCGGGGACTGTGGGAGTAAACAGCTGGAGGGTTGGTTTCCAACTGAATGAATTTTTATTGGAATAATCACATCTCCACAGGGCTTATCGCAGGGACAAATCAGACTACTACCCAAAACAATAGGTTCAGCATAGATCTGACAATGCAGAACCCATTATATAAACTAACACCCCCAGAAAGAAATCCAGTTAGGTTTGTCATCCGGCTGATTAAGAGGTAGGGAAAGGAAGTTACTTGGCTGCAGTTATTATCCGACTTTTGCAAAAACCAGTGGGAGATGTGGAAGTGACACAGAGGATTTTGTTTTAATAAAGCATCTATAAATGAGGTACACACGTTCAGGTAATCAACGTGAGAATAACTGACAAAAAATTCAGATGAATTGTCATTTCCATCGATTGTTAGGAGGGTGATGGTCCTTAATCTCGCATCAATCTCAATGTGTGCCACTAGGACAAAAGAAGAGATGCTCTGCCGAGATCAGAGCAGCTTTGCCCTCTATTCCCAACGTACAAATACATTGTGTTTGCAGATGGGCACGAGATAGCTGCGGAACTGCCATGATTTCCCAAAGCTCACCACCACAAATGGATGAAATAAGCAGCTATGTGTTCTTTTGCTGTCTCCCTTTGCCCTCTGTACATTAGCATGTAATCCAGAGGAGAAATAACATTTTTTCAATCACTTGCAGACATTCAATTACAGGGCAAGCAGACAGCTGCAGAAGCTGGGGCAGTCCAGGTCCTGTAGAAGACCCCTGACAATTTCCACTTCATTTCTAACCCACACCACTTTATTAGCGAGGATTACTTCTTAATCCTATTGCCATTGTCAAGATTATATAATTAAACTCCCCTTTCACCTCTATTACAGTATGAATGTATTACTCCGACCAAGGAATGAATAATAAAAGAGAAGGAAACACGGAGAAGGCTGTTGAGAAGGAAGCTTGAGGTAGAAAGGGAAAAAAAAAATCCACACACAGAAGATGCCACGGCATTATTCTCCCGTCACTTTATTGTACTGCACTACGCAGGTTTTGCTTTTTTTTCATTATGCTGCATTTTTTAACTTTGCTTTTAAAAAAAAAAAGAGCGGAAAGCAGTTCAGGGATAAGCAAACTGCCAATAAATAACCACTTCCAGTAATTTCACTGAATTGTCATATGTATGATATGTACCAATGTAAGCTTTTACTACTAGCTTCTCAGGGAACCAGAATTATCCAAGAACTGGCATTTTTCACTACAGTAAATGTGCACAGGATACCAGCTGAGAAGTTTGCAATTTTCCCTTGTAAAACCCACATTCCTCAAATAACAACGGAGACGCTTTCTAACCCCCCAGCCCCTGAGCCGAGGAGGTTACTCTGTTTTTCCGTTTTGAAGGGTACGGGAACGGACCCGCTCCGCTCAGATCCCAACGTCAGCAAAGGTTGCATGCGACTGAGTGAAATTAATCAAGGTCAAAGATCTTAAGTACTAATTCTTCCAAAAAAAAAAAAGAAGTGAAGGGTAATACTACTCTGGTGTGTGGAGAAGGGACTCCGATGGGGGAATGGCAAGGGGTTTGAAGGAGTTAAATCCAGTGAGCGTACAGATCCTTCAAACTCAAGGAAATAACCAATAGGTACAATGTTGAAAAATGGGCAAAAAAATTAAAACTTCTGCCTTTAACTCCAGACAACTTGCCTGACTGGCCACTGGGTCTTAATTTGAGGAGGTGATGCGAGGAGTGGAACAAGGTCAAAAAGCCCTTTCCGAGGTAGAGCTACTTTCTCTAAGGAAGGGTTCCCAGAACACAGACTTCTACTGGGGAAGCAGGAAGGTTACAAAAGCTGGAGAAAGGAAACACTCGACTCCCCTCAAGTAAAACCCTCAGCATTTGAGGTGCACAGAAAATGATCTTAATGACCCAATTACAGGAAGGAACGATCCCTGTGTATCCTAAAACACCACTCGCAGCATAGCAGGGGAGATCAGAGCTTAAATAGTACAGAAGCTGAGGAGAAGATTAGATAGCAGAAGTTACCTGTTAAGTTCTCCACTTCTCTCTCCTCCATGAATGACATGATATCGT
Organism: Bartramia longicauda; assembly: GCA_028566575.1. Classification (NCBI taxonomy): domain Eukaryota; kingdom Metazoa; phylum Chordata; class Aves; order Charadriiformes; family Scolopacidae; genus Bartramia; species Bartramia longicauda. The sequence goes on from JAOXNH010000031.1 coordinate 17,562,773, forward strand.
CGTCGCCTTCCAAGAGAACCTCACTTTCCGAGTTCTGATTTCCTAAAACTTGACTCTTGATGGACTGCTTTCCTTTAACAAGTATATCCTCATCAGGAGCTGAAATAAAAAAAGAGACATATTGCTGTCTGTCTGGTCTCAAGGGGAAACAGTGACAAAGAAGCATAATTTTTTATTATTTTTTTTTTTAAAAAAAAACCAGAAAACTGTTTAGGACTAGCTGCGGGAAGTACCTGGCTTAATCCCCTAATGTTAGGACACATCTAGTTTTAATCCCATTAAGCCTGCTCAAAATTAACCAGAGGTCTCTGCAGCGTTTAACTCTTACTTCAAGTGTTTATGACAGAGGGGGAGAAAAGACACAACAGCCTCTCTTCCCCCCATCACACCCCAACCCTGCCACCTTGGAAGTCGAGTTCTCCGTCTGGAAGCGGATCCTGAGCTCCTGGTGTCTTAAACCTGACTCTCCAACCCGGAGGGGGGGGGTATCTCGCCCCGCTTTTGCCCCCAGGCTCCACCGACGCCTTGTCTCTCCGGGTCGGCAGAGGCTGGGGACGGGGCGGGGGGTGCAGAGGCGGCAGGATGGGGACCGGCGGCGGCAGGATGGAGACTGGAACTGGAGGCAGCGCAACAGGCCGACGGTGGCCAGCGAAGCGGGGGTGGGGGGACACGGGACGGGACGGGACGGACACGACGACTCGGCCCGGTAAACCAGCAGCAGCCGGGGAAACGGAGAGAAGCCGGTAGGAGGTGGGGGGGGCTCGCTTATACGGCTCCGGCTCCGCACCGCGGCGCAAGGGCAGCGGCATCCCGGGGAGGGGTGGGGGACACCGCGGGAGCGGGCGGAGCTCCCCCCGGGGAGAAGGTGAAGGGCCGCCGCATCGCACCGCTGGAGCCCCGCATCCCGGCGGTGCGGTCAAACGGCAAGGATACAGGGGAGTATCGGGAGGCGGAAAAGCATCCCATCCCACCCCGCCTCGGGAGAGGAAGGGAGAAGTAAAGTAAAAATAACCAGCCCCCCCCGGCTGACGGGTGGAGGTAGAGAAAAGCCTGCACCTGCTTCCAGGAGGAATAACGCAACGGTACCTGGGCTCACGTGTATTTTGGGAATGGAAGAGGAGTAAAGGAAAACAAAAACCAAAAAAAACCACCTCATTTTTACCCGGAGCGCACAATTCCCGCTTACAGCCGGTAACCGGGCAGGGAAAGGTGCCACGGCCGGACCGGCCAAGGAAGGGTCACCCAGGACCGCTCGGGATTGGCACCGCTTGGGATCCATCCACTTCATTCCAATCACAAGCTCAAAGCAGCACAAAAAAAAAAAAATTAAAAAAAAAAAAAAGAAAAAAAAAGAAAAAAAACACCAACAACAACAAAAACCAAAAAACCCTCAACCAACCAACCAAAAAACCTCAACCAACCAACAAACCCCCAATAACCCACCCCACACCAAACAAAACAATAATTAAAAGAAAAAAAACACCAGCCCCCAAACTCTCCAAAGCAGTCAATCTCTTCCTCTGCACCTACGCTCCCACTTGCCGTGATAAAAGCCAAAACCCAGCTCTGTGTGTGTGTGTGTGTGTGTGTGTGTATTGTTCAGGGTAGTTATTTTTATTTTTTAAAGTTGAAAATAAAAGTACGTTTTCTTAGGGAAAAAAAAAAGGATTGGGAATGCTGTGTTTGAAAAAATATTCCCCAAACACATCAGGACCAAGTGACTTCAAGGCTTTGCTGACTGCTTTCTCTGATTGCTGCCATACCTCATCTGAAGTTCCCCCAGCTTACTTTAAAAATATGTTAATCTGCAAACATTTACAGAAGGCTGCAATTCCCCAGTGGCAATACATAAAGCTTAAATTGTTTAAGTAATTATATGCACATAAATTGCAAATAATAAACTTTTTAATTAAGTGGAAACTAAAAGAGAAAGCCAAACAAACAAAGCGACCAACCCCCAAACCTCCCAATAACCTGGTTTTGGTTTAGGCCTTGAGCTCACAAAAAAACCCCAAACACCAAAAAACCCACCCCAATCAGTAAAACAAAAAAAAGAAAACCCTCAAAAAGACCCCCACAAACAAAAGGAAGTTTAACTTGACATACAAAACAAAATGCAATTTATGCATGATCCCTTCTACCCAACCCGTAACTGCCACTTCTAACTAAGCCTTTAAAAAGAAATTATTGTAAAGCTTTAACTACATTGCACAAACACAAGTTTTCCTTTCTCCTAAAAGGCGCTCATGTAAATAATAGTAACTGGGATTCTGGAGTTGTTCAAGGCGAGTTGAAAACCTTCTTGTCATGGAAAATATGCAGCTGATACTTAGAAAGGTTTTCCTGTAATTAACTCCCCCTTGAGGATTTTCAGTTAGCAGCAGTAAAATTACCAACAGTGTACTAATACACACCACATGCACCGCTCCTCCGTGCCCCACCAGCATTCTCCTCAAGATCAAACAAGGCAAACAGAACAAAACCATTCCAGGGATAAAATCAAAGATAATAATAAATACTTTGTAAAATATTATTCATTTTAATACAGGCTAACTATATTTATTCTTTCAAAAAACCCCATCTGCGCTGTAGGTACCTGCCACTTTTGTTTGCTTTACTACAATTTGTGTTGCACAGAAGATGCTATTTCAAATTATTGCTGTTCAAGACTGAATTGAGAGCTGAGACCCCACTGAGCACAACTTGTCCAAAATACTACTATGTCCTTCAGTCCTCCTATTCAACTACCATTAAGAAAACAAATTAAAAATAAAACCAGTATGGCAACTTTCAGGCCAAAGACGAGTGGGTAACAGAAATATACCCTTCCTGCCTCATCCTGGCCACTTATTCGGATTTTATTTCTTTCCCCAACTAACAATATCGTACTGATTCAAAAACACCCATCTTATGCAAGCGCCTTTTCCAATTAAAGACTTGAGACCGTAAGTTGTTTTAGTCCATTTTTGTAAATGTTTGTTGTCTGTTGGCCTGTGATGTTAGTTACCCACGTTTCCTGACGTGCGTGTAACACATGTGTACACAGCACACAGGAAGAGGCAGTGCTCCAGACACCAGCTACTGGAAGGCAATAAGACATCCCACTGGGAACCAGAATCTGCTTGTCCTCTGCTGGCTTGAGTAAAGCAACCAACACGCACAAACTCACAGGAGCATCCGTACAGAACTGAGTATATTCCACGCAGATTCACCTATTTTCTGTAGATAAATGCACTTATGTAGGTAGGCCAGGGCCTAGTTCTCTATTTACTGATTAGAGATACATACGGCGGGGCATGATGGCCTGGGACATATTCAGTTCCCATGTACGCACAGAGGTATATTACAATATATTAAT
>JAOXNH010000031.1:17567290-17578881 GCA_028566575.1 Bartramia longicauda
TTTTCTACTGAGCCACCTTCAGGTCTCTTTTCTTTCCTTCCCCCACAATACACTGCTAGACTGACTTTTATAAATAGCCATTTTGGAAGGATTTTTTTTTTTTTCCCCCCTCTTGAAAAATTACCTAAAGCCTTTTTTTCCCAAGCAAGTTAATGTGAACTTGGGAATGGCAATTAAATTGTCAGAATTAAAAAATTTGTTTTTAACTAGAAGGTAGCCAGAAGTATAGTCATGGGGCTGGTATTGATTGTCTGAACAGAGAACATTAGTCTTCAGGTATTTATTCTGCCACCTCTGCACCAGAGGTTCTCCTTCAAATCAAATCAATCCCTGGAAAAGATTGGTTCTTGCTACTAAGACACATAACTAGGCTGCAACGGAGCTGATTGTTGTTGTTCTCTCTAGGCTTTACCGAACAATATCTAGGCTTCCGATTGTTTCTGAATAATTTCCACAGTTGCAAATTGTCGTCTTTCCTAGACTGTAAGCTCTTTGGGGTGGGGAATACATCTTGGTTTTATTTGAAAGACACCAAGCAGTTGATAATGTGTAGCTACTAAAGAAAAGCGTGCTAAAATCCATCCTTTCAGGCACGGTTACTGCAATGGTACTTTTTCATTATTTATGCATTATTTTCCCATGTCTCCCTTTTGGCAAAATCCCTTGCGCCCAGTTTCAGGGTTTGGTTTTGCTCTGTTTTGTTTTGAAAAAAGCTTAAATAGGCAGCAGGGAACCTTTTATTCATTATTTTAAAATGCTCTTGCTTCAGACACATGCAAAATTAATTGAAATAGAATAATTAATGATAAATTATTGATAAGAAATCATAAAATACTGGAGCAAATATTCTGCGAAGTCTAAGGATATCTACATCATGAAAACAGGGCCTGAAAGTCTGGTTCAAAAAAAAAATATCTGAAAATAATTGGATTTTATGACCCGGAATTTGTTAATATTAAAATTTTACAAACACAATTCAGAAAGAAATAGGTAAAATGATCACTCCAGTTGACCCTTCTAACAATTGTACCTTCTGTCACTTAAAGGAAAAAAAAAATACAAAAGAAAACACCAACAAAAAACCCAAACCCACCACACCAAAACCCCAACCTTGCCAAAAACCATAAAAAACTCAACAACTCCTGTATTCCTATACATTATATAGAGTTTCCAGTGGAACCTGAATTTGTCCTTTGATCATCTATTTTACACCTCGCCAGTGGAAGGTTGGTCTTGGAACAAGACAGTTGCGTACGTACGCTGGTAGGCAGATAGTAATTATCTATATTTTCAGAAATCACATTAAATAATGACTTACAGTAAACTAGAATATTCACTGGATCGACAAAGATACGGAATGGCAACAGATATCATAGGGAATATGCAATTAAATTTAGAAAAAAAACCCAACATCAAGAAATTAAATATCATGGATGCCTGTTGAAGATGTCAAATTCTGAACAGAAAGGCAGAGAGAAAACAATTATCATCTATTTAAATTACCAGGGTTAGCTACCAGCTCTGCCTATTAGCTACCTATGAAATTGGGCTATTTTGATTCACTCTTCTTTGGTACTGATAAGAATTGTACAACTGAGAATGACCCACAGCCCTTGATTAGTGAAAATATCGCACTACTACGAAAGATGGATAATTGTATTACTGTGTGTTTGCTTATGGAAGAATTAGTTACACAAATATAAATAGGTGCTTTAAATATTTTGCAGTAAAAATAAAGATATTTTTCAGTATTTTGATAAACAATATAAAGATTAAATATAAAAAATATGAGTAGAATAAATTAAATAGATCTTGTCACAATTTTATGTAAAGTAAACGTAACATTAAAGGGGGGCAGTTGTTGTTTATCCATGGCGTATTAAACAGAAAGAAACCTTGTGCCCTTAAAATCCACGGTGTAGGAACACCACACAGTATTAAGAGCAACAAGCCCCAAAGCAAAAAGTGGGTTAATTAATTCTACATCTTGTTCCTCTTTCTATAGTCAAAGATATAGGGCTCTACCAACATTGCTTTCAGATCACTTTATTGACTATTCTCTGTATGGTCATTTATTTTAGAGGACCGATGTCACATTTGGCATTATAACAGCTGACATATTGTAGACATTTTCTTCCAGAAATGGCTCTTTAAGGCTGAGTGCAAGAGGTTAAGATGCCTGATGGAAACTAACTTTACGACAGTTACGGTCTTCTATATTCATACAATAGTCTCTAATAATTTTAAATTAGCATAAAGATTATGCCTCCATATATAGTATGTGTGTGTGTATGTATGCATATATGTATGTACAGACTAAACAGAAAAAAAAGGAACTAAAATTGAATTAGACTATTCTATGACATGTGCCTTCAAGGTGAAGGGTTCTCAGCTTTCATTGTAAGCAAATTACTTTTAAATGTAAGATTTTCCTGCCTTAGCAATGTATCTTCATTAGATTGCAAAGGCATAACATTCTAGACCAAAACCCAAAGTTCACTAGCCTTGGGTGCTTGTTTGCTTGTCTTTTTGGTTTATTATAGAATTATCAAACTGATTATTGTATTAGTTTTGTCAATGCATCCCTCTAGAACAGACACAGCAGCAGCACGTAGCTGAGCGATCCCTGATAACAAAATGGGGGGAAAAAAAAAACCCTGTTAAAAAAATGCAATCTCCTTTTTTTAAAATCACCAGGTAGAAAATATCATTACCATTTGCTCCTGGAACGATACTGCCAGTTTCAGCATTTGTTACTATTTCTTCCATATCAAACTCTTGCAGAAAAACTTGAGGACTTAAATGTAAACAAAGATCTGAATACAGTTTAGCTTTAAAATTTTTTTAATTTTTTTTTAATGTATCTGTAATGATAGGTAGATACCTATCAGTGCTAAGACTAACTGAAATAAATAGTGTGGATATCTGAAGAGGGAAGATCTTCTGAAGTCACTACAGTATAAATAGGTAATTTGCTGCAAGAAAGCGTGTCCAGGGATTAACGGCAAAATCGCACCCACTTTTCTTCCGCTTGGAAGAAAAACTGTATTTGCAATCGTTGTATGTAAACTACAGGCTACGTGTCAGCCCAACAGAGACGGAAGGGAGAGGCTTTAACAAACACCAAGATTTGTTATACAAAGCAATGGTCAGTTTATCTTTGTAGGCAACGTGTCTGAAACGCGACGATAAAAAGCCTTTGGCATTTGGGACAATTTTCTAGCATCCTCCAGGAATGAAGGTCTAGTCTCTACTGCCCACGTGCTGTAACCTGCTGCTATTGGCACAGAAGCAGATTTTTACACTGACCATGTTCTCCGGCTGCTTTTAGTGTCGCTTCAGGATGTGTCGATCCAAAGGGGTTACGCACAAATCGTCGCCGGCGCCGCAAGTCATCTTCCCAGTAGTCAAGGCGCCAGAACTCACGAGGACGACTACAATGAAACAGAGGAGCCACATATGTTAGCAATTATCAAACAGCATGGTAGCGCTGAATTTCTGCATAAAGCTCTCCTTGTTTGTGCCGCTTTTGCCTTTTTTTTTTCTTTTTTTAACCTCCCCCCTTTCTGCAATCTTTTACTTAGGTATGTCCTTGAAAATAACAATATCACCTTCCAGTCTAAGGAACTCCTTTCCCTTTTTTTTTCTTTTTTTTTTTTTTTTTCCTTCTCGGAAGGTGAAATGAGCACTAAATACATCATTTTGAAATGAATTGCTGACAGTGTGATCAGTTTCCCCACACTCTAGTGGCATGTGCTCCGATTTCAGCCTCATTTCAGCCTCAGCAGGGCACCTTTCTCAGTGACTGCATTTATAAACCAGAATAGGGAAAAGGCTATTATAAATATGGTATAGCATTACCTATATTAATCAAAGTCTGTCCCCCTTCATTTTTCTTCCTAATTTGTGCCTTTTTGCACAAGGTCAGTAAATCATACCATGAATTCTTGGTCCAGAAAGTGTTAACTTTAATGAATACCTCAGTTACATGGTTATGTATGTGATAATAAAATATTACTCTGTTTAGATGTGCAGGAATTTAATTAAAATAATCTCTTAAAATATTCATTACATTTAGCCCCTGAGGCTTAGAACAACACAAGAAAATGCATTTCTTTTCCATTTACTGTTTTTAAATAAACCATTCCAGGAGAGTGAAACAGCAATCTATTTTCAAGCAAATCAGATTGGATTTCTGGTTTATGTAGTTGTGTTTTTACATTTAATTAAAAACTACATGTTAGGATGTGTAATAATTGCTATATCGAAGGCATACTTTTTAAAAAATTACATCTAGAAAAGGTTATATCAAATTCATTCTTTTCCATTGTATGCTTCAAATATACATAGATCTTTTTAATACGGTCATATACAAGTGCCAGTTACTATCTTGTTACGATCATGAATTAATGCCACTGTAAAACAGTATTTTAGCCCAGAGAATGTACCAAAAAATGCCGATTTCAGGTATAGCGAATAAACAAACAGAAAATGTCTGAAGCATGGAATAGCCACGATAGCCTGAAAACCCGTACGCCCAAATTAAAACCCACTGATTTTGTTTGTTAACAGAGCTGCTATTAAAGCAATGGATGAAAATGCATATATATTCCATTTCTGGTCCGGGAGGTAATAGAGAGTATACCTGTCAACACTGACAAAGGAAAAGCCACAACCAATTTAGAGATCACAATGTTAAAAATACTTGGTATCTACAATTCTTAGTTTCGAGGTCTAAAGGCAGAAAAGAGTTTTATTTAAGGTAAATCAAGGTTTCCAGCAAACACAGTAACAAAAGCCAGAATAATTTGCTTACCCCTACTCTCAAACACAATCTGTAGGCGTCAAAAATTGGGACTGAAAAAATCTTATAAAATGAAGAGTGTCTTTGCATCCACCTTCATTAAAATGCTATGCCTTTTTTTCTAACACCAAGGAAAAGGCAGTGCTATTCTTCACCTTCATGATTTCATACTTTCAGAAAAATCCTGAAGTACCGGAATCAAATGCCCCAGTATCTTTATTTTCACACTGTGTGTGTGTCACAATCCCGCTAACATTTGAATGCTTTAGGAAAGCCAATGATTTTGGAACAATTAACCAAACAAAAATTATAAACCACAGGAAAGATACAGGTTTATTCAAAGGTCGATTAATAACTTAAAATTCTCTGTTAGTGATCCCAGCAAAAAGGCAGAACACAGCTGGCTATATGCATGCCTTTGATAGTCGTAGAGCATGGAGAGGCACTTCATCATTCTGCCTTCCTACATTTATCTGTTAAAATTATTATCAAATATCAGGCAGGATGCAGTCGTGAATCACAGACTGCTCCTCGTCTTCAGGGGAATGATACAATGAGGGTCTATTCATCAGTATGGCAATCGGCACAAGTAATTAGTTCCCTAGACTGAGATCTCCTACAAAGCTTATTTTAGTCAGCGCCACAAACATATGACAATGAAAAGCTAATGGAAGCCACTAAAATTTGTTAACCTCTTCTGCCATCAATCCTTCTGGTCTTCTGTGCTACAGTATTATGCAAAGATGGTAAATTATTAATTTGTCATTCATCTATCTTTCTACAGTTTTGATAGAATTAAGTGATGCCATTCTTCTGGCTAACAATTACAATTACACTACGTTAAAAAACTACGCGAAAATTATTAGAAAAATAGGTAACAATCATTAGGCACAAAGTATTACCCTGAAACATAATATATCTTTAGTCCCCTACTTTTATTTTCAGTTCGGCAGAGGATGCCATCTCCTTCACCAGTGCACCAATAATTCACAAACAACAACATATCAACTACTAGACTGTGTATTTGGGTATTTATAACTATTGGCAAACACTGTATTAGGAGGTAAAAAAAAACCCAAACACACACAATATCACATCTACTCTCCACACACACAAACATCTAACAGAAACCTGCACGGCCAAAAATAAACACCTGTGCTGTCTAATGACAAGTGAGCCCTTTTTGAAGGCAGCTACTGGGACAAATGCATATTAGAATCATAGAATCATCTGGGTTTGAAGGGACCTTCAAGATCACCTAGTCCAACCACCAACCTAGCTCTGATTAAAAAAACCATCACTAAGCCACATCCCCCAGCTCTATGTCAACCCGTCTTTTGAACACCTCCAGGGATGGTGCCTCAACCCCTTCCCTGGGCAGTCCACTCCAATGCTTGATAACCCTTTCAGCATAAAAATTCTTATTCTAATATCCAACCTGAACCTCCCTTAAATGTACATATATCTATATCAAATATATATATATGTACACACAGAAAGATATCATTCCTTAGTCTATGGGCCCTCCCTCTGAAATGTCCACTGAGTTCATGTAGTCCATGCCTTTGGGCTCCATCTGTCAGAACAGTCTTTCAGGGCAGGAGAGATGGGGTGTGATGCCCAATTGTTGCATGCTGCCCTTGGAGCTCACAGCTGGTGTGTCTGGCACAGCCCATGCCCATGGTCTGTCAATCTCAAGGAAACTGCCAGGTGCCAGTCGCTGAGGCCAGTTCTGGTTCCATCATCGCTGCACTCGTCTCGATTTCATCAAACTCCATCCTTCATTCATTTGGGCAATTCTCACTGTAATACCATTGATATGGCATATAGCAACTCTAGTAGAGATGATATATAGGGGTAATTTAACAACTAACATCCTACAATTAATTTATTGGTTATTCTTACCCCCCATGACATCTCCATGAGGTACATATTCTCACCATTCTTCTGCTTCACCCACTGAGTGCACCCAGGTCTTTGAGCAAAAGTAACTCTATGGATGGGCAGGAATAACCACAGACTGATTTCCTTCACATATTCTTCACGTGCACTACAGGGACTTTAACCCCTTCCACAGTACATGGAAGTTTTGATTGGGCAGGACCAGCTCGACTGATAGATCCCCCAGTGTTGACTACTCAGGTGGCCTTTGTGAAGTGTGTATCCCAATGTTTGAAGGCCCCAGCACTCATTGCCCTCAGTGTACTCTTTAACAGTCCATTGTATCGTTTGATCTCCCCAAAGGTGGGTGTGGGATGGGGGATGTGACAGACCCACTCAATGCCGTGCTCTTTGGCCCAGGTATCAATGAGGCTGTTTCAGAAATGAGGGCGGTGGCACGGAAAATCAAAACTTTGTTGACGGTGAACATCTTGGTCTTCGTGGGCATCATCCTCTTCTCCGTCTACTGCAGGATCCAGGACCGCTCCCAGGAGCTGGTGCAGATCGTCCGGAGCGCGGACCGCCGGGCCAGGAGCCGCGGAGCCAAGGTGGGCAGCCTGGCCGACAGGGAGTCCATCCTGCAGCGCCTGGACCACCTGGAAGAAGTGGTCTACAACCAGCTAAATGGTACGGAGGGCTGGGAAGGGACGCAGCACTGGTCCCCTGGTGCCCTGTGTCCTGGGAGGGTGCTGCAGGCTGGGAAAGAGCACCCGAAAGTGCCTGCCCACTGGGGAGGGGAGCTCGGGCAGGATACGCACTGACCCCACTGCTGAAGTGCTGGAAACGAAGGGAAAGAGGTGGCTGCAGGGTTTTGCTGGAGGGATTTGTCAAGCCCCTTCCCCACCAACTCTTGGTCCAAAGTCAGGACTTCCTCAGTAGATGCAAAGTTAAGGAGGCTGCAGAGTTCACGGGTTTAAGGATTGGTGGAAGTCCTACGAACTGTACCAGGTTTTACAATTTGCCTGGATATATTAACTCTGTATGGCTAGGTGTTTGTATAAGCAAATGCACTGTTAGGTTAGAGCTGGAAGTCATATTACTTTAAAAACATTCTGCTGGGTTCTTATGCTGTGTACTTTTAAGGGTCTATTTAAACAAAGCACCCATATGTTTTCTTAATGACTGCCATTTAAATTTGATATTATCTTTGGTGAGCAGGGGAAGCATCCACCACTTCTTTTTATGACATTCCCTTATAGTTCACCAGCCTTGAAAAATCTGGGTAGGTCAGCAGAAAACCCTTCCATGGTAGTTACAACAGGCTAAGCCCTAAAAGTTGTTATAGGACAACTAACATCTCATATAGAAACTAGTTCTTCAAAACAAGTGTGTTTGTATTTGCCTAAACTTGTAAAGTTCTAAATGTGGAACATCAAAGAAATAAGTGTGTGATTAAATACATCAGTGCTTTGGACAAGAAGAGGTTGAAGGAGTGAACTTTTACATGAAATTATAATATAAATGTAACATTTAGTGTCTAGCACCAAATAAACCTTCTAGTGTAAATATTTAAGTATATATAAATGTGTCTCTAGGCTGCTTGTGGAAATCGTACTCGTAACATTGATTTAACAAAGACTGCTGTAGTCTCAAAATGCAGACAAATAGGAAGTTTAGGATAAAGTATATATCCTATTACTACTTTCCGAATGACTGTATAAATCTAAGTAGGTTAGACTGTTATGGTAAATGCAATCTATGCCAGCAAGTGTTATAGAACAGGCATCCCCTTACGCACTCATCTGTATAAACGGGGAAGAGAGAAGGGGAATATGGAGTGTGAGTGTTAGTCACAAAAATACCCATTCATCAATTAGAAGGAAAGTGTCAACAGCTGTGTTTCCTAGCCATATTTTGGAGAAGTTTTGAAGAATGTAGGATTTAAGAGGGAAATCCTCCTCTCAAATTTAACAAAGCCACAGAGTTCCCAAAATAAATTAGATCAGTCCCTGAGCTATATCCATCATAGCTCAACCAAATGTGTCTTTTGGCCTGAATTGATTTGTTCTTTGTTGCTCATGGGTGAGACTTTGGGTAGGATTTACCTGCTCTGGGTTCATCTCAGCGTAGCATCCCCTGGAGAATCAGCAGGAGTCCTTGATGTACTGGGCAGGCACCATGGCACGTAAGGACTGTGGCTTCACAGTAAACAGGAAGTTCACTGTAAAGTACTCCTCTGTTTTGGAGACTTCTTTCATCTTCCTCTTTAATTTGGTTAATTGGATAGGGAACTTCACACTGAAATTACTTAAATGTTATGTTGCTTCTTCAGGTCACAATAAACACTGTAGGCAGTTTCTTCTTCTTGAAAGTTCTTACACAGGAAAATACAGAAAGTTTTTCAAGCTGAGCTATTCAAATTTCCTATTCATTCCCCTTCAGCTTCTCTCTGATCCAGTTGGGTTTTTTATTACACAGTGGTACATTACCACAAATTAATGAGTTCATCATCATTGTGAAAAGATACTTTGTCACTTCTTTTTTTTTTTTTTCTTTTTTTCCCCCTATCCTGTAGCAACAAAACTGAGAAGTCCTAAAAAAATTAAGAGACGTTCCACTGAAATCATCAGAGTTGCATCGCTTTAAGTGAAATCAGGATCAAGCATCTGTGTTTGGTTTTAGCTCACTGGTATTCCGGTCTTAATATCATGACTCATTACTTATGCCATTAATGGGCATAATGCTGCTCTGGCAGCATTGAGATTCAAGGGAGCTGGCTGTGACAGTGCTCTACCCTGTCTCATGGAAAGAGTGGTGTTACAGCAGCGCTGTCTGCTCTGGAACTGTGCAGTTCCATCCTAACGCAGAGCAAGGTTTCTCAGATGTTATCCTGTCTACTGCTTTATCACAAGGTTAGAGAGCCATCTGAGGCCTTCGTGGAAGTTACTTTTTAATGAGATGGGTCAAGGTCACTTTTATAGGGAGAGATGGGTAGACAGATTTTATTCATAAGGAATGGGAATTCCTTGCGTACCTAGAACTTCTGCAAGCACCAGGAGTTTGAGTCCAGAATAATTAAAAGCTATATCATTTGCAGTTCCATCAGCTGCAAGTGCAACTGATAAGAGGAGGAGAATGAGCCCAGTAATTCTCTGTGGGAGTCACAAAAGCATAAACTGCTGGATGTACTCATCACTCCAGAGAAATTGCTGTCATCTGCTTTCCACACACTGATAATAAACAGGGTTGTGAGTTGGGTGGATAAAAAAGATGGTTATCATCCTCCTAAAGCACAAGTCCAAGCCATGGCCTGAGAAATTACCTAAGTTCAGTGAAACAGATACTTCAGGGGTACTCAGCCTTTGCTTTGAGAAAGATGTGGCTGGACAGGCTTAATTATGTCCCCTGAGGTGTTATCTAGGTGTTAAATAGGAGGTGCGTGTAATGGCATGTCTCCAGAGAAGCATCATGGAAAAGACAGCAACAGCATCAGACTGTACTTTCACCCCTGTGTATATTTTGTCTCACCAGACCTTTTTCTTCCCATAAGGAATTCTATTTAAGTTTTCCCCATAAGGATTCCCCAAAAGGTTTCTCCTTAAGGATTCCTATACAGTACAGAGCATTGAGCTTAGTACTTCTACTTTGGAGAGCAGATGCTGCTACAGCTGTAGGATTTATCTTTACAGTTCCAAGAAGGGAGAGCTTCACTTTACTTTAATATACTACTGATGTTAGACCAAAGAGCTTGACCAGTTAGGACCATATTGTGATAAGGGTCATATAAAGATATAATAAATTACAGGTCCTGTCCAAAGAACACTCAAAATTTCAGCCCAGTCACCTTTTCTGCTGACCATCAGTCAACAGAGGTATTACATCCTTGCATCAAAAAGTCAATATTGCACCTTTGTGTGCAAACAACAGCTTCACAAGTCTTTTGCTTTCAGCTGTGATTGTCAAAAAGGAAGTGTATGGCAAACAGGATGCAATCAGGCAGTTCATAAGATGGGCAAGACTGTCTCACCGGAAGGGTTACAGTGAGGTGAATTTCTCATTGTTGCTAAAACTTTATCCAAATACATTTATGTATACTTAGTTTTGGGCTTTGGCAGGAAGCTTTAATGCAGAAACAGCATGCCCTTCCGTCCTTCATGTGTTTGAAAGCTCTTTTGGTGTGAGTCATCGGAATCCTGTGGTTTGTGTATCCTGAGAGGAGAAGGGCTCTCTGTGATTATCAGACACCATGAAAAAGTAGCAGTTTGAAAATAAAATGATAAGGAAGTTCATTATTTCATAGGAAATGTCTGCTGATGGCTTTTTTTCTTCTGCTGTAGGTTTACTGTTTTGTGTGGAGGTCTTGTGCATATACATGATCCTCTGTGATTTTGCTTTGCAGGCACATATCATTTTTCAGAAGCGCCACTGGTTGCTAGAAGAGGGGGTCTCCTTACTAGCTGGGGAAAACAAGATTTAGAAAATAAGACTCCTTGAAACAAGGGAATCATCCTGAATGAGTGACTGTCCATGTGCTGAACTGATGTGCAGATATGTGCCACTGTGTGAACTGTTCAGCAGCTGCCAAGGTGCATCTTAGCCCACAAGACATGATGGGAAGATGTCCATTGTTACTGAATTTCTGTTAGTGCCCCACTGGCACATAAGCGGACTAAATCAAATGTGATTCCCCAGAGTCATGTGGATTTCTTGTGGTGCTTTCTCAAGATGGGTCTCAGCAATTGTCATTGATGTCTTTGTCTTTATACACTGCTGAAATCAAGGGGCATTCAGGGTCCTATCGTTACATTGGATTGTTGTGATAGAACACATTAACAAAATGAGTAAACGGGATGCAGAATTAAAACTATGGTTTTTCAATCTCCTGTTATGTCCAGAGTGAAGCTGT
>JAOXNH010000031.1:17623376-17634193 GCA_028566575.1 Bartramia longicauda
AAAAAATGCTTTACCTTGGTGCAGAGCTTCCCCAGGCTCCATGCTTGTCTGTCAGAATATTGATAATTTTCTGTATCAGTTGGGTTGCAGTCACCTGGTCTCGGTACTTGGCTGCCATTATCAAATGATGACACATTTTTTCTTCTTCCCGTTTGTCCGCAGAATACTGGGCACACAGTGACTAGGAAGAAAATAAAGACTTTATTACTTTGTATTTTAATTATACCATCCAAAGGAACTTTGGAGCACTTCATAATTAATTACTTATACAAAAGCCTTGAGAAAGAAGAATTCACCCCATTTTAGGGGTTTGAGAATCGAGGCAGAGTGCAGCTGCCCGCAGTAAATCTGTCCAGAGGATCTTGGTTTGTCAGGAGTTCTTTAACCACATAGCGTACACGCTCAGGATTTAGCAACTGCCAAGGCGTTAGAAGCCTGATTACATGATGAAACATACAGGCACAACCACTTTATTTCGTAATGAAGTAAAAGAATAGCATTATAAAACCAGAGGCAAGTTTCAGAATTACGAATGCCAGCCAGCCGACCGCTCCGCTGCCATAACTCTTCATTCCGTTTGGGTAGTCAACCGTTTGCTGCTGTTTGCTTAAATATATATAAACTATAAAAACTAAGGAGAACATCTACATGTCTTCAGATGGACACAAGACAAAATGCACGTGAAGACTGAATGGATTTTTACCAGATGTCTTCTTGAAGTTGAGCACATATGCAGGCCAGCGCAGGAAAGGCTGTCACATTCCTAGCTCTACCACAAGGTGAACAAACACCTTCTGCTTACTGAGGTACTCACAACCAAGTGCTAAGGAGTTAAGAACTGGAAGTCACACCTACAAACAGAACTCAGAACTACTAAACATTCTTTGTTACAACAATTTCTTATAATTTGGGGGTTTGTTGATCTTCTGCAAATTTGTCTGTTAACGCAGGACTCAAAATACCTGGCACCACGTTTAGATCAGCCCTTCATCAAACCACTGCACGTGAAGACCCACAGAGAATTCAGACAGCGGTAGAAACACTAAAGGCTTTTTCCCACTTCAGCACTCCCTGTTTCTAATTTCAGTTTTCATCTGGCAATTGCACAGATCACGTATGTCCGACAAAGCATTTCAGCCTTTGCCAATGATTGGATTATTCTGTGATCTAGTTAGTAGAATGGACACAAATGTCTGCCTAACAACAACAAAAAAATGGCTTTTGCTTTGTGAAGCACAGCTGATGCAGACACTAGGACAATCATTTCTCAGAGCTCAGATAACAGCACAGTATTGGAATGCTTTTTGTGTTTAAAACAGTAGCAATGCTTTTTCTATATAAATCTATCTATACATACAAGCATTAGAAAAGTGCTGCACATAAAAAAAGTAAGCAGGCTATGAATGTTATTGATCTATGTGTATACACAAACACATACGTGTCATATAAGAAAGTGGAAAAAACCCAAGTAAAATTAAATTTGGGGTTGTGTAGATTTTCATAGGCATTAGAAAACAAAAACGTACTAACAGATGAATAAACTTTAACGAGCTAGTTTAACAATTTTACTATATTTACAAATTTCCTCCTAATTTTCCCCCACCTTAGAGCAACGCTCACCTGAGGAACAGACATCCAGAACGAGTGAAGAACGAGAGGCTGACTTTCCAAGTCAATGAGATACCAAGAACTGGCTGTTGTACTCCTACACGAAGCACTCTGCCACCCCTCTTCACAACAACGTAAGATGGCTAAATCATAACCAACACTAAACAACATTTTTCTAGCTCTTTTGCAATCCAGTTGTCTTTTCCAATACATCAATCTACTCTGCACCCACAATGATTCCGAGTTCTTTTCAGCACTTTGTAAATGTTTCTTAAGCTGTTATTTTTAAGTTGCCTGAAAGGGCAGAACTCTAAAAAACAAGCGTATAAGGTAAGCTAAGTAGTAAGATGTTTTAAAGTGCTCTTTAATGGATCCTCCTTTACAATTTGAACAGCAACTTTTCATATCTGACATAAAATCTATAGATATAAATCACATTAGAGGGTTATTCTTTCCCTATTATCAATCTCTGTCTCTTTATGGAACATTAAAGTCACATTTGACCTTAAAACATGATAAAATGGAAATCAAACTAGAATGTTTTGTAAAAGATATAATGAACTTGTACCTCCTTAAAAAAAAGTCTCTTTATGATGTAATTTTGAATGCATCCTTCATTAAATACCAACAGAGATTTTCAAAGTGTGGCTGTGACATTCAAACAAAGGAAAAAATGGTATTTTGTTGTCCTGACATCTTCCATGAAAATAGAATTAGGCTGTTACAAAACAGAAATGTATAGGACTCCACTTTTTAGCCAATTCAGCATTTAATATGAATAGAAATTTGCAATTACCCGCCCAAACTGAGCGACTCCCACAAGCAGCAATGCCATAACATTGTAACATCACTCCAGGAAGCACTTCTAACCGCAGCACACTCTTTACAACATACATCTGACAAACAAGAACAGAAAGCAGCCACAGTTCTGCCAAATATCTGGCCTGCACGTGTATAGTTACTAACATTAAGAAAGTTTTGCAAGAATAATCTCTTTGATCGTACAGGTGACTCGTCAATTGGTCAGTGGTTCCTACCTATGATATAAGCCAAATATTCAGAAAAAAAAAAAAGCTGTTTCTCCCCCTCCACCTCTCAAATAGTATTTACTAGAGGAGTGAAAGAAGACTGGCTCCACCAAAAGAAATGGAAAGAGACCAATCCCAAAGTAGCCAGTCACCACTAGACTGGTCTGAAAGCACTAAAACATACGTATTTCTCTACTGTATTTTTCCATTGTCCGGATGCCTTCAGGTTCATCTGATCCACTACGTTCAGAGATGCGATACCAGGATACAGAGTGGTACATGTGAATACTTCGCACCAAATCCCAACCGTACCATTTATATAAAATAAAAATTCGTCTTGATTTCTCTTTATTTCTTCTTTGTTGTAGGGTGCAATACGCACCCTGTCATGCTTGAATATGGTTTTCAAATTAGCTATACAGCTGCACGCAAACAGGTTTGTCAAACCTTCTTCCACTAGTGTGTTGGCCTTTGTGATTTTTGTTATCTGTTTGGGCAAGTGCGTAATATAAATGCAGTCACGGAAGTACTGCAGTCACACTCATGATGAAACAAAAAGTGTTGAAAGGAGAAAAATATTCATACATAAATAATATTTTCATACATGCGCTCCACAGGTTATCTGCAAAAAGTCTTAAATGCAGTGGCTGGTAAAAGTTTTACAAAGGGGAAGTGTTTTACAAAGGGAAGCAGAATCCTTTGACACAGCACAGAGCAAAGACCCTTGTTCTCTAGCCCTTCATCCAGGATTGAACAGAAACCTTCTCTTTGCCATTATCGCGGAGCAGAACAGGGTTTTTTCCCCCCTCTCCCTTTTCCTGCTTGGACAAGACTGCAGGCTATTTTAACATGTAGGTTATCTGAAGATTTATTTTTAAGGAACAGTAATTCCAATGGAGCACAAGGTCATCCAAAAGGCAAGTTACAGATATGAAAACACAATGCATTCTGTAAGCAGGAAATATTCCAGAAATACTATTGCAAACTACTGACAAGGTGAATTAGTCTATTCTGCCTGTCTGTATTTCAGTGGAGGATTGATCGAGTGTTTTCAGAACTACTTCTTCTTTGATCTTTATAAAAATGTCAAGTAGAAGATTTCCTTTGCACAGTACCATCTGCACACGTACCTTTGCAGGCCCAAAATTCTAATGTAATGCTTTCTACAACCTACAGAGCAGTTTAATAGTCAGGGGTTTTTAAAAGCAATATTGCGCTTTTTGACTTTTATTCTTCAACTCAGTCATCACTGAAGACTTTCACATACGCCAGTTCCTTTGTCTAATTTGGCTAAAAGCTACTTGCTTTGTGAACAGCCTGTCTCAGAGGGTGTTATTTAAGAGGAAAAGCCATCCATAAGATAACGCGTAGTCTTGCCACTAATGCAAATTCCCTACAAATAAGGATATTTTAGTAAATGAAGGAGCTCCTCAATCCTCTGCTTTCACAGGTCTTTGCACTTGACCTCTGACCTGAGGTTTAAAGTCTGGACTGAAAATGCTACCCAGGGAAATCTTACAAAGACTCCTGAATAAGACTTAGAAAAATGAAAGCTTAAAATCTCAACAGCGAACAAAAGTCAACCAATGACAACGTCTGACAGCCACCGTCAATTCTGAAGTGATGCCTCTGTCATCCAACGACTCCAAGTATTGATTTCTCTCAGCATGAAAAAAGCTTAAGCCAATGAAATAGATATAGCATCATCCCCCCGATAATAGCCATCAAGGTTAACACCAGCAGAACACTTATCAAAGTATCTCTTCTATTTCTTCTTGTTTTAATGGACTGAACACAATGCAAGGGCTTCTCAGCTCTGCAACCTATAGTTTTCCAAACCTCATTTATCCACTTTTCCAGCCTTTTATCTGATTTGAAGATTAAAAAGAAATCTGCATCTAAATCAAATGTTTGTAATACAAATGTGGAGGAGAAAACAAAACAAAAAAAAAGGTGTTTTCATAGCCAGATGCTCCTGGGGAAAAACCCCTTGCATTTAAAATCACAAGAAGGGGGAAAAAAACCCGCAGTTGACTTAGATCACACCAACACAGACTGGTAAAACTATGGTCATGACCAGAAAAAACCCCTACCACAGTCAGTTTGGGTTAGTGATTAGAGAGAAATGCAAGGATCTCAACAGACATCTGGTTTTAATCTGTGCTGAGTCAACAGCTTTATTCTTTACCTTTAAGTCTCACGGCATTAAGCTTTAGTAAACCCAACCAAACGCTAGGCAACAGCACTTTTACTGAGATTGCATCTTTCAAATGAACACAATTTATAGTAGAGTAGGTAAACGAGACAAACTAACATGAGCTCCACTGGATATGAAAAACAACCGACAGAATAAATAAATAGCAAAGAGCAGAGACAAATAGCATCAGATTTATTCTGCAGTATCCATTAGTACCACAGACTATTTTTTTTTACCTTTTTCTTTGATGCTTATCTAATTGTTATTATTTGTGTTACAGCAGCACCCTTGGCTCACAAAGACAAAGCTTTACACATGTGAATAAGAGCTCTTACTCCTTGCTAGAAACTGGGATTTGCTATATGTGCCCTACATCGTTGCAATATTCTAACTCTCTGAGCACCACTGCTAACCATTGCCATAAACAATACACAGAGACAAAGGTTCTTTTTGAACACAAGGAGGCAGTTCTTACTGTACATACACCCAAATGCTTTGCATTCAAAACATCCACTGGGACAGACACTTTCCTCCCTCTCTCTTTTGCAAATCCAGTTTATGTCTGCAGTCCCTTTATACTGTTCTTGTTTTAAAACAGGCTAAGATCCCCAAAATGTTACAGCTGGGCATTAAATTTGAGATCCTTTGGATCCACATCTTCCAAGTACAAGGCATTTTTCAAGCTAGAAATAATCAAAGTACAATTCCCCTATGCTCTAGGAACAGTAAAGCTCAGCACTTCTGCGTAGGTGGCTCTGTGCTCTCAGATTAGATATTAAGCAAAGAAGGAGCCAGTGATAATCTTTTAAGCCATTTCCCAACCACACCGCATCCACCCGGTGACATCCAACTGCTTCAACACCACCACAGGGATTAGTACCGTATTTGCTAAAGAACTTCTATTTCAATGCAGCAAACCAACTGGATCCGGGAACAACTTCAGGAACTGACAAGTTCACTTATTTTTTAAGGAACATTCACTCTCTCCAGCAAATGAGACACACTTAGGCAATCTAAGGATTATGCTTAGTGAAGGCCAAATTCAGGTTGCACTGCTCTGCTTTTTTGTAACCGTTGGACACTTGTTTTGCAATCTTTTCATATTGTCATTTCTACACAACTTAAGTTTTTTAAAGGGGGAAAAATACCTTTTAATGAGGCAAAAACATGTATCTGAATCTCAAAGTGGGCCAAACACAAAGAATTCCACTGCTTCAACCAAAGCAAAGCAGTATTTGACTGTTCCTTTGCCTGTAGCCACTACAGGTGTGTGAGCAACTTGTTACTGCCAGAAGAGAAATAACAGTATTTAGTTCCAGTCTCCAATGGTGCAGTGAAAACTGGCCAAGGGAACTCTTCCAGTTCTACTTTCAATGCTCCCCAGTTTTTCCTTCTGTTCTTATCTGCAGGTGCTTTCTCATTATCCACCCAAACTTCACCTTTTGTTCTTGGTGTTAGTACCTGAACCTAGCAATAGAATGGGGACACTTCCTGCCCCTCCATGTAGTATGGACACCAAGTGGAAGTAGGGGAAATAGTTATCATCCATGGCGCTGGTGGTGCTGTCAGCTCAGGAAACATCTGCCAACTAAGTCTTGCTGTGGCTTTCAACCTGTTCTTCAAGCTCTAGTGGAAGATCTTTGTATGATCAGGGGCCAAGATGGCACATTTCCAATAAACCCCAACAAACTTAACTATGACCACCTCCTCTCCAACTGTCTTGTTCCACTGAGGCACAGTAAGGACCTCTGTTACCTGTAAGGTAGGTGGAAAGTAGGCCAGCAGTTTTGGCATGTTCAGATGGCACAGATAACATCTTCAGTGAAGTCTCAAAGAGCAGGTAACACACGTTATTGAGCATTTTTGAACAATGCAACTGACTAATTAAGAAGCCCTTACAGGTACTAAACAGCAATTTTTGTGTCAGATGAATTCTGAATAATTTTGCAGAAGAGGTGCAAAAGGTACACTTCTGACTGTGGGGAAACAACAATAACTCAGAACATGGAAAAAAATTATATTCTCAATGAAATGAAGTAATATTTTTAAATGTTTTAATTTGGAAACATTTTGCCAACTTTCTTTTCCAAAACAAAAAAAGAATAATCTAAGCCTTAAAGTAATTCAACGTCTGAGAGAACAAAGAATGAAAAAATTTAGCCAAAATGAGTCAGATAAGCACAAAAAGTGAAAGATAATTTGGAACCTCATGACAAAATACCTTGTTCCACTTTAATCTGTAAGTGACTTCAGCTCTGACTATAACAAAGTGAAAGGCATTTGCACAAGCTAAAATTCTTTAATTTCTATAGCTATTGAAGACACAGCTATAAATAATGATGTATATTGGTATTTAACACATGACTTAAGTTAATTGTCTCAACACCTACCTTAGAGGAATGTGTATTCCTATATAGGACTAATTTTTATTATTATAGAAGAAGTCACATTCATATCATATGTAGAATACAACGCAAAAACAATCAAGATACCTCTGTTGATTTTGTTATTTATTGTTTTATATTCCTGCTGCATCACACTCACTAAATTTCCTTATAAATTTGCCAAACACATGCAAAGCAAATTAATTTCCAGCCAAAGTCTCTACATAAACAGTTTCCAAGATTATGTAAAGTTCCAGATCTCCAAAAGGCAGAAAGATTAGTCCCTTGAGATATCCCTGCAGCCTGGGGTCTGTGTTTCTATTTCTATTTTCTACATAGTTTCTCTCAAGCATTTTTCAGTTCTCCCTGTTTAGTGTCTCCGTTTGAGAACACAACTCTGATTTTAATCCAGGAGATTCAGAACGTATCAAACCATACCAACTCATGAAGAAAGAACAGAAAAATCACATTCATTTGAGATAGCAAGATATTTATGTATAATGCTTTCCCATCTTGCCATGACTGGTTGCATGCCAACATGCCAGTGACAAGCACATCTCTAGTAAGCCTCAGGACTTTGGATACCAAGTTGGTCTCAGATCTGACCGGGCTCCTTAAGATGTCACTTAAAATGCTTAACAAAGGAAAGAAAATAATAATAAAAAAAGAATTTGTAGTTTTATCTTTCTATAACTTTGTTCTGTACCCTGATAAGAGAATCAAAGGCATGTGTTGAGAGTATTCTACTCTGTATAGTAGTCTAGTACTCATCTGACGGTAAGAACAAAGGGGAAAATACCACCAGCCCACAATAAAATCAATGTATACACAAGGATGCATAAAGGTAATTAAAGCAGATGCAGGAACAAATCTCCTATCATTCTGCACCAGCAACACAAGGAGCTTTAGAAGTGTTCTGTGCCATATTTGGCAAACATTTTGCAAAACCTTGACTATGAATCATAGTATCATTGAGGTTGGAAAAGACTCTTGGGTCATCGAGTCCAACCATCAACCCCACTCTACAAAGTTCTCCCCTACACCATATCCCCCAACACCACATCTAAACACTCTTAAACACATCCAGGGATAGTGACTCAACCACCTCCCTGGGCAGCCTGTTCCAGTGTCTGACCACTCTCTCTGTGAATAATTGTTTTATAGTGTCCATCCTAAATCTACCCTGTTGGAGCTTGAAGCCATTCCCTCTTGTTCTATCGCTAATTACCTGTGAGAAGAGACCAGCACCAACCTCTCTACAGTGTCCCTCCAAGTAGTTGTAGAGTGATGAGGTCTCCCCTCAGCCTCCTCTTCCTCAAACTAAACAGCCCCAGCTCCTTCAATCACTCTTCATAAGATTTGTTCTCCAGGCCATTCACCAGCTTCGTTGCCCTCCTCTGCACCCACTCCAGCACCTCCATATCTCTCTTGTATTGAGGTGCCCAAAACTGGACACCTCCAGGACTCCAGGTGTGGCCTCACCAGTGCTAGACCCACCATGTTTTAATAGGGAGAAAAGGGAAACTTTCTGATGTTCATCTCAGCTCCGTTATAGGAAAGTAATTCTTTTTCACTAATGCTGAAACTATCAGTTGGATTGCCAGGAGATAGGATCGTGATGGAGCCCTGTGTTTATGGACCTGCCTTACCCAGCATTCAGGAGAGAGGTGTAAAGCATGAGTGATAGGAAGGATTCTTCGTAGATGAAGAAAAAGAAACCTTAGTGGTACAAATACAAATTTTTAAATTACTCTGGGGTCAGCTTACAGAATAAGATGCTTTAGGAAATGATCATTGTGCTGCTGGTATGCAAATCTGTAAAGCTCTTTTGTCAGCCTAGGGTGATGGCACCCTGTCCTGGCTGCCTGGCCAAGATTTCAAAGAAAGTATGAGAGTCAAATAGAACTTGAATATTTCCTGTGAGATAGGAGAAAAGCTGTAATTAATCTAATTACTTAATAGGCATTTGTAAGCCATTTTTGTAATACCAAGGCAAAAGGCATCTCAAGGTCCTTCCTTATTCAATGTATTCTACAAATTCAAAGTACATTCACTTTCTGTACTAGATAATACAGTTTTTCCTGGTTAATATTGTTCGCAGCCTCTTCAGAAAGGTGCTGAAACTTTTGATTGCCCTCAGTGGATTGAGACACAAGGAAGAACTTTCACTCAGGCCCCTATCGCTAGACTTGTCCCCTATCAGTATGAACTTGAATTATGGTATGGCACCTTGGCATCAGGGAACAGCAGGAGTGGGCAGCTCCACAAGGGAAGGTGAGCTGGGATCTGAGGCTGGCAGCAAGACCTTAGATGGAAGAGTGCAGTCCCACAGTATGTGAATAGGAACAGAATAGGTCCAGGGTCAGCCACAGCCCACCGATCACCAGACAGCCTGTAGTGATGTGGGAGGTCTAAGATCAGTCCGGGAAGTCAAATCAGCAAGAAATGGTGAGGACTGACATGGTGCAAGTCCAAGAACACCATCCCTGAGTGTGTTTAAGAGTCGTTTGGATGTGGTGTTGGGGGATATGGTGTAGGGGAGAACTTTGTAGAGTGGGATTGATGGTTGGACTCGATGATCCCAAGGGTCTTTTCCAACCTGAATGATTTTGTGATTCTATGATTATATAACTACAGCATAGCACAGCCATGGATCGAGGGCAGGGGCCTGAGCTTAAGTGCAACCCCTGAGCCAACGGGTGCCGTATGTGCATGGAGGTCCTATATTCTCACACCTTTTTTCTTACAGCGTAGGTGTTTTCCAGCAGGATTATAAAAAGTTGCACGCTTCTGGCAGATCAGAAGTGACCCTGAACACAGGAAGCCAAGCTTCTGGGAAGTGGTGGGAAAAGAGGTTGCAGATGAAAGATGGTTATAGGTTCATCAGGATGATCAGAGCCTGTTGGCAAAATCAGGGCCCTGAAATTTGATAAGAAAATACAACTTTTACAGAAGGTGTCCTTTGTAATTACCAGTCACTTTGGCTTTGCTTTTCTAATTGTTTGTACATAATATATTTACAGTATTGGTATGTAGTTCCTTTGGTCCACAAAGTTTCTATTTAACTCAACAGGAGATGTATGCACAGATCAAGGATAATAAAAAAGCCATAACGTTTTTTGCAGAATTATAAAATGTACAATATAGGGCCTTATCCATCTTTCGGGAGGTAGATATGGCTTGTCAACTCTAAATAACTTCACGGAGAACATTATGCCTCACAGGAGGCCATTGTGTACGAAACTCAGGGGTTGGACCACTGGCCCACTTCACAATTCACTTTAACAGCCTGAGTTTAACTCTGTGCAAGAAAGAACTTTGCTAATATGGCTTGTACTATTTATTAGTTCTTTTTAAAAATCTCATTGGTTTCCAATATGATGAATACAATGCTTAACAGGGGAACTTTTCCACAGAAAATCAATTTTCTGCAATATTATTCTTTCTCTGTACGGAACAATAAAACGGGTGTCAGTTCCCTCTTTCACCCTGTTCATTTTCATAAGTTTCCATGTTCTCTTTCTTGGAGACAGTATGTGACAAAAACCCATGGTGAGACTGACACAGGGGAGGAAGCCAGATTTCAGGCATGTCTTTAAA
>JAOXNH010000031.1:17763692-17776417 GCA_028566575.1 Bartramia longicauda
GGTGGGGAGGAGGGGACAGGAGAGGTGACCCAAACCTGACCAACTGGGGTATTCCATCCCATCTGCCCCATGCTCAGTGTAAAAGATGAGAGATCAAAGGGTCAACTCTCTTTCTTCAGTGGCCAATGTCCAAAGAGGACTCTGTTCATCTGCCTTTGATCCCAAAATCTGTGTTCCTGACTCCAGAGCTGGAGCCCAGTTCCCATCGGTCACTGAGTCCAGTCTGGGACTTCCCCAATGCCAGCTGGTGACATCATCCTGGAGCTTGGTACGGTTTTGTATATATTGTATTTATTTTCATTATTTCCTTTTTTTTAATATTAATACTTCATTAAAGTAGTTTAGTTCATTCTAAACTTCTAAATCTCTTTTCTCTCCTCTCTTTGGGGGGGGTGTGGAGGGAGAGAGAGGGGAGGGCCATCTGTCATTCTGGTTTTGGTAAATTTGGCTGAAACCATGACAGGAGCAAACCATACAGTCAGGATGACTTTACAGGGGATGCCCTGCTTGTGCCGACCTCCCTCAGTCAGGACATTCACGGTGTGTGCCGCAGGCAGAATCAAATTCATTCTGCCCATAGGCCAAGTCAGGAAAAAGAAAACCCAACAATCCAACACTGACACCACGCCTGAGCAAACATCACTACGTTCACATAGACTTGAAAATCTAGGACCACACAGAAGTTAGACAAGTTGGTTAAAATGAGCAAAGTAGATCAGCTCCCGCGGCCAGAGAACAGTCGTCTCTTGCAGTGGCTAGTAAAACAAAAAAATTTACACTTGCCTGAAACAACTTGCCCAGGCTTTCTTGTCAGTAAATAACTTTTTCTAACCTGCTTAGTAGTCACCATCTGAAAAACTAACAGCTACCTTTTTCTTTTTTCTTAAAAAGAAATAAAAAATTACTTCAATGTAAAAGGTTATCAAAGATATCTGGTTTTCTTCACTCAAACTGGTGTTCAAAGAAAGCAATAATAATTCAATAAGAAGGGACTTTAAGATGCTTCCCTTAAATATTTAGTTTTACTAATGACTCAATTATTGAATTTATTTCAATTTGGCAAGGAAATAATACGTGTAGTAGACCCCTCCAAATTATAAATACATACGAACAGTTACACAATTTTTGTTACGTATACCACACGTACTGAAGAGGAATACTTCTAAAAATATATATACCCACAACAGATTCCTAATGTACAATAATAATATTATATTTGACCTTCTGAAAATTGCAGTTTCCCAAGCTAAGAAAACTAGGAAAAATGTGAAGTAAATAGTTCTCAGGAAGTCTCCTAGTCCATCCAAAGCGAGGTACATGCACCCAGGGGGTACGCAAGACAATCCTCTGGGGTGCAGAAAGAAAATATTATTTATCGTTACTAAATAAAATGCAAAAATTAAAACTAGTTTTTATTTTATCTTTATCTCACCCTTTTTTATTTCTATTTTCATGTGGTTTATAATCTACATAATATACTAATACTCCAGTAGACGTATACAATTCATAAGTAAAGAGTTATACATTTATCAGGGGTGCATGCCCAAAGCTTGTTTAATGAGGGGGTGTGCAATCAAGAAGGTTTGAGGATCACTTCCCTAGACGTTAGAGACAACGGACATCATATCCCCCTATTTTTCTCCAGAAACAATACATCTCTCTGGTATTTTACAGCAGACTGGTGGCAGGGGGAAGGAACGCACCACTCCTTCCAGAATCTCAAGTTCGCATCCTGCAAGTCTTCTACAAGCAATCCTTCACAGAACTTTATCGCTTTTGACTTAAATTGGAGACATTAGACTCAAAGACTGGGGGATAACAGCTACAAGTGAGGGAGAAAGGCGAAAGGAACAAAGGAAATCACAGAAGAACAACAAAAAAGAGCACGTTACAAAAATGGAATTGTGTAAGAATAGCAAGGAATAAGCTTACAAGAGGAATAAAAGGAAGCTCAAAAAGCCAATAAAGAATGCAAGATGAAGTGAGTAATCAGTTTACGTATAAAGCTTTGGCAGGTTTTATCAGATTTAGCAACCGTAATGTTAAGTGCAGCCCTCATATAGCACATGCTGGAAGCAAACGTGTGCCAGCTCCTCAACTGCCGTCACATTTCATAGCTCAGCAGATTAATTGCAGAGAATTTCAGCACAACTAAAGGCACCGGGTTACAAATTCCAACAGAAACCAAGAACTAATACATCTGTTTCTGTCATTTCTGACGCTGCTTCCATCCAGAACAGCTGGAAAACACCACACGTGCCTTCTCAGAACTGGCAGAGATTGCTGCCACAGCTAAAGCCAAGACGATTAAGAGTTTGGATGTAAGAAATACTAAAAGACATGCTACAGGAAACGTAACACGCAGCTTTCCCTGTTGCCATTTTTTAAATTTTCTGTAGCTGTGATCAACATGGGAGAACCACGCAGATGATCCTGCCTGGATTAGAAGGGAACCTAGAATAAATAACTGCCTTTCACTTATTCTCACCAAGAAATTACCTTTTTTTTTTCCCCCTTCAGATTCCACCCCCCAAATATGCCACTACATTGTTTAGAGTTTAAAAATACATATAACTGGAAGTCAGCATACTGAGTGTATTGAAATAATAAGTATCTTAAAGAAGAAGAAAGAAACAAGACTCAAGTGGTCTATCAAGAGGATTGAGAGATTCATTTTCTTACCAAACAGGAAATCAGTAATACTTGACTCAAAGACTCACTACCAGCGCTGGTGCTTAAGTCTTCTTTTTGACCAAAGCCAAAGACACACCAGAAGTCCAGCCAGCACATCCATTACTGCTCATGGGGGCAAGAGCCAAGGCCCCCATCAAACCCACTACATTCACAACTGTGTATGGACAACCTCCATCCACCTGGGCTTTTACAACAGCAAGAGTGCCATTGCTAAACTGACGATTTTTACTCACTACACCAGAAGAAAAAGGTGCTTTTGTGAGAACAGATACATCAGTAAAGCCTCCAGGACTAGCCCATTTTTCCTTTCATTTCACTTCCCACAAAACAATTCTGAAAGCAAGGACAGAAATATGATTCTGCTTCTTAACGTTTGTTACAAGTGGCATACATTTCTATGCTTGCAAAAACATTTTAAAGTCATCGTTGCTGTCATGTGTCGTCCCCCCCAACCTCGATTTGCCACAACCCTGTTTGCTGTTTGGTTGGGGGTTTTCCCCCCTAGTACAGAAGCTACTACTATTACTTTAAGGCTCTAAGAGCCCACCTTGATTTGTCTCTGTCCCTTTTCTGAGCATATAGGTAACGACTGAATGGAAACTGTCTCCAAGGCATAGTTACAACAGTAAAGGAAAGAAAAGAAAAAAAAAGCCACAAAGAAACAAACAAGACAAAGACTAGACAAGACAAACAAGACAAGACACAAAGATGTTGTGTTATCGCTATTGCCTACAAATATACCCTCATGTTTATAAGGTCCCCCCTTTTCTCCTGGTAAGTGCTTCTCCTAATAAATTCCAGTTGTCCTCTTGACCACCCTGTATGACAGCTCTCTTGCCCCTTGGCTTTTTCCATTTCCACAGAAAACAACATAATTCTGACTTGGCTACACGACATCTTAACATTTAGTTACGCAGCTCTACCCCTCCAGTTCACACCACAGTCTCCCAATTCCTCTAGCAGAGCCACCTCCTACACAGGCCAGTTGCAATTGCAATAAACTGTGTTCTGTTTGACTTCTTTTGTTTTTAATTTTGCTTCAAATAGGAGCAACAGCAACTGTCAGGTAGTCTTCAGCAAACCTGGCAAGAGCCTCCCGCTCCCCTGTGGCAGGCTGCAGTTTAGTCTGGAGGAAAGCAACAACTGTTAGACAAAAGGGTTTTGAATTACAGATCGAAGCAAGCCTTTAGCCAGTAAAGCTAGCATTTGCTAAGGCTTGGCCTCTGGTATTTTTAACTTAAAAAAAAACATTTAACTTTTTAAATTTTTTAACTTTAAAAAAAACCACAAAATTCATCACATTTCACAGCATGAATGGCAGTTCCCAGCACTCCTTATTCAACACTGTCATGTCATGTATTTGGACACCTAAGGCACAAAGGCTTGTTCTGGAATTACTACACTCATAAGGATTTAAGAATTTAAAAGGATACCTAAACACCTTCCCCACACACAAATCTGCAAACCAAAACTAAATTATTATCCCTGAGTGATAACGCACATAAGCTGAAAAAGGCTAGATCCAAATACTGTAGGAGTATGTGAAATGGTGTTTCTTAGAATAGTCTTCCCTCTGTGAAAAGTGTGACTAACTGAACAATAAATCCTGCTTCAGTGGGACAGTGAAGGAAGGAACATCTGCTGCTGTGAAAAGCTACTCAACCTGAACACAAAGAAAGTATCATTAAAAAAGGAGAGGTTAATGCTATTTAATGCCATCAAAACAAAGAACCGTATAATCTTTTTAGCAAAATCTTCTGTTTCATTCCATATCCAAAATATTTTCCCCTTTTTCTTCAGTGTTAGCAGCCACTGTAGTTCTACATAATTTCCTTAAAATTCTGGAAGCAGTGAAAACCCATAATAATAAAAGGACAAGTAACCATCTTCCTAGTTTCTTGAAATGTGTCGCTCCTATAAAAATTATATTTATTTACTAAAACAAGTTTCAAAGAAAACATGTAATATCTATCATAATCCTGGATTCTGGGACTGCAGGGGTAACTATGGAATTTATAAATAAAAAAAACCTTTGGAAATTATAGAAGACTTTGGTATTTTCCATCTAAACAAACAAATATTTAAGCTGAAGATATTTTTCTAAGTAAACCACTTTGATTTAAATTCTAAACCTGAGATTCAGTGAAGCCTCTAACAGACGAGCTATTTTGTTTTCTACTTGCACATTATCTCTAGAAATAATACTTGCCAAGCAAAGTCAGCACTATGAAAAAAATCACAGACGCATTCTTCAATGTTTATCAAATCAAGCTCTCAGTAACAATATTTCCTGTGGCTTTCCACAAATGTAAATATTTACTTATAAGAGAAAGAGATTTCCCAGTACAAAACCAGACAAAGTAATTACCATGAAAATCATGAAACAAGTTTCGAGACAGCAACCTGGTAACAGTCTGAACTGTGGTCTCTCAGGTGTGAAGCCAAAGACTGGCATAAGCATCTCCATTATCTCACTGCAAATACCAGAATGTCTTGAAATTCATGAATACCTGTGCCTTTGGGAAGGGGAGGAATTAAAAAAAAAAAAAAAAAAAGAGAAAAAAAAAAACCCTCCACAGAACACAAGCCTTTAATCTTAAAGTTTCCTTTTCCTTTCAATGTCTACACTGATGTTAGAAGTACTTCTAAAGAAGTAAAAAAGATGTTTGAAGTCTACACTAACCTTTTGTTCCAGTGTAATTTGGGAGAAACAAAGCCAGAAGAGCACTGGTAACTACTCTCTGCTCCAGCACAGACACTGGGGTGTACCCTTCTGCATAGCTCACCACACTTCTCTAAGTAGAAAGACAACTTTAAAGCGGTAGCTGCTACTTCATGAGATTAAATTACCATTAAAATTATACCAGTTTTATCCATACACTAAGCTTTAGTGGTTGGGGGTTTGTTGGTTTTTTTTGCCTGTCAAAGATTAAGACATATGGCACTGCTCCAAAACTCCGGAGTTGCTATAGTGTGCGCATTTCTGTGCAAGGCATATCCATATCCTCTAGTTTCTTTCACACCACACACCCATACAGTTTACAATCACATTTCTCTACTCCCCTTAAATTTGCAATGAAAAGCTCACAGTGTTTGTACTTTTCCCACTCTTCTGTTTCTGCATAGAAAACATACGTTAAAAACAAACAAACAAAAAGTAATTTGATCGGTACTATTTCTGTTACAGTTTTGGAATTCAGAAAATTCTTCCCAAAGCCAAGATAAATGCAAAAAGAAGTTTCCCTGAAACTTGTAGTTCCACAATCTTTTTCCCACCACTTTGGAAAAACTGATTACAGGGAGGGAAAGAGCATTGTTAACTGAAACTGATACCATCATTGCCGCACTCTCTGCTGCTCATGGTTCATTGAATAAGGAACTTGTCCCTGGTTTCCTGCCGTATTACCCGGGAGACACCTGAGGACACTACAGCTCCTAGACTCTTTGGTTGTGAAGGAGTTGCACCCCATGCGCTGAAACTGCAATCCTTAGGACGACTTCCAAATTCCCAGGCCAACCAGCTACTCTGGAACCCAGAGTTCAGAGCTGCAGACTGCCCCGTCTCCCACAGAAGGGAACAAAAAGCTGTGCAAAAAAAGAACTACTGCAAAAGTTTCTATGCTTTTAAGTCACTAGCGATCCATCAGATAAGCTGGCACAAAATCACAGAAGTGTTTGATTACAGTGGTAAACCTCTCAGATTGTCATCACGCTTTTCTTTTTTTCTAAACAGAAACATTTGTTTTTGTCAGAGAAGTCAATTCATCAATGCCTTGCTTCATTATAAAATTCTGAAGCGAAACTGGGAAAACAACTCATGAAGAGCTGTTGCTTATTTAAATCTTAATTTCTATACTTTAAAAAGTGGAGCAATCCACAGTCTCATCTATACTACTGAAAAAAAAATATTTTAAGTATAGCAGAAATTAACTACTGTAAACAAGCAATCTTTTTTCAAGGTACACAATATTGTGTTATAGGAAGGAATTACCAAAAGCACTCTTTTAATAAAGTAAGGCTGGTTTAAAATGGTTAAAAACAAAGCTACATTAAAGTTGAGAGATTTTGCACACAAAATAAGCTCAAGTAAAACTCTCCATACAAGCGATCAGCTCAAGCTTTTATCTATGCAGTTAAACTGTAATGCAAGAGCACCTGAGTAACTGAAAAAATAATTACTTTGTACAGTAAAGATTTAAAAGGCAGAATTATCAAATTCTATGTAATGTTCTCCCCCACCCCCTCTTTTAAATAACCAATAATGGTGAGAAGCTTCATCCCATACCCAAATTCCTCAAAAACTTTAAGCAGGAAGTACATGTGTATGTCAAACTTCTCTTGCCAGTATAAAGTTAGTGCATTTCATTATGTGGTCCCCATTCTTTTCATAATGTCTGTCTTAACGACTTCCATAGTGTCTCGACATAGTATTAGTTTAATAACTGCAAATATGAGAAACAAAAGGAGGCATCAAAGAATTATTACTGAAGTTTCATGTGGTCAAATCCACAATTTTATTTATTTTTTTAAAAATACTGATAAACAAGTACTGTACCAGCAGGCAGGAATACAGATTGCAGCAAGCAAGTTCAAAGAAGCAAACATGAACCCGATTCATTTACACACTGTTTGAAGTGTAGGGAAAACTACAAGGCCTTTAAACAGGCTTCCTAAAAAAAGCATCAGTTTAATTTATACAGATGACATTAACAAGATGTAGTACATGAAAAACTGATACTACTACCATGAAACTCTACACTTTATACTCATGTTTGTTGTCCTCTACTGTAATAATTTATTCCCACTTTATAGTGAAAATATGTTTACATTGGACTCAAACAAAAAGCACGCTTGCTCCTACTTCACATATGTCTTAAAAAGTCAGTTACTCACATCTCCTAACATCATGTACCCTGACGTCAGAAAATTCTGCCATTTGAGTTTTTTATGTTTTAAACTGATGAAAAATATTATTTAATTGGTAGTGAAAGATCCCAAATCACTTCCGCTACACCTGCTTAACTTGATCCCTCCAAAAACTAAACAGGATTAAAATCAAACACACAGGTCAGATGCCTTCTCTGCTTCCCAAAAAAAAAAGAGACAATTAAGGCTGACAGCTGAGTACAGGCATAGTGGTGGAACAGGAGGTTAGCTGCTGTTTCAAGGAGTAATAAAATATTAAATTTCAGGATACTGCCTTCAAAAATTAGTTACTTTTAGTAAGGTAATAACTGATTTTAAATAGTTGATGAAGAAAAGAATAATCATTTGTTGTAAATAGGATAACATTGTCTTACAACTGATGAACAGGATGGGGCTGTTTACTCCAAAACCTACTTTCATCTCAACTATAACTTATTTTATGCTTTGTTTCTTTCAAATATTTGAATCACAGAAAAAAACAGTTCTTAGTGTAAAGCAAAACTCACACAGGTATTTCAGCAATTATTTCAGTCTATAGTAGTTATCTTAATGTACAATAAACAGAAAGTGAAAATTAGCTATTTAGATCCCTACAAAACTTGAGACTTTGTGTCTTAAGTTTTCTTAAATTTTTAAAACTTCTATCACCAGTTCAGGAGCTGGCAATTTATCCAGGCAATCTGTTTATTGATTATGGACCCACAAGTTTACATACAGAAAGCTGTTTGTTTGTTTGTTTCACGTTTTTCTGTATGTTTTCCATTTGTATGGAAACATCCATGCAAACAATCCTTTGCAAAGAGCCTTGCATTCTAAGCTGTGTGACAGTCCAAGCTGTAAAACGTTCATTTGCTCAGAAATACAACTGCTGTCTTTTTAGAATTATTCTTGCAAGACCTCTGACTCTCTTTACGCTCTGCTATGAGATGAAAATACTGGTTCCTGGGGAACTGCACTTAAACTTAATTCTCTGAAAATGTCTTTTCTTGGAATTGTTCAAGATGAGATTTGTACTCTTTAAGAAACTCCAGTATCTGACAGGAGATGAGCTTCTCTGGGCTAAAAACGATTCTTATAAATATCATTTTTAAGAATGTCCAAGCAGTTTACATTCAAAATTTGTGGTTTCATCATATGAGTCGTAGGCTCACATTCTCCTTACTTACACTGGCTCTACTTACACTTGAACCATTTTTTTCCTGATACCAACACAACAATCTCCAGGATTACTTTCAGAGTCTATCTCAAATCCTTCCATAATTGGCAACTTCCCTGAAGTACATGTAATTTCAAGTTAGATGAAACATTCCAAAATGAAATTTTTCCATTGTTTTCCAAAATGAAAATTTTGGGAAAAAATTTTTGGAAAATTTTGGAGACATTTTTTCATTTCCTTTCATATGAATTTTTTTCCCTCCCCTTGAAATTGTCTGACCTACAACTGGCACAGCTTGATACAAATAAAAGTAATTCAAGAATGAATTATTTTTTTTATTTGAAAAATTAGAAGTATGAAGCTATACAAGCCTGATGAGGTGGTAAGGCAGGAAAACATTCAAAGAAGCGAAGCAGAAAATAACAACAAATATGAAGACACAAAGAAAAAGGAATTATGTTTAGGGAGAATAAACAGAAAGAGAATCACAGCCTTTCATCTCAGAGAAACAGTATGTTGAGAAGACTAAAACTGAAAGCAAATTCCCCGAGATCCTCAGGGAGAAGGAAATTGTAGGACACAAAAGGTTTCAAGGGAGCAATGCTGGAGTCTGAAGAGGAAAAACCAAGACTGCTTTTCTTGAGAGTTATCGTGTTTGTACCTCTTCCACGTTTCCACTTCTGCGTACACTGGTACTTAGTACCCCTAGCTTCATTCAGCTCTTCCATAAATGTTCTTACAGCACAAGTCTCCTTTGTATAGGCTTGTTGGCTCAGTGTGAAGTAGGGTTAGAAAACTGTTTGTTCTTACCCGCCCCCCCCGTCCCCCTTTTCATCCTTAAATCGTATCTGATCTTCAAATACCATTCATTCACATAATCACCCACTGCTGATGATTCAGTGTCAATATTATCATCAAGTTGAAAACAGCCCAAAAGACTTTTGCAATCCTCGCTCACCTCTCTCAGCCTCCAGTAACTACAATGCAATGCAACATCTCGGACTGGAATTTGCCATCATTCTAAACTCTTTGTCCCACTCATTTCAGCATAAGCAGAACACGTGCAAATCCTTCCATTCCAGGTGCGGTTACACATTCCAAAATAAAACCTTTTAATTCCATTTTCCTAAAAGAAATTCAGCCAGAACTCTCTATTTTTTTTTTTACCTTTTCCCCTAAAGAGGAAGAAACCTTGCTTTTCAATTGGCACTTGTCTTTAATTTCCTCTACTTAGAGTGCTGCATGCATTTCTGATTTCACCTCCATTTACTGTCGAAGTGCTTTTCTCAAGCACTTAAGTACCTTCTATGCTGTCCCTAATAGTGCTTTCAGCAGTCACTGATAGAACAGAACATACAGGCAATCCCAACTCAAGTTTCTCGGATCAAAGCTATAGCTATTTGAAAAAGAAAAAAAAAAAAGCCTGTAAAACATATAAAAGAAACATTGATCATGGCACCATTCATAGACTTCGGAAGGGAAAAAGGAGTTTCCAGAGGAAATAGATTTTCCTCTGTCCTCTTGGTCTGACCTAATTGGAGCGCCTGCACAAAGACAATCTTTGTACAAAATCAAACTTTGAATACTTCTGCTAGATCAAGCCATCAAGCTTAAAGCTGTCCTCATTTTCAGAGGCCTGTAATCTCTGCTAGTAACACTTAGCAGATACTTTCTTTCAGCGTTGTCTTAGCCAATTATAACAGCGGCGCTACTCACTTCGTTCCAGTTTTCATACAACCAACTCTTGTTTTCATACCCATCTATCAATATTGATAACTCCTTCCTCAAGAGTCCATCTATGTCAGTAATGTCCTCTTCCAGATCTCGCCCCACATTCCCCGTGACCATTCAGGTTACTACTGTCAAAATACCAATATGAAGAGTTTGAAACAGAATGTAAAATAACACATAGAATGGTTAAAGTTGGAAGGGACCTTAAAGATTATCAAGTTCCAAACCCACTGCCCTGGGCAGGGACACCTCCCACCAGGGCAGGTTGCTCAACGCCCCATCCAGCCTGGCCTTGAGCACCTCCAGGGATGGGGCATCCACAGCTTCTCTGGGAAACCTGTGACAATGTCTCACCACCCTCACAGGAAAGAATTTCTTCCCAAGATCTAATCTAAATCTCCCCTCTTTCAATTTAAAACCATTACCCCTCATCCTGTCACTCCACTCCCTGATAGAGTCCCTCCCCATCTTTCCTGTAGTCCCCTTCAGGTACCAGAAGGCCGCTATAAGGTCTCCTTGGAACCTTCTCTTCTCCAGGCTGAACAACCCCAGCTCTCTCAACCTGTCTTCATAGAAGAGGTGCTCCGGCCCACTGATCAGCTTTGTGGCCCTCCGCTGGACCTGTTCCAACAGCTCCATGTCCTTTCTATGTTGAAGACTCCAAAGCTGGACACAGTACTCCAGGTGGGGTCTCACCAGAGCAGAATCACCTCC
Organism: Bartramia longicauda; assembly: GCA_028566575.1. NCBI lineage: Eukaryota > Metazoa > Chordata > Aves > Charadriiformes > Scolopacidae > Bartramia > Bartramia longicauda. The sequence continues at coordinate 17,774,914 of JAOXNH010000031.1, forward strand.
CTCAACCTGCTGGTCACATTTCTTTTGATGCGGCCCAGGATGCGGTTGGCTTTGTGGGCTGCCAGTGCACATTGCTGACTCACGTTGAGCTTCTCATCCACCAACCCTCTCAAGTCCTCCTCAGGGCTGCCCTCCAGCCATTCTACTGTGCCGCAGCCCGCTATAAGTCTTTCTGTAATCTTACTTCAGAAAGAAGACATTTAACTCTAATCTCTTCCTTTTATTTTCCTATTTTTCGCCCCATCTTGCATCTGAAATTACAGAATACACTCTTGAGAAACAGCACTGGAGCTTTTAACACTGTGAGTCCAGCTCAAAGATAAGAGTACTTTCCCTGCCTTAGTTAATAAAAGTTTAACAGTTCTCCCCAGGCCCACTATTGCGTATTGCTTGTTACAGACTGTCTGCATAAGTCTAGGGGAAAACAAAACCAAATCAAACTCATCAAACTCCCAAAGAAAGACATTCCAGAACAGAACACACTAGCGTGGATTAATAGCAGAATGGTTTCTATAAAGAAAACTCATAGATCTTTGAGAAAAACAGAAGGAAACGTAGCAGCACAAGAAGGATAGATGTCTAAAAGATTTTTATCCTTTAGAATCTCCTTTTTTAAGAAATAAAATTTAAGTAGTAATCTATAATTTGTGCAAACTAGCATCAAATCAATCTTCCCAAAGATGAGCAGGGAATATCAAGGCTGGTTTTTTGCACACTTCAAAATAGTATAGTAATAGGTAATTTGTATATTAATTCGAGATACTTTCCATTGTTTTTTTTTCTTTTTTTTCTTTCTCTTAGAAATACAGCAATGCTAACCACTGCATCCTTACTCCTAAGTCAGAACTATGCACAGGTCTGCTGCTACACAGAACCGAGACTGATGAGCACCATCTCATGGACATTTCAGGTAACAGATTTTTCATAGAAAAACGAACTTTGTGAATTCTCCAGTACATCGAGCTATCTTCTAAAATAAGCACATTGAAACGCAATGATACACAAATGTAATTTCAAAGTTTCAGCTGCCTAGATCTGAAACTATGGCACAAGTTAAGGACTTGTCTAAAAATTTGTCACTGCAAATATATCTGACAGGAACGTTGCCACATCCACACAGAAAGAATACTAGAATTATTCAGACACCTAAAATATGTATGTACGTAATTGCTTATACATACTATTAACTCCACCCCTATCCCAAAGAATCCACTTTCTTGCACAGGGAGTCTAAAGTAAGTTTTTAAAAAATGAGAGCAATACCAACAGAACTCTCATTTTCCCTTTTAAGCCAGTATGAAATTCAAAAAATAATTTAAAAAGCATAATTGCATACTTGTGTGTTTTCTTTTCAACTTTACAATAGTCAATGAGATTCCAACAGACTGTTTACATCCATTCCTGCAGATCCTAAGACTAAACCATGACTTTAGTCGTCTCATGGACCATATTACTTCAAGTAGCTGACATTTGACAATACAGTTCCTCTGTGACATGAAATTTT
>JAOXNH010000031.1:18028228-18039042 GCA_028566575.1 Bartramia longicauda
CTCCTGCTCTGGGCTAAGCATGCTTTTTTTGAGGCTGTGTCCTGCACAGCTAGTGTCCAGGTATTCCCAAGGATCAGAAGAAACAGTTTTGCAGAGGAGGTTTCATTTCTGGGTTGCCAGCTAGCTATTTCTGTTCTACACAAACTCCTTTCTGGTCAACGACCTTGGACTTGAAGCCTTGAAGTGCATGTATTCCAAGAAATTACTTCCTCTCTGCTACATTTAATGTTAACTGTTCTCAGAAGGTCTCTGTGTCACATCTCTTTTTGCTAGAGAATTATGCCAGCTCAGGCGGAGTTAAGGGAATAAGCAGTCTAACCATCAAATATATAGATCAGTATATATTTAATTGTTTATCTATATACTAGATGCATTGCCTATCAATCCTAAGAAGTTGAAAGCAGAAGAATGCAGGTAACAGATTTAGTTTTCCACCTTTTCTTCTGCCCAAGCATGCACTCCACAAAGAGAACTTGTCCTGCCAAGACTTCAGACATGAAATGAAGTCTTAACACAAAAAAACCATGGGTCAATTAAAGCCTTCCCTTCAAAGCACAAGGTCTGTAAAAAGAGTCAGTAGGAAGCAAGTTGCAGATTCAGACCATTTCAAACGGGTAAGTTTTAACACACGCACAGGAAAAAAAAATATTATTGAAGACACTGAATAACTTAAGTCAAGGAAATGTCACTTGTCTCCATGAAATTGCAATGTGTCTTCAGTCATCCAGTAACCTCACTATCCGAGTGGTCTGTATGGTCAACCACAAAGAAGTTATCTTAAGATATAAGTATCAACAGATCATAATTTTAACTCATTTTCCACAGTTACCCAGTTCTCCCAGTTACATGAGCACAGAATGATACTTTTATTAGTCAGTACTTCTAATGGATCTGTAGTTACTGAGCTCGTGTATGTGTGAATTTTAAGTTTCCATCTGGACTTGGGTTGGGGCGGGGGGGAGTGGTTTCATTTTGGGTTTTTTGCTGATGGAAGGAGAGGGGACAACATTTAGGAAGAGGAATATAGCAGCTACTTGATGATATCAGCTTGATCCTTCCTTCCCCTTAACACGTTCTTACTCAACTTGCTCAGAATATAATTTGAAGAACTTATTCTTCCTCTGCCTGTGAGCCATTAAATTATCATTCTTTTACAATTTATTCCTCTACTATCTGGAGTAAATCAGACAAAAGACGATTCTGGCTAAAATTATTTGTGCCATAACCAAAGTGTACCAAACAAAAATCTACAATGAGAAAAGAAGGCCAACCCAATACCATAAAATTTTATTACCATAAGAAATAAGCGGACATGAAGTAAAAAGAAAGCTAAAAATTGGGGAGGTATAACAGCCGTTTGTTAACACTATTTAAGCTGTTGTTTATTTCTGTTCAGATCTATTTTTCAAAATAATTAAAAAAAAGTGTCCTTACAGTTAGTTTGATAAATATCATTAAAGACACTAGCTAACCATAATCTGATGACTGTAGTTTCCTCACAATTCTGTAAAGAAATGTCCCATTTGGCTTGGTGCCCACATCATTAAAATAATCATAATAAACCAAAGTTCATGTGGACTAAGTACTCTATGACGAAATGAAGAGCGCTGCTAAACACTGCAAGGTACCAGAACCTTTACAAATGGAGATTTAAACAGAGCTCAGGAAAGGTATCACAAAAACAGGAAACACTACACAAGTCATTAAGCTTATTGATGCCACTACCTTCCTAGTTTATAGGGACTTCACCTTCTTTTTTTTAAACTTAAATAAAAAGTTTAAGCAAGATACTAGACCTGCATGCTTTTCAACTTCTAGACATCACAGATTTTTATATTCCAACCCAGGTCTGTCAGGAGATCTCCAGTTGGAATTCATTTAAGAAATTAATTTGGGCAATAATATTTTGCCTTGTTTGCAGTGAAATATCACCACCTTGGTTCTCTTCCTGATGAAGACTTGAAGTGTAAACACCCTTTAAATAGCGTGATCGAGTACCATTCTCGATTAAAATTCTTCTGAAGTCTCTCCTTACTGGGTAACACAATTGAGATTTACTCTTGTAAGAGTAAAGGTGCAATGGACAGATTAGTTTGAACTCTCTTTTAAGAGGATTTACATTTCATGGACATGTCCTTAGTAGTTATATAGAAAATCCAAACAGCACTGAACAGGAAAGACACTACAGAGTGATGAAGAAATTCTTCAAGAATATTACTGAACTTGAGCTGCTGTTCATTTCCAGCCTGTTCCCAATACCATTGTAAATTGGTACCAACACTTACCTGCAACTTGTTAGAAGAACATGCAGAATTGCAAATTTCCATTGCCTTCCTCAGAAAATAAATTCTCCAATAACCAAACTCAACAGTGCACTATGGCTCAAAAAGAAAAAGGGAAGATTCAGGCAACTGCAACTTGGAAGAGAAACCATCAGACCAAAAAAGGAAAATAAAAATAAAAATCTTTCCTCCAAAGCAGCAAAGAAACATCTTCCTTCTAAATTGTTCTAAGATTTCTGGCTCAAGTGCTGACTATTTTGGAAAACAATAGTAAAATAAAAAGCCTCTTAAGTTAATAATCCACACTGGATCTTGTCAAACACACCACTACAACCAGAAAGTCACAGGCTAAGTTATGCCTGTATTCATTGAAACTCCTAAAAAGCAGCTAAATCCTTCTTGAAGATAGTGTCGCTTAACGCTGGATGAATCAATTGCAAGAACCCCATGTAGAAAGCAGAGATATGGAGGCAAACAATAAACACTGCAGGAACACACTGATTCCAATAATCACCTTCTTTCCTGCAGCAGACAGGACAGACATAGATTCCTTACAAATCACTCCACTGTATGTTTTTAAAGAATATTATTTTGGAATTCAAATACGTTCTTGGGCAAATTCCTAAGATAATAGGTTTGTATTTCAAAAAGCATCTGACCTACTTCTCAAGTCCAGGTTAAAGCATGTCTGTATTGACTTCCATTTCACCATCCTTCAAATGTTTGGTTTGGTACCTGGAAATCCTGCCTACACAACTCTGACACCAAGATGTTTTGTGCAGGGTCATAAGGTGATGTTTTCCAAATGAAGCGTTTTGAGCCAGGTCTTCTCTGACCTTTAAGAGCTAGCTACTAAGTTACAGACTTATTTCCAAATTCCTTCCATTACTTTATTTCAAAAAAAAAAAAAGCAAACCACAAAAAAAACCCAAACCAACAAAACCAAAGCATCCATTTCGCTGCCAGAGATGACAGGTCCTAAAGGCCACAGAAATCCAGCTTGGACAAGTTCTGATGTCACTGAGAAGAGCTCTGGGATAAGGACCACAGAACACCTCAGCCAAGAAAGTCTGAAGAGTGATTTCAAAGTTCTCAATGAAGTTATGGGCCTTAAACAAGCACTATTCTTGGGAACTCTACATTAAAGCAGGGCATCCCCACCACCGTGGTGGTAAAGAGGTAGCCATGATATCCAGCTGTTTTGCTTCATTGGTGTTGGGGTATTTTTCCAGAAAAATTTTTGCAATCCTTCCCTCCTTATCATTACTTTCTGGGATTCCTCAGTATCAGGACAACGTACAACTGCATTTGTAGAGTCAAAACTGCAGGGCTGAGGCATGAACTCTAGCAGAGTCTTCAATAACAACAGAAATAATCAAATAACTCAGTGACAAACATGGCTATCAAAAATGGATTGAACACACGTAGCTGGGTGAGGCCATACTTGAGGAACACAGTATGGAAGCCAGAACTCAATGTTCCTGCCACGAGAAATTCGTGGGGTAGAGGTATGAGCAGACAGGACTGAAGTATATACGTTACACATCCAGTCCTTCAGTTGCAAAACAGAACGTCTTCTGTATGCCAGTCTAAAGCAGACTGAGGAATACCGTCACTGGAGGACAAGAAATTCCAACAAAAATAGCTCAGCCCAAAAGGACCACAATTTCTTACAAACGACAGCACTGGCGGATGTACTGGTGGATCAGGTGGATGTACTGTGGATCAGGTATTTGGGGAGATAGTGAGTTGTCTTAAGATTTTTTACGAATCCTAAGACAACTCACTATCTCCCCAAATACCTGATCCACAGCACATCCACCCTGAGCAAGAAAACGCATCCTTTGCATTCCCTATAATTGTTTAGCATAAGACTGATAAACTAGGCAAGTCATTTAACCCCCTCTCCCCGATTTATTTCCTGGTATAGGATGCTAAGCGCTAGGGCCTATTTATGACTGATACAGATCACGTTTGACACAGAAACACAAGCAGCATATCAAATAGCCTGCTATTACAGACCAAGTGTTATTTCTCCTCTCCCGGGACTCGGATACGGTATACTCGGTTCATCCCCCATCAGAGAACAGCGTGGCAGTCGGGATGTCTATCATCTCTTGTCCCATCACCCAGGATTGTACAGGCAGGCTTCCCAATGTTTGGCACGGATCAAAGCAGGCTGTCTGCACTCACTCAAGCTCACGGGGAAGCCACGTAACTGGAAACAGGAACAGCATGACATAAAAACTAAAAAATGAAGTGTGAATAGGGTAAGATGTACGGCGTTTTTATAATATATCAATTGCCTTTATTACACTGCAGTGAGATCACTTGGCTGTAAAAGCACCAGATTTACAACTACCTCATCTTATACACAGGAGTACTCTATTTTATTTCATGAGCCCTGGGAGGGGTGAAGGGTGGGAAGAGAATTAAAATTTCCCTCAGGTCCACCCTTTGAAGGAAGAAAAAAAAACCCCAGCTATTTACATGCTTCTAATATCAAGAGAAAATGAACTTGTAACATTTGACCTTAGATTCAACCAAGGCCATTTGCAGTAACATTACATTTAGAGCCAAACAAATGCCTTTTCTTATATACTCATAAAGCATCAAGCAATTCTACCTCTCCTGAAAAAATTAATTTCTCTATACGTTTCATACTTCGCGTGATATACAAGGGTAGTTTGATTTTGCAGCATCCTGAATTGCAGAATAAATCCAAACAAGCCACTGCCTCACTGGCACTGGAGGGAGAAGGGAACACAGGAAAGAAAATAACTTGTTCACAAAAGAAGCAGGGGGAAGCGGGCAGGGAGGAAGAAAGAAAATTAAGAAAGAAAAAAAGCAGCAACCAGAACACAAGCAGCTGGCGCTGAGGGACTAGGAAGGACTTCGGCTCCACAATAACAGGATCGGTTGCATAATCGCTGCTGCCTGAGAAGTTATACAATGTCCACCCTTTCTCCTCATTTGGAAAACAAACAAACAACAAAAAAAGTCCTTTTCGCACACAGCAGCTAATAAAGGAACTGCCACATGTTAAATCCGACTAAAGAGAAGGCCCTCTGTAGTTTCAAGCATTACTTTATAGCTTCCCGGAACATAAAATGTTAAATTCTATGTTAACCCTTACTAAAAGCATCATATCCTAACATCAGTGCCAAGCCACAAGAATTTACCACCTGGCTTCTCCAGCCCTGCTCTCTTAAGCCACGTTGGCCTTGGAGAAAGCTTTCTCTTAAGGCTAAGTTGCATGGAACTTGACCTCTCCGGTTGCTGCAGAACTTTGTGAATCCCATGACTGTCACAATACTGGAACCAGAATCATAAACCACCGAAAAATCTGAGAGACTAATGCGATTCTAATTCTGTAATGGGATATTTTGTACATACTTACAGCAGAACTGGGAAAATATTCCTAAGAGAAATGAAGACAAATCAACCTGCGAGGAACGACAGGGCACTGAAGAAAGAGGTTTTCCTGAGCATGTTGTGCAGACCTGTACGCTGGGGGCATTGCACAGAATCAAAAGTGAGGTTTGACTCAAGCATGAAAGACCATGAAGATACCGCATGCTGACTAAGAGGCAGTTGAATTTGAGCTTGCCAGGACTGAATCCATAAAGATAATTCTAGCCTAATTATAGCCCTCTCATTAAGGAGTTGGACCAAAAGAACCCAAATTTTATCCCCTCGTCTAAAATTTGCATTTCTCTGTGATTATCTCTTTGCTGCTGTAAGCCTTGTCCATTTGGTTCTTCTTACCTCTGGGTCAGAAGGTTTGTATCTTCCTACTGTGATTTGGGCTCACAGCCCAACGCTGCTGCATTGCAGAGTCAGCAAAGACATGATGCAGCAATATGCCTGTATTCCTTTGGTAGTGGAAATACATATCACTGCTGCCAAACCCTGAAAGCCACCCAGATAAAACTCAGAGGTCCCATGGCACTTCAGGAAAAACAAAAAAACCAAAAAAAACCATGACAACACTGCTGAGATGGCTGTCTTGGCCATTTTATGCCCTGTTGTTATCTGCTAGCTAGTGTCCAGAATATTGCAAAATTCACTGATTGTACAAAGACAGAACAAACATTCACTCTTCTGCTCACCCCTACAACTCCAAGCGTTACAACCTGCGCTGGGCACACACCGCTTCCTGAAACAATTGCGGGAATTCGGCAGCTCCCCTTAAAGAGAAGGGGAAATATCAGGATCCATATTGCAGTGGAAGCACAGATAATTAAAGAAGAAAGGGAGACATCTATCCTATGTTCCCCATGAGCCACCACTCTAGCCTGTCAGCTCCTGGGTAGGCAGACAGATGAGGACGGAACCATCTCCAGCCAAGGCCAAGCTGGATGGGGCTTTGAGAAACCTGGTCTAGTGAAAGATATCCTTGCCTACGGCAGGGGGTTGGAACTAGATGATGATTAAGGTCCCTTCCAGCCCAAACCATTCTATGCCTATACGAAAGAGAGAAGCTGCTAACCTGAAAGCATGCACAAATGAACACGGTGGCCACAACACACATTGATGCTGTATATCCAAGATATTGAGGAAAATGACACAGGTGCTGTTCTGCCACACTAGCCTCTTGCTGTCACTGCACCTACAGAGCATCTTGACCAGTTCCAATTTCAGCAGCCATGGCCAGGTCCCAGCAGCATTTCACTAGCAACCATCGTAACAGGAAAGCAGCACATTTCAAACTCCACTTTTTTTTTCCCCCCCATACTGTGGATTGCTGCAGATGGCAATAATCCAATCTTTAAAGCCCCTTACTGTGAATATGCTACAAACCGGCATAGCTTTATCCATAATGTTTCAGCTCCGAATTAAATAAGCCACTTACCTTTCCTAATGCTTCTGCAACAACTCGGAATTTTGATTAATGACCTGCTCTGCGCCAAGTGCCCCTTACACCAATTTTATCAGCAGCCCCCTCGCTCCCTGGCTCTCTGGCAAACACTGTGAACCATTCTCACATTCAGGACTCAGGCAGGAGTCAGGGGGCCTGTTCAAGGAATAAAGCAACTCCAGCCCACTCTTAAAACACTACTGTAGGCTAATCCGAGCGCAACTGGAATAGCTATTGTGGATCAAGAGTGTGATGCCCTTCCCTGTGGGGAATACAAAAAGATCTGACAACATCACCCCTATCCTTCCCCTCCCATTCTTTTTTGCTTTGGTGCTAAGGAAGGGAGAGAAGGGGAAAAGCCACAAGCATAGAGTGCTTCAAGACTCCAACGTACAAAACCTGGCACTGTTAATCAATTTACTTATGAGATAGATACTCAAATGCTAAAAACTAAGCAAGTTAAAAAGCTGACAGCTAAGCTTCCAAACCTACTAACTGTGCTACCCATTTTCTAACGCCCAGGGAAATGGTGTACATATAAATACGTGTCTTACTAGTAAATTCACACATCTAAAAGATAAGCAACCTAAATGACTTACTGCTTAGTTGTCAAGGGTTGCTCTATAGTTGATGATTTCAAATTAAACAGCTCTTTGGAAGGATGGTCTTCAAACCATCATCTAAGGTAGTGGAAATCAAGCACCTGTGAAAGACGCAAGGCGAGAAGGGCATCCTACACATCTGTCTTGATTTTGGACAGCTGGGTCACACACACTTAGGAGAGGTGAAGTCTGCCCTCCGCATGGCTCAGCTGATGAGCAGTTTCTTTTAACTTAATCACTCACTATCCACTAGCAAATGCTTCAAGTCTGTAACGACCTTTATTTTCAACAAAGAATGGACAGATCGCTAACACTCACTGCAAACCCCCTCCTAAACCACTAGGCTTTTTACATCTGGGTAATTTGTCTTCAGGCTTCAGAAATATGATTGAGACTCATTCTGGGTCCCAAAAAAGTCTTCCCAATTAAATTAAAAATATTTCTGTCTTCAAAGGGGAAAAAGAGAAAGGAAGAAACTAGAAGGGAAGAGAGAAAGGAAATTTTAGGAAAAGGAGTAATGAGAAGGAAAGTACTTATTAGTGATGTGTTAAAAATTACCAAATTGAGCGGGCAACTTCAGGATGCAGGAGAGAAATTTCCAGAACACATGAAGGAGACGTCAAATGGAAGACAGACCACTGTTCTGTGGACACACAAGTCTAAAAACCTATTTAAACCACTAGAAGTTCAAACGCACGTGCTCATATCTGATTATCCTGCTTTATAACCCTAAAGCTTAAGTTTGGAGAAGAGGTCAAAAAAATTAAAGCAACAATAACATAAAGCAATGAAAATAATCGTCGCTTGTTTTTTCCCTTTAAATGGCTTTTGCCTGCTTTGTCAGTAGCATACCCTAGGAAGTCACAAAGCTGACTGTGTTTTGGCCTAAAAAGAATACAACTATGAAAATACCATTTCCTAAACTTGTCAAGACTCAACAACTACTCCTCTGCCCAGCAAAAGAAACAACCATAAAACTTTCATCCTTACATCACCCCAGTCGAGATGATTTAAGAAAGTAACACAAAGAAACAAAATTAGCATTTATGTATCTTTTCCAAAACTGAAGTTCTTTAACTCACTGATCACCAATCCTACGGACAAAAAGGAATCAATCCAGATTGTCTGAATCAGAAACAATTATGCTGATTGCAAATTACCTGTGTATGTACACGCTGGGAGAAAAAGAAGAGCAAAATATTTAAGTCTAAAAAAAGCAATATTTGGAATGTCAATGCTATACTGAATTTAGATTAACTGAAATTATCAGAAGCAATTAAGAGGGGAAAAATATACCCATTTAGTCTCCAATGTATTCTCCCTTTGATTTTTACTGATAATTAAAATGATCTCCACACTTAACTAAAAAAGGCAGGGCTGGGGGTGAGTTTTGAGAAGAGCCTGAGTGTCTCAGCCGCATGCTGCTATCTGTGGTTTCTCCTTTGCTCTGAAGCATTTCCAGGAGGACATTGGAGGAATTCTCTGTAGCAATCTTTTACAAAAACAACCTTTTGGCATAAATCCAAAGCATTTGTTTTAAAACTGAAGCCTGGTGGGCTGTACCAGCAATGGACTTGTAGAAAGTCCACAAAACAGTTCTGAAAGAAGAATTTTCTTTCAAAGGCCGATCAGGAAGGACATACAATTGAGGTTATGATACACAAAAAAAGACCCTCCAAAAACCCCCAAACCAGCAGAAAAGACAAATGAGTGCTCTGGCAAACCAGAGCACGTGCGCGCGCGCACACACGCTCTCCTTTGCTTGCTCTGAATATCAAAACAAACCAAAAAAGGAAAGCAAAATAATGCATTTGTTTTGTTTAAAGCACTCCCAGCCGAACAGTAGCACATATGCCAGGCTCACAGGAACAGACACTGCAAGAGAAACACTAACTGTGAAACAGAGACAGGTCACTAACCTGGGTTCTCTTACTTGTGGCAAGCTGACACATTCCTTCCATCTGCCTGTCCAGACTTGTCAGCATACCACTTGGAAGCAGCTGAAAAAAAACTTATAATGATGTTGGTGATGTAGAGCATACGTTCAGACACCACCTCCTCCTCTATCAACCAGTGGTGACATCCAGAGGAAGAACAATTACTCTATCACCCAGCAAGAGTTGTCCAAAAGGGACTGGTAATAAGGGGGCATCACTAGCCAGTGAGATGAAGGAAGGAATTGAAGAGTGGGAATGAAAACAGGGTGCATGAAGAGCAAAGAGCATCAGAGGTGGAAAACAAATATTCGCTCCCCAAATCCTGAAATTTTTTTCTCCAATTAAAGAGGAAGGGCAAAAGCTCTGTCTACATCCAAGTGGGACCAACTACTGCTATTTCCTAAACCGAAAGAGGATGAGAAAAAAAAAAAAAAGAGAGAGTATTGCATGATGATTGCAACACAATTTTCTTGGGCTTGCAGATCCACTAGGAGAGTTTCTCTAGAAAGCTCAGAAGAGAAATAGCTTTCCAAGAACTACTGTGGTACCAATGGCATGGCTTTCTCTCCACCTCCATCTCCCTGCCCGTTGACAAGACACCTCCCTCCCAGCATAGTGGAAGCCAAAAGGAAACAAAACTGATTTAGCACTGGGAGGACCTCATATTCTGAAACCATCTGACATGCTTAAACCACTGGAGAGGGGAGATGATACACGATAAATGTGGTCTCATCACATGAATACACTCATTCACTACCAAAGCTGGTATGTGCTGCTCAGCATCATTAAACTGCTACCTTCAGCTCAGCAACTTCACTTTAATCACGTTAAAGATACACCAGCTAACACAACCCATATATTAACAGAAGCCAAAAATTCATGCACCTGAATGAACACAAAAGGGCTAACTGCTGACTGACACTGTTATTTTTTTACTACAGTCAAATGCATGGTTGCATGTTGGGAACCAGAGTGGGAAGAAGGGATCGGAGTACATAAAGCACAAATTCCAAAAGGACAACCAACAAGCCCATGGCAACATGAGTTACATGACCCTTGGCCGCAGCAGGAGGCCCCCCCAAGTTAGGGGAGATGGGTAGGGAAGGAGGAGAAGCTTTCAAAGCAGGCAAGA
>JAOXNH010000031.1:18647932-18658414 GCA_028566575.1 Bartramia longicauda
GGCAACCCTGCTTTGGCAGGGGAGTTGGACTGGATGATCTCTATGGTCCCTTCCAACTCTGACAATTCTGTGATTCCATGATAAGGGCAAGGGGAAGCCTTTGGGAGACTGAAATTTGCAGCCAAGCAGCACAACAGTCAGAACAGATCTGGAAACAAACCACCTTGAAAGGGAAATAACATGGATGTGCCATTTCCATTGCACGTCTGGCCTGGTCAGGCGCAAGGAAAAAGTCAGAAAACAGAGAAAGCCTTTTCACTGCCCCCACCAATCCAAGGAACATTTGATCTAAAAGTTTTATGGAAATGCACTTTTCTACCATTAAGAGAAAAGACAGACAACAGCTACCTTGTTAAATATTTTCCATAAATACTTATAGAAGTGTCAAAAACTGATAACCACTTCCCATTTATTGCTCTGGCACTAGACTCAAAATATTGGGGGAGGAAGAGGAAAGGGATTGGTGAATAGTGTGTTTACAGGACTGCTGCTCCCCAATGTCAAGTGAGAGTATAAATATAATCAGAAAGACTACAGAGATGGGCTTTCAACCAAAGGCTTAGAACAATAGGGTTAGAACAATAAGTACCTTGAATTGGATGTGCTTAAAAGAGCACATATCACTCTGCTGGATTGTACCTTCCCCTCTTTCAGTGAGGGCACTGCACAGGGGACCCAAGACTCCCTTTAGTGATGCTCAGGACGCCAAAAACCCCTCAGCAACACATAGAGCAGCCACAGCCCCCTAAGTGACACACAGGGCACCCTCAGCTTCCCTCAGAGGGATGTAGGGCACCCTCAGACCTCTCTAGTGACACATGGGGGACCCTCAGCACCACCCTCAGCTCCCCCAAATGATGCACATGGTATCCACCTCCCCCTCAGTGACAAGTGCCACACACAAAAACCTCTTCACGCTTGGGGTGTCCTCCCCCAGGACACCCCAAACCCCTTGGCACCTGCTGGGTACCTGCCACAAGTTCTCACCTGATACCTCTCCTGCCTGCACCTGCCTGCAGGCTGCCTGCCAGCTCCCACCCCCCATCCCGGCACAGCCCCTGCCTGCCCCTTCCCTCCCACTGCCTGCACAGCCTCATCTCCCACCAGGACCCCAGCCTCAGCACCCAATGGGCACCAGTCAGCCTACAGCTCCCCCGAGCTCAGCTTAAGGCCAGAGGCCCCCTCACTTACTTTAGTTGTCGTCCTTTTTTATATCAATACAAGTATTTTGTGCTCTGATGTGATTTCCCCAGGGTTTCAACCCCATGCACCCCCTTAAGGTGATTTTTATATAAAAACACCCCATTTAATCTTTCCCACAATTTGCCTTGCCACTTCACAGGCCGAGTGCTCCAGCGGCACCGCTCCTCTCCCCACGTGGGAACGAGTGGCCGGGAAGAGCTACGGAGGTGAAGGAAGTAAGGCTCTTCCCCGCATGTTTTTAGGCACTTGCTTCATAGTTCTCACAGACCTTTCCAGCTGTACAGCGGCTGCCATCAGTAGCAGGAAAATGCACATTTTACCCTAACTGGGGCCAGGTAACATCCCTGGGGGTCACACCTGCTCCCCCTGCCGTGGGTGGGGAAGGCTGTGAGAGCCCAGCCCCAGGGCACAGGCACCAGGGCTAAGCCATCTCTGCCTCCAAAACACACCGGAGGAGCCTTTAACTCCCCAGGACTGGCTGCTGGCCATGCCCTTTGGCTCACTCGGGTGTCCACAGGAAGGGAAAACCTCCTCCGAGCATTCAGTCAGAGCAGCATTTCAATACCGGGGTGGCATTTGAGTATACGTGCGTGTCCATCAGCCTCCTCCCAGCGCAGTGGGTGGGAAACAGGATTGCACTGAGGCTTTGAAGACACAACTGACAGCAGCAGCCTGAGGGCAGAGCAGGATGGGATCCAGGCCTGACAAGGTGGGAAGCAACCCAGAGACCCTCCTCTCCAGGGGACCCTGGGCTTGGGCTGCCAATAGCCAGGAGCCTGAGGCACAGCCCCACGCGAGGCTCAGCAGGGCTCCACAGCTCCATCATGAAGCACCTTCCCTGGAAAGTCTCGGGACTCCTCTTTTAACAGCAAAAGGGCTGATCCTTGCTGGAACTGGAAGCTCACATCCAGGCCCTGGGAGGGGGCCTGCTGCCAGACTGGAGGCACCACCCCACCCTAGGACACTAAGCCCGTATCGGTTCGCTCTGCTGACCCAGATGTGCAAGCATTTGTTCATTTTTGAAGGAGGAAGCTGTATCCCAGCAGGTTGATGCCAGGTTGTGCTCCTGCAGCTGACACAGCCAGCATGGACACGCACACCCCCTGCGCACACGCCAGCAAACAGGACTATAACCAGCAGTGCTTTGGGCTGTGTAACATCTTGGTTGCCAGGTGACCCAGTGGCGTGTGGATCCAGCACTAAGCTGCACTGTAGACAATGGTTTGGAAGCAGGGGACGCCTTGATAGCGGTTGATACGCAGGTACCAGCAGTGCCACAGCATGCCAGGTCTGGCTGAGCAGCCATCTCGCTCCATTTCAAAATTAATTTTCTAGGCTTTTAGTGGTATTTTGTGAGCAGGGAGCCTCACAACTATGTGCCCACAACTGCTGAGAAGGATATCTGCTGCCCCATGGGCTCTGGGTCCTCCAGCGCCATTTATGCTGCCCAGTCAGTTCAGACAGCTGGCCGTGGGCTTGTTGTACAAACCCAAAGCTGCCACTGCAAGGCTTGCAGGGCAAGGAGAAGGCTTGTCACTCTTGTCTGGTGTTATGGGGCAGAGCAGCCCCCCTGCAGCCATCCCCCAGCCTGCACTGTGCCCCCTACCACTGCCCCCAAGACCTTCCAAGCTAGCAAGGGGGGAGTGGACTCTGCAAGGAGCTACCAGAACCCATCTCCATCATCCCTCCCCTACTGACTTTTGGAAACACCCACTTTCTTCAGGTACCAGGCTCTCCATTTCCTATCCCAGGTACTCCAGCACCCAGGCTCAGCCCCACCTGGAGACCCCCATCCCCACTGGGAGCTTCCCCAACTTTTCTCCAGAGCACAGCAGCCCTTCTAGGAGCTCCCAGCCTCACCACCACCCTGCAGCTTTGTACTCCTTACAGCTGTCCTGCCTCGGGTGCACCACAGCCCTTGGGCTGAGCACCATTGATGAAGGCAGTATGGACATGGACATGGATCAGGGACATGGACGTGCCCCATGGCACCCCAAGGGGAGTGACAGGAAGCCCCTGTCAGAGCTGGCCCTGCCTAGCAGCAGTCCCTCTGCCCTGCAGCTGTGTGTGGCACGAGCGATGGCTGGAATGGTGTCCCCATTCTAGGGCCTTTGGGGTGATGTTACCAGCCTGTTGCAACTGAATTGTTGTTTCCTTAAGCTGATGCAAAGTTTAAGCTAAGATACTGTGAACAACTCTTCCCCAATCCTCTGTGTTTGTTACCTACCAGGTTTTGGTTTTTTTTTTTTCTTTTAAAATGAACCCAAGATTTGTATTTTAACTGAAATCAATAGTTCTTACATTTATGCATAGGTTTTTACTATTCTCTTCTTTTTTTTTTTTTTTTTTTCTACAAGATTTTTGTTTTAAGGCATCAGTGAGAGCCGTGCATCATGGGATAACTTTGACTTTCCAAAACACCTCTATCCTGGAACCAGGGTGTTTTCTTATCTGTTATCCCTCTCTCAAGACTCCACAGGACTTGGCTGGCCCAGCCTTCACTAGGCCAGTTTTCAAAAGAGATGCACTGACTAGAGTAGGTGCCTTTTGATGGTGTCCTGTGTCAGCTGCTCTTGGTCGCCTCTGTCCTGCGGCCATTGGTCAGTCCTGCATGGATTTGTGTGAAGTTGCTCTTGCAGGAGTCCCAGGGACTGTTGTTGTTGGTGCCCAAGGAGCTGTGTTGGGGAGCTGCACCCCAGGTTACCCCATTCCCCTCCAGAGGACGTCTCTGCCCCCCAAACCCCGTGGGCAGCCAGGACACTGCAGAGAGTAGCAGGTCTGCATATGGGGCAGGACTGGACCTCAAACTGACAGTTTGTCCCCTGGGGAAACCTTGCTGGCACTGAGCTGGGTCCTTCTTGCTGCAGCTTTGTTCCCATGTCCCCACAGGCCTCCTGTCTGTGCAGGTAATACTGTGGCAGTGCAGCCAGCCCCAAGCCTGGGTGAGGGGTACCAATGCCCACTTTATCTGAGGAGGGTCGGGGGACGTGTGTCCCAGCACACCAGGACACAGATGTGGCCACTCCATTACTGGGATAAAGGCTATAGCCGCACAGCTGGTGGAAACAGGTACAGCCACTCCTTATTCTCACCATTGCAGTAAAGGCCAGGGTGTGCAGCCATCCCCACTGAGGGAATGGGGTTTCTCCTCTCCGGCGGCAGACTGATCTTGTTACCTTGCATCCGTCAATCTTCATTACCTTAATTTGTCCATACTTTTCTCCTGTATTGAGGCCGAGCCTTCAGCCATGGCCTCCCGTCTGTCCAAGAGAAAGAGCAAGTGTCCCACCGAGGCAGATGCGGCAGCAAAACCCCAACAGCCAAAGCTGAGTGGGGCAGAGCTGCTCACACCCCAGGACAGGCTGCCACATTCCTCTCCAGGGCCTTTTGGGTGACAGTTGAGGCAAACCTGCTTAAATGAGCTAAGTGCTTAGCTGATCCAATCTTCAGGCTAAGACTGGGGCTCTTCCCCAGAGCTTGATCTGTCCTTGTTATCTGCTGGTTCTGCTTTTTCTTTTAAAGCAAATAAGAAAATTTGCATTTTAGTGGAAAGCTGGAAGAGATGCCCCTTGGTGCTGGTTTGTACCAGCTGTACTCATGCTGCTGCTCTCAGATACCCACATCCCATGGCTGGGGATGCTGTGGGGAGCAGTGGGGCCATGTGTGGGGCAGGAACAACGCTTGAGCTGGGGGTTTCTCTACCAGGATAACCTTGCTGGTGCTGAGCCACAGCTTGGGGGGTCTTATTTACACAGGTAATGCTGTGGCAGTGCAGCAAGGAGCCAGGAGCAGCCAGCACTGAGCTTGGGTGAGGGACACCAGCACCCACCTCATCCAAGAAACATCAAGGGATGCAAGAACTGCAGGCGATGCCCGGTGAGTACCTGAAGCAGCAACCAAACAGCCCCACACCCAACCGTGCTGTCAGGAGGTTGGACAGAGGACAGAGCTGGGTCTGGGGGTCTCTCGCTGCTGGCCAGGGTGGGAAATGCCCAGCACAACCACGGGCAATTTGGGGGGGGGGTGTCTTAGAGGACACACCACAGGGGCAGGAGATTGGTGTTGCTGCACTCACAGCAGAGCATGGCAGGGTCAGGCACGCTGGGGCTGTGTCCAGCTATTGTACAGGAAAACCCTGCTGTGGGTGGTAATGTCAGGTGTTGCTGCTTGCCCGGCTGGGGAGCAGTCTGAGTGTTGCTTGAGCTGTGATGCCCGTCCCTGGTCCAGGCCATGTGGGGCTGTGTAGGGTGGCAGGAAGCCTGTGGCACCATATGGGGTGTAACGGGTGGGGAGGGGGTGTCTGTGGGTGCCTCCCCATGAGCTGGCCAGTGCCAAGCACCCTCTGGAGCTGTTCTGGGCAGGTTTCCCCCTTCTCTGGGGGTGGATTCTGAGCACAGGGCTGGTCCTGCTGGGGACCCTGTCCTCCATGCAGGGTCTGTGGTGTTGGCGTGGCCAGTCCAGGCCAAGATGGGTGATGCCAGCCTGGGGCATGTGGCCCTGTCCCTGTGGGAGCCCCATGCTGGGCTGCTCAGTCTGTGCAGGTGTCACTGCCATGAAAATGAGGATGTTGTAATCCATGGGTGAAGGTCACAACAGTGGGTTTGTAGGATGCTATAGTACACAAGGGCACGAAGGCTTTGTTTCTGTGAATTTATTACAAGTTAGTAAAAATTACTACAAATGACCACTGGTAAAACAAGTGTGTAGTTATGATCACTTGCCTATAGGCACAGATATATGTATTGTTTGAGATGTTACTGGCAGAAAACCCACCAAACCACTGCCAGGAGCAAAGATGATGAAAAAGCCTCTTGTCACAGGTGACCCATGTCTCAGAGTCGGGAGTCAGCCAGACAAGGGTGCATCTGTCCAGGAGATCTCTGCAGCTCTAGCAGAGAAGCTCATCTTGGGTAGGCTTAGGCTGTGCACCCAGGGCCTTCTGTGCAGTTGCATGAGGGAACCTGGCAGTGTCTCCCCATATGTTGTGTGCTTGCATGCACAGCCTGGACCATGCCATAAATGACTGTACCAAGTCATTTACCTGGACATATGCAAACCGTTTGACACTGTCCTGCATGACATCCTGGTCTCTAAATTCCAAAACATGGAGCCACTGTGCAGGAGGGGATTTTGTAGGTATTGCTGGAGGAATAGCTTCATTGGGCACCCAAGTAGCAGCTCAGGCTCAATTCTGTTGAGGCAGATTCTTAATTTAAATTAAAATGAAAAATTAAATTTTTAAAAATTAAAAATTTACATTAAAAAAGAAAAAAAAAGGCTAATGCACTGTGTCTGCTAATACGCTGGATGGTGGCAGAAGCACAGCTAATGCAAGTAGGAAACAGTCTTCCTACTGCTCCAGAGTGGGTCTTTGCAGAAGCAGTTTTGCCATTCCTTTGGTTTTGTTTCGCCTGAGGCAAAGCAGAGTTGATGTGCCTGCATGAAATACAGGAAACTAAACCAGACCACCCAGTTTCTCATCCTACACCGTTAATAATGGACAAACTTGATACTACTTATTTTTTTCTCCTGGGCTTGGCCTCTAAGCAGCTCTGTATTTTAGGAATCCTCTATGTGGAAAGAGCTGGCAGAGCAGACTGGCAGTCGCTAGAGGGCATCAGGGAAGAAGGATGCTGAAGAGGCCGACTTGTTTCTGTGCTCCGTTCAGCCTACGGGGGAGAAAAGAGTTCTCCAGAAATACCCTGCTGCTGCTGTTGTTTGTCCACGGGCAATTCCCCCATGACTGGATGTTTCTGCACAGGCACAAGGTCACAAGAATTTAACAGTGGGAAGGAAACATGTCAGTCCCTGGTACACGTTAGAACACCAACGAATAGATGTAAAAACTCTGAGTGTATCTATCAAGTTGTCTTTGCCCTTCCACTCGTTTGAGTTTGTGACATTTCAGAGCTGATGCAGTGCTTGCCACCTGTGGTGCTTCAACTCCTGTCCTGGATCCTGCTGTCTGAAAGAAATCAGACAGCTGGGAGGCAAAGTACAACATGGAGTGGGGTTGTTAAAAGGAGCTCGTGGGAGAGACTGCTCTGATAAAGGAGCAGCATTTTTAGACAGAACAACATATAGAGTAACTTCTGGTACTCTTATTGTTTGCTTCACTGTTTCCAGTGTGGCTAGCAAACAGAATTACATGTGCATTGGGCCCTTTGGCATCTATTTTCTCACCTCTGCTGTGGACAATTCCTGAAGGACTGTTAATCTCCCTGGGGTGGTGGTATTGCACACCACTCTGTGAGCACGAGGGAACTACAGTCTGCTGGAGGCACAGTTCTGTGACACACTCATCTTCCCCAAGTGCCACCAAAAGCAGCATGCTGGGGCTGGCACAACCTACAGGGAGGTTAGGTGCAATTTCATAGGCATGGGTGGTAGCAGCTCCAGGGACTATTCTGTTCACTGATAGGGAAGAGAGGTCTTAAATATTTCCTAGATGTGTTAATTTTCAAGTGTGCAAGGCTTTGGTCTGAAAAACAAAGTAGAGGCAAGACACTTGTACAACAAAGGACAGCAGGGCTGTGGAGGAGCATAGCCCTGAGCTAAATTCAGGAGGAGGGAATGCATCAGTGAAAAGCAGCCCGCTCTGTGCAGCAGGAACCTGCTGGGAAACCTGCACTGAAGTAAAATGTGTGATGTTAACTTAGTGGTGATTTAACTGATACTTTTCCGGGGCATGGATGAAATAATTTGATGTGTGAATGGTTAGCTTTACAGGGGAAAGGCCCATCATGTTATTTTCAGGGCTAGTGGGAAAGACCAGAGGGACTCCTGAGAGATTTGCATCTGACACCAAGCTGTAAGTACCGTATTGTACTATGCCAGCCTCATGCACAGTTCAGGAAGCATCATGTGCTTGTGAGCATCATATCTAGCAACATCAGATTCAGGGTCCACAGCCCTCCCTAGTGTTCATCACTTCAAGTCTTTCAATGGCAATTACTCATATAAAATGTGTTCTTCCTAATAAATTATAATTATGGGTTTAAAACATTGCTTCCAAGTGCCAGGCTGCAGGTGCAGAGCCCTTTCCACCTCTGAACGAAGAAGGGGCAGAGCCAGGGGCCTCACCACGGTTGGTGTGACAGCAGCACATACTCCAGAGTCTGATCCGGTTAATGGACAGATCAGGTGGTGACCTTCTGCCAGATTTAATATTAAACAGCACTTGCAAATGCATGAAAACTCTTTGGAAGCATTGTCTGATAAGGCTATTCCCAGCTCGAGATGTGTGTAACATCTCAGGGTTTATGTATTTATTGTGAACTGAACCAAAGGTCACCTGTGTGACATGGGTGTGTCACACATCTGACCGAGCACAAAACACAAGACTGAAAGGCTGAACTCTGTGTTTAATCAGTTACTATTATTAAGTATTTTGGTGATATGGCCACAGATTTATCAGGAGATCGAAGAGGAAAACTTTATGAATGCTTGTCACGCATTCTCATCTGACAAATAAGCAGCCAGGGCAGGCACGGCCTTGAAAACAGTCCCAAGCAGATAAAAAACAGAAACAAATAAAAAATTGTTTGGTAGGGTAGAATTTACTAGTGGGTTTTGCATGCACTTTCTGTGGGTGCAGGTTTCAAGCCCTGCAGCAGTACATGAGCCCTGATCCCCTTGGGAGCCCTGCAGTAACAAAGCTGATGAGAAGGCAGAGCCTGCACTGTTGCTCTCTGATGAAATCTGTAGCCTTATTACTGAGGAACAATTTTATTACAATCTTTTATTACTAATTTTAATGTAAATAGCCCTGTACTATCTTTATACGAGACTATCAAGCATCTCGGCAGATAGCAGAGTTGGTAACACATTCCCAGCAGCCTTCCTAGTACATGTGCTCTAAGAAAGAAAACTTCACAGTGAAATTAAATAACTTCCAGCCATCTCCCAAAACTGCAGAAAGACAGGCTGAATGTTTTGCTCGATGTTTCAGACTGCAATGCAAGCATGAGCTGTGGCTTTTCTTTAGATAGTCTACTCCATGTCTGAAGACATGAACAACTCTGTGTTGACCCACTCAGAAATGATCTCCATGATACCCGTGTCCACAACTAGAAAAAAACCCCATCATACTGGGTTTTAACAGTAGAACAAATATATCTGTGAGAACAAAACAACTATAGTTTTTTATCTCTGTTATTTTGTTGTTGTTGTTTCGTTTTGTTTGATCATGAGTGCCAGTCATGCCAAGAGCGATAGCCGCCTCTGGCTGCATCCTGTGCAAAGGCTCTGGTTTTTCCTGACTTGCCTGGGAATAGCCCAGATCTGATACTATGAAGAGTCTGCTGTTTTTAGGACAGAGAGCAGATATGCTCTCTGAAAGAGATAACAGTATTTTTGGATCTATTCAGTCATATGTGCACCTTCTATAATGTTACTGGGACTATGAAATGGTCTTCAGTACCTGCTAGGATTCTTGTAAGTCTTGTATAAATACAGTACAGAGTTAATTATTATAAAATGTACTGATAAAGGAAAAACAAGATCCCAGGAGCACGATTCCTGAACAATGAGATACTTACCCATCCCAGGTTACAGCCAGCTAAAAAAGCTGGCCTTGTGATGTTCTGACCTGGACAGCTCTTACAGGCAGCCTTCATATTTGCTAATTATTGATGAGTCTTGCTAGGAAAATGAGAGCATCATGCTTTTAACTGGAAACTGTCTGTAATGTGTCCACTTCTGTGTCCCTCTGCCAAGGAGAACAACTGTGATCACATGGGTTCTCTGCCCTGGCAGAGCCCTCCCACAAGATGCCATCTGGGATCTGGCCAAGTGCAGGCAGCCCAGCTGAACTGAAAGAATTCCTTCAGCATGCCCCAGAGCCTGCCCGACCTCGTCGTCATGGCTACTGGACTCAGAAGCTACAGCTGTCCTGGCAAGCAAAACCGTGCCCAGGAGCAAATGGGAGAAGTGACGTGCCTGTTGCTGATGCCACTCCAGATGTTAGCGCAGCTCCTGGAAAGCTGTGGTCTGTGCCAGGGACCAATGCCCCTACCTCATATAAGGAAGACTGCCTCAGCTTTGATTCCCTCCATAGCATCAATTACCTGCCAACACGTTATCTTGTGAAAACCTTGCTCTGATGGGGTCAGTACAGACTTTGTGGTACTGTAGGCATTTTGAACTGAAGGAAAACTGGGAGGGGTGGCTGACACCCCGGAGGGCCGTGCTGCCATCCAGAGAGACCTGGACAGGCTGGAGAGCTGGGCAAGGAAGAACCTCATGAGGTTCAACAGGGAAAAGTGTAGGGTCCTGCAC
>JAOXNH010000031.1:18677069-18688100 GCA_028566575.1 Bartramia longicauda
GTTGTCGATGGGGCAACTGCTTCTATATAAACACTGGAATTTACCAGCAGGAAGTCAGAAGGTGCATCTACAGCTAGATTTTAAAACTATTCTGGTCTACATATCATTTTGACAGCTGTATGTCTGTGACCTGACAAATGGGTTTGTAACTAAGAAAACTCTGGGCTCTTAGTCTTGGAACATTTCATACCATTTACTTGAAAAATGGGCCTGTTTTAAATTGGATATGAAAGTGTGAAAACAAAGCCTTACATTTTAGTGGAAAAGGTGAAAACAACTTTTCACATTGCTAATTCAGTTCCTCACAGCTTGCATCAGATAAATAATCACAGACTGAGAATTTTTAACGTGTCAGGAAATGACATTAAAAAAAAAATAAGGAAAATCAGTTCATTTTCTATCCTTTGACTGCATCAGAGGGCATACTTTCCTTGCATGCAAATAACAAATACTGCCTGTACCACGTCTGCTTCAGCTTTGTTATGGACTCAGACTTGTAGCCAAGCCTTTTCCCGTGGAATTTGGGATGGGAGGTCACATGCTGCCGAGCTCCAGGGACTATAGTGGGATTTACATAGGCTGTAGTGGAAGCACTACATATACATCACATTTTTAATAACAACTTGCTGTTTTGCTTTTTGTAGACTGGGTGCAATGTTCTTTCTGACCACCAACCAGTGTTTCAGCAGCATCTCAGCTATTGAACTTTTTGTTGTGGAAAAAAAGATATTTATGTAAGTAAAACATACAAAAAAAGTTACCAGGGAATACTGTTACAGAGTTTGTTTTCCCTGCTGTAGCTAATTGTCATTTAAGTACATCCAGTGCAGACTTTTCAACTTGTTTCAGTGGTAGTGCTCATTGCCAGTGCACTCTCCTAGCCTGTTAGTGAGTTGTCTGCAAACCCCCAAAACAGTACCCATGATTGCAAATGGCTCAGAGTTTAAAATTATTAACATATGTAGGAAATAAAACCCTGAATACCCAATTTAGGTATTGATTAATAAGTTTGTGACTCTCTAGTGAGGACAGAAAATACTGCATAACTGGATTCTTTAAAGCTATGCAGATTACACTGTACAGAATTATTTAAACTTTACTCCCTCTCTCTGTGTTGATGACACGACACATATTTACTAAAAATTTTGCGCATGGGTATCCATATTCATTTTCGTATGAAAATGCCACTCTTACCATAGTGTATGGCTCACTGGATGTTTGCATTACAGTCTAACCATGAAAGAACTCTTTTTTTTCCAGTTTGAGCTAGAATTCATATGTCTCCAGGTGAAAATAATCTTACTGGCTTTCAGGGATTAAATTTTAATATGCTTTACATATCTCTGTATTCCAGACATGAATATATCAGTGGGTACTATAGAACATCTGTGTATTTCATCTCAAAGCTAATGGCTGATTTACTACCCATGAGGACTTTGCCAAGTATCATCTTCACCTGCATAATTTACTTCATGTTAGGCAAGTATGGTCTGCTACAGTCCCATTACAAGCCTCTCAATAAATCAACAAGGCATCCACATTTTATGTAAGTGCATGTATATTTATATAGGCTAAAGCACCACCTCGGCATGGTGCTTGCTTTTAGTATGCCATGCTGTTTACAGAAAAGACAGGCTTCAAATGATTTAAGCATTCATGTCATAATCTGTGACATGTCTCATCTCTACTGTCCCTAGAAGGAAGCATGCCATAACCATTACTACATAAGTTCAATTTATTCCTTTTAATTTATGGCCATATTAGCTTTCGGTGACTTTTACAAGATACTGTTTCCATCCTTGCAAGAACACCTATCAAAGTTTTGTTTTAAGAACTTAATAGTGTGTGAATTAATAGCAGCTTGTTCTTTTTGGTGAAATGTCTTCTGGTTAGTAAGCAGACTTTGAAAATTGCTGGCACCAACTTTTACGACCTTTCAAATGTCAACCTCAAAACATGTCCCAAGCAGACTATTTTCCTAGGGTAAGGTTTCAGATCATGACATCCTTTTGGATTGCCCCAAAAGCTTGAAAGTGCAAGTAAAATTTAAAAATAATCACAGTTCACTTTGGTCTGAGTTTTTTGCCCTAAGAAATAGGAAACACAGCTGCATCAGGAAAAGGCTTTTAGAGTGTGAAACTGGAGTGAGATAGACTTTGGTACCAAATCCATAGCTACTCAAAGGCCACTAGGTCCATTAGGAGAGCTCTCATGGAAACAAGTGAAATGCTGTACAACTGCCTCCCATGGAAGTGCACTAGAAATTTCTCCTTTGATAGATAACTTGAAGCCACATTGAAGCCTTCACCTTGGACTGTGTGGAGCACAATACTGTAACTTCTGCTCATTTCGCTGTGTCCAATGTTAGTGTAGTTACAGGCATCCTACTGCTCAGAGGGCTGGAGCACCTCTCCTATGAAGACAGGCTGAGAGAGTTGGGGTAGTTCAGCCTGGAGAACAGAAGGTTCCAGGGAGACCTTATAGCAGCCTTCCAATACCTAAAGGGGGCTCCAGGAGAGATGGGGATGGACTCTTTATCAAGCAGTATAGTGATAGGATGAGAGGTAATGATTTTAAGCTGAAAGAGAGGAGATTCAGATTAGATATTAGGAATAAATTCTTTGCTGTGAGGGTGGTGAGACACTGGCCCGGGTTACCCAGGGAAGTTGTGGCTGCCCCATCCCGGGAAGTGTTCAAGGCCAGGCTGGATGGGGATTTGAGCAACATGGTCTAGTGAGAGGTGTCCCTGCCCAAGGCAGGGGGGTTGGAACTCGATGATCTTTAAGGTCCCTTCCAACCCGAACCATTCTATGATTATTCGTCTTACTCTCCATTGGCATGGTATACACATACGGGCTGTCACAAGCCCCACTGGGCTTGGGTCTCAGAGATGTAGCCTATGCTGTCAGGCAAAATGTAATCTCTAGGCAGGATGCACTACATAAATGAGGATAGTGTTCAGGTTTTGGAGGAGCTTTTGGCAGGATCTTACTGAAACCCTTCTTGTTCTGATCTTTAAGGTTTGAAACCAACAGTAGAAGCCTTCTTTACAATGATGTTTACCCTTATGATGGTGTCCTATGCAGCCACTTCTATGGCACTAGCCATTGCAGCAGGACAGAG
The DNA here is from genome assembly GCA_028566575.1 of Bartramia longicauda. Classification (NCBI taxonomy): domain Eukaryota; kingdom Metazoa; phylum Chordata; class Aves; order Charadriiformes; family Scolopacidae; genus Bartramia; species Bartramia longicauda. The sequence goes on from JAOXNH010000031.1 coordinate 18,680,193, forward strand.
CGTGGTCGCTGTGGCAAACCTGCTAATGACTATCACATTTGTTTTTATGATTGTGAGTAGCATTATTCAGTTTTCTAGACTGAATTCTGAAATCCTAGCAATGCTGAAATCTAAGAAATCCTACCAGCACAGAGTTCAGCTGAATTCTGCAAAAAGACTGTGGGGTCGAGCATGTCAATTATCCTGATGCATCTGATTTGAATATTCTGATACTGTGGGGTGAAATATTCTGATTTGTCCTTTTAACTAAAAAGAACCAGGGGGCTGGGGGGAAGGGAGGGGTGAGGGGAAGGAGAGGGGTTCCTCTGCCCTCTCTCTGTGGCTCTGGCAGCAGCATCCTGCCTGGAAAGCAGAAAAGGGGCCAGGGGCTACATTCCGTTCACTCTCCTTTAGCTTTGCCAAAGACAAATTTGGCTAGCTGAGGACATGACCCACAACCTCCTACTGTCTGAGACCACTACTGTAGCTGCCCTCCTCAGCCAGAGCCAACCACCGAGCACATCAGAAACAGACAACACACGAACAGCTACAGTTAGAAGACAGGCACCAGAAACAATGAGGCAGCCCTGAACCAACAGCCAAAACCCACATCGCCTCAGTCTTGGGGCACAGGAGGAAAAGCAAATACACACCCCCACCAGCTCCACACTCCCAACTGACAGCATGCGCTTCACGTGAACCCATGTGGGACCCACAGATGGGAGGCATCTGAGTTTGATGCGTGGGTGAAAGCATTCCCCGTTAAACATTTGGTGACAACCACATAGGGTTACGGCCCAAAGCTGGGCAGCAGATGGGACTCCTTCCCTCTCCTATGTTCTTCCACTGGAGGAGTTTCTTCCTCTAGAAATGCCTTCCCATTTGTTTTTAATCTGAAGAAGCAGAGTCAAGAGCTAGTAAAGAATACATGGTAACAGCATGTAATGTGTAATGTTTTTTTGTTGTTATTGTTGGGGTTTTTTTGTAATCCTTGCCTCTAGATTTTCTCTGGGTTGCTGGTCAATCTCACAAGCATCGTGTCCTGGCTCTCCTGGCTCCAATACTTTAGCATCCCTCGATACGGAATGACAGTAAGTGCTTTATTTTCCTGTGTACAGATCTGGAAAAGATTTGCTAGAAAGGAATGTCTTCACTAATGATAAAGAAAACTCCAAACTTCATGGGCTAATGAGCCCATAAGCTAATTGAATACAGCAACCTCAGAACACAGTGCGGTACCTTGAAACAAGAAAGGCTTCTCATCAGCCAGCACCCACTGCTGTTTAGAGAAGTTCATTCTGTATCTTGGAAACACCTCATACGAGAGAGACACTCTCACCACATGAGACCACATCCACTGGAATGCAGTTGGACAAAAGCGAGACAGAGTGAATAACGTTATCCCTAAAACACAATTTTGCTCTTTTCCATCAATCAAAGAAAGACCTGTCAAGCTAAAACTTTTTGTTTGATAATTTAAGCAAGGGTGATGTTTTGCAGATAAATTTGGGCTTCAATATGCCTGTGCAGAAATAGTCCAGCCTGGGGGAAGTGTTGAAGCCTGGTGATGTGCATGTGGACTGCATAAATTCCTTTCTTAGAAAAAAAAGAACTGTGCTGCTTGGTTAAAAAATGGGGATTTGGTCAACATAATAAGTGGTGATACCATCATGTTTTTAGAATAAATTTGAGTTGAATTATATCTCATCTTGTTAACGTAGCATTTCTTTACCTACTAATTTGTGTTGTCGTTATTTCTTTTATTTCCAAAGGCTTTACAAATCAATGAATTGGCTGGTCTGAACTTTTGCGGCAGCAGTAACAACACAAACTTAATCAGCAACGATAATTATCAACGGATAAGCGAGATGTAAGTATTTCGGTACATTAAAATGAATTTGGTACATTACACTGCCGGTAACTTACAAAGTCCTAGCGCATGAGTCTGTGAATTTTTATACGGATAATGACGTTTTGACTGGGTTTTTACATTCTGTCTGCAAAGAACATTTTGCTTATTGTCGTATTTAGTATTTATAAACTAGAAATATCTGGCATTATGCTTCTCACTTTTCTTTAAACTGCATTTACTGAAACATAGAAAGGCACACTACAATTACACAGCCTCACAAAACCCATTTCAGCTTCCTACAGGCAGCTGATTGTAGCTACAAGACAAGCAAGTTTACAAATAGAAAATAAAACAGTAACATATAGCTGGTGTTTGCTTGGCCTACTATAGACATTAAATCACACTGCACTAGGGATCTTCCCAGGTACCTCAAACTGACTAAGCTTATAAATGTGTGTGTGTATTTATCCATAGGTTCTGTACCGGTGATGAATACCTGAAAAAACAAGGCATTGATGCAAGTAGCTGGGGCCTGTGGCAGAACCACCTGGCTCTTGCCTGCATGACAGTAATATTCCTTACCATTGCATACCTGAAACTGCGCTTCATGAAGAAGTTCTCTTAAAGCCAGAATATAAAAAAAATGCAATTCCCACTGTTCAGTAGTTTGATAAACTGACTGTGCAACTGACTTGATTCTTTTTTAAGAGATCTTCCTTTGTACTTTTGTTTATGATTACACAACCGAATGCCATCCTTGTATATTAAATACTTAGTACTCATGTACTTTGCTGAAATGTCTAGCAACCCTCAGCTCTCTTTGCCATTAAAGGTATACTACTATTCACTTCATCAAGAGACTATTCATTCAGTCTTTCTGCATGTTGTAGCTATGAATTTGTTAAATCACAAAACTAATATTTAATGGCTTAACCTGAAAAAAAAATATGGTTCTATACTTTAATTTGCACCTACATTCACTGGACAGTAATTCAGTCCAAAGTGATGTTTATCAGGACACCAGTGCAGTCTCAACTGCTAACATGGTCACAGTCTATGTGAGACAGCGACAAAAACATCTTCTCCATCTCAGTGCACGTCTCACACTCCTTTCTATTTGGGAATCATTACTGCTCTGGAGTGTGCTTGATTGATGCCACCAAGCTCGAGTGGTAGAAACATTATTTTTTAAATAAAGGTGACTGTGTACTTTCTTATTCTGAGAGTTTGCATAATCCTTGTACTGAAATTTGCATTTTCTCTGTGTAACTGCAAGACGTTTTCACTGACCTGTAACTACTGCTATTGTGAGTTCTTAGTCTTTTTTATGGTGACCAAATTCAAATGTACAGCTAATCAGGGTGGTACCACATTTGTAAGAGCCCATAGGTGGCAGCAACCCCTTCCTGGCAGCCCAGCTTTTTTTCCCCTATCATACGCAGCGGTGGTAGTTCCTCTCCTTCCACTCGGTACAGGTGCAGCGGTGCTTCCAGCAAGGACCTCTGCCCTTATCACTCCCCATTATTATTTCATGCAATAAAATTTGCTTTATTTTAAAGACCTGTTGCTTAATTTTTGCTGTGGTCTAGGGAATCCTCGCCAGCGACCCCTCCTCTTGAGTTTATTTAGGAGTCGCAGGTGCAGTACAGTAACATCATGGGGGACCATCAGCCCAGCTGTACGACTTCACCAGTGTGTCTGCCATCTCCCACGAAAAGTCCACAGGCATCTCTTGCAGATGGCTTGGTTTTCTCCTTGTATGCAGCCCGCGTGTTGCAGTAAAACTACACGAGCGGCCCCGAGCCAGGGTGCTGTCACGCGAGAGGCGGGAGAGCAGGCAGGCAACCCCGCAGAGCCGGGCAGAAGGTTCCCAGCTGCCGCCTGGGCAAACGCTCCACGTGCTCTCCAAACACAGGTCCTGGGTATAGCGGTTCCCTGTCTGACGCATTTTTCAGTTGTCATCTAACATCAGGTTAAACTATTTGACAACAGAATGATTGCAACGCAAAGGATTTTACCCGCAGAATTATGCATAAAAACACATGGAAGACACAGCTTCCCAAATACACCTGCAAGTTGCGTTTTATCATCTTGACAGAGATGTCCTTGCAGTGAGATCCTTGCTCTGAGTGGAGTTGTCATCTCATGCTCTCACAGGCTTCTTTTGTCGCCAGCAGTGCCTGTCCTCAGCTGTGACAGGGGAGCAGTTCCACCACAGCAGCCAGCCGTTGGAACCCAGCACCCACGGCTTTCCCACAAATTTGTTTTCTGTAGCAAGACACGGGTTTTCTGGAGAAGCTGCTTTACCTCCCACAACATCTGCGACAGAATTGTGAAGTGGCATTTGATGTTATCAAAAAAGTTGATATTTTAATAGATATCAAGTAGGTGTTTTTAAAAACTTGATGATTCATACCTTTTTTCATTCACCTTTGACACAACTCCACATAAGCATCCAGCAAATGGACTGAAAAGTAACCAATGAAAGAGTGTAATACATCTGTAATTACAGATTCACAGACAAAAAGCACGGACTAAGTTAATGTTTCAATTTCCAGTTCACCTAGAAGGGGATCTTGTACAGAAAGGTGTTAACATAGACCTGAATTTTAGGGAAAAACACATGTAACTAAGAACACAAATAGAGTATCATACACAAAAGAGATCCCCAACATTACAACGAGCCTTGAAAAACTGAGGAAAACTTGCTCAATCATTCGTATTTCTGTATTTAGCTATTTGAATGCACTCAGTTTTCAGAAAATAGGTTATGACCCTGCTAAGTTTTAAAAATCCATCTACATGACTCTTGCATTACAATAGTCCACTGTTGATTTATACTTTGGTAAAATAACTTTTAAGTTTCTGAAAATAAAAACTTCTTCTTAGATTATCAGGAAACAGTCACCTTAAAACGAGACCAACAGACAGTTACACTGGTAACTGTCTACATTTACACTGGTAGGACTGAACTATAAGTGTGATCTCATCTATTTCTATGCATGTAACTAACAATTAGAACCAAATATGAATGAAACCATAATTTTGTAGTTCTCAGTCCTTTTACTAGTTCTTGACAGATTTTCCATTTTTTTTCATTTATATCAAAATTCAAATTTATATCAGCATTCAAATTAACAAAATGAATATACGAACAGAATCATTTTGGTTTTGTTTTGCAGTGGGATTGTGAGACCCAGCCTTAACGCAATCTTGGGATGCACTGGTGCAGCAAATATTCCTATGTGTTCAAGCAAAATATTTGTTCCACATCAGCTGCATTCACTATCCATGGACACGTGAGCAGGGAGCACAGGACCAGACAGTTTTGCTACGGGTGAACAGATGTAATAACCCTAAGCATTCTATATTGCTCCTGTTCAAGCCCAAAATTTGGGACACGTACATTCCATCCTCGTGGCACTTCTTTGCTCAGATGAGGCACTTTGATGTTTAGTGACATGAGTTGCAGAGCAGAAATATTATTTGTGGCATAAATTTTAAGTTCAAGACTTTTGCAAAGTTAGAAGAGATTGACAAAATGAAAAGCAGGTTTCTCAAAATGGCTGTTCCAGCTGTACTCAGTGACTGAATAAATTTTTAATTTGGAGAGAATTACATTTTACGGTCAGTGAAGAAGCAGAAAGTATCTGGTAACTAGATAGGCAAGCCAATTTTTACTTTGTTTTTATTTCTCTAGATTCCTTTCAGAAGGATTTTTTTTTTTTCTTAGGCTCTTAGATATTTTGGCTGCAAGGCAGAATGCACGTGATCTCTCTGGAAACATTTTGATAAATGTACCTCTGGATGTGCAGTAGAGGTAAATAACTGCTTTTGCTGTTTATGTCCCCTAAGGGAAACACCGTGCATTAGAGTGAATGAGTCATTCCATGCAGACTTGCACTAAGATGTCAGGTATCAAGCTTACTGTGATAAAACCTCTGTATACTAGTTTCCATATATCAGTATCAATAGATGAATATATATTGAATATATTTCCATATAGTGATAGATGGATAATTTATGTACATGTCACTATTGTCCTATCTCCCATCCCATAATTTCATGAAAAAGGTTTGGTTTAGGCTCAAACAACACATCGCCGAAGACAGCCTCATTGCGTTAGCTTTATCTTGAAGTCCTTGCTTATTCGCTTTTTCTTCAAAGCATCTTTTCTGTTTCAAATTTGGGAGAGAGTCACAGTATTACCTTGTAATATTCAAATTTTATTTAGTTACTTGCCAGGAGAATTTATGACGACTAATTCAAGAATTGGGTCAGTCATTATTAAAAGACTTAAACTGAAGCAGATATTCTAGATTCTATTTCACAGCTTGCATCCATGAGTACTTGTGGATACAATTAAGGCTTGACTACTTGGCTCAGATCTGCTAAGACTGTAACATAGACTGTGTTTTAACCTCCTAAAGAATTCAGAGGAACTTCTTAATATCCTGAACATAAGAAGTCCTTTGTTAATTTTTTGAAAGCTGAATGAGAGTGTTCATCAACTATGTCCAACATCATTAGAGATGATACTCAAGAGAAATATGTGCTGTGTCAAATAAAAACACATCATTTCTTACCTATGCATCTTCTTGATAGTTGCAATAACCACAAAATGCTGAGGCATACAGAGAAGGTAAAGTGGCTTAATTAATTCCTTATTCCTGCCTCATTTAGCCCTCTGCCTCATGGCATTGCCCCAGTACGAATTTCTCCTTTGATTCCTTCCTTTGTGCAGAAGGCGACGGTGATGCAAATTAAAAAAAAAAAAGAAAACAGAGTTTTCAGGAGTACAATCTTCCACTGTGACTGTTTCCTTGAAAATGGAATGGGTTAGGATTTGTGGTTTGATGCTGAAACATGTACTTCCTGCAATGCACCATCATTCTTGGTGGTAAAATTCTGATAACAAAATACGTGTCTGTTCAAGTCTTTCAGCTATGTTTTGTGTTTACAAATCTGATCTTCAATTTCTATTCAGATTTTGTCTTTCCAGAATATTCAGAGCTGAGATGCTACTTGTAAATAAATGAAAAGATCTAAGCGTTTGGACAGCTCATGTTGGACAGTATGTTCTGAACAACATTTTGATACATACGAATCCAGGATTCTTGCTGAACTAATCCCTAATTATTGTATTGTTTTGATGGTAATATGTAGTGCTGTTTGGAGAAAATGAACGCTTCAGAGTACAAAAATTGGCAGAAAGTGTTCTGTACCTTTAGTTTACTTACACATTTTTCCTTTTTAAGCAGAAGGAAACAGTGAGGAGGTAACAGTGATGTAGCTGTTGCAAAGAAATCAGCAGAGGAAGTACTTCAGGTCCTTGTACTACACAGAAATGGAAGCAGAACGGAGCAGTTGTGTTTGGAGAAAAAAAATTAAAAAAAACCCCACCAGCCCAGATTTAGAACTGTAGAATTCAACCACCCAGGCAGTTGTAGCTGGTCCTCAGCACCACCTTAGCAACATTGAAAGAGTCATAAATTTGATCACACTGTGTTCCAATCTGAAAATAAAATAAATTTCAGTATACAACAGTCGCTTCTAAGAAAGGAAATCGTAGAATTATGGAATGGTTAGAGTTGGAAGGGACCTTAAAGATCATCGAGTTCCAACCCCCTGCTCAAAGCCCCATCCAGCCTGGCCTTGAACCCCACAGCTTCTCTGGGCAACCTGTTCCAGTGTCTCACAACTCTCACAGTAAAGAATTTCTTTCTAATATCTAATCTAAATCTCCTCTCTTTCAGCTTAAAACCATTACCTCTCGTCATATCGCTACACTGCCTGATAAAGAGTCCCTCCCCTTCTCTGCTGTAGCCCCCTTTAGATATTAAAAGGTCGTTACAAGGTCTCTCTGGAGCCTTCTCTTCTCCAAGGCTGAACAACCCCAGCTCCCTCAGCCTGCCTTTATAGGGGCGGTGCTCCATCCCTCTGATCATCCTTGTGGCCCTCTGCCGGACCCGTTCCAACAGGTCCATGTCCTTCTTATGTTGAGGACTCCAAAGCTGGACACAGTGCTCCAGGTGGGGTCTCATAGGAGCAGAGGGGTAGAATCACCTCCCTGGACC
>JAOXNH010000031.1:18729876-18742282 GCA_028566575.1 Bartramia longicauda
GGATTTGTTAAAGAAAATTAATAGAAAGACAAAAGGAGCTTACGTATTTTTCTTCAGAGCTGGCAGAAATGGCATGCTGCTTGGACTTACTTACCTTGAAGGGAGAAAAGACAAAAAGCATTTGTCAGTATTAATTTCTTGCTAATATGCGAAGAAAATATGCAAGTAATTGCTGGTATGTATTTGTGATTTACTCACTGGCCATGCAGCGGTGATGCTGATGATAAGGCATAAACACAGAACTGCCACCTTCATTGTGATATTTTACCTAGAAAATATTTTGGAACAGTGAGTCAAAAAGGTAAAATACCACAAAAATGCCATAGACTTTTACTTTCTCCTGGATACTTCACTGTGCCAAGACCAGTTTCTTCTAAGGATTCAGCCTGCCCATGCCAGTCTTTTTCCTCTGTTCTCCATTCCCACCAGGTGGTTTTGTAATAACTTAGCAACTCAAAAGCTACAAGAATTTTAAAACCAGGTACTGAGAAGTGCTGAACAGTGTTGAGAGCAGGCACACTGAGAAGGTGACCAGACTCCTGTCATCTACTGACTTGCACTGGCAAAGGAAAAGCTTTGTGAAAAACACAGTGCTATAAAGATCAGCTTTGGTTTATCTTCATTCATTTTGTCAGAAGAGACAGGGTAAGACAAACTCAGCTTGGATTCTCTTTTCAGTTATTTTAAAACTAGGTTTCAGGGTTATTAACTGGAGTCACTGTGAGTAAACTCGGTTTACATGAACATAAACTGCTTTTATTGATAGACCTTTATTTCCCTCTTCCAAAAGTTTGAACAGAATAACCCATGTTTCCAAGCCAGAGATGAAGTATCTGCTCACATTGGAGTTTTCGCAGTTTAATAAATGCATCATTCCTGCTGAAATTAGGAGAGTGCTGAGCTACAGCAAATTTTGGTGCTGACAGACCAATTCCCAGGGTAAGGGACATCCTTGAAAAATTAAGCTGATTTATTGATGAAAAAGAGGCATTTAAAACTTAACTAAATAAAAGCAGGAAAGAAAGGGGCCCGTTTAAAATACATGAGTACAGCTGGCCCTGAGACAGGACACTGTGTTAGAGGTACTGCAGTTTCAAGAGTTAGGCAGAGAAGGGTGCATGTCCTATCCATTCAGTAGCGTGCATCCCAAACTGCTAGCCTGCCAGGAGAAACAAGGACACTGCCAAGCAGTGATTACATGAGGGAGGAAGCTTTCTGTGTTCAAGTACCAGCTTTGAGTTTCCAGCACTTGATTCAGTGGCAGGGTTTACAGTAACATGCTCCCAACATTTATCAGCACAAAGCTTTAAAGTTATGATTTTGTATAATACCTTGCATTGCTACAGCAATCTTGCTCCTATAAAAGCACACCCTTTTCCACAGAGAATCATCAAACGTCCCTGTCCAGTGAAGCAGTTTTCAAAGATCTCCTGCCCAACACTTCCTTGACTAAAGCTGCAGAGTGGCGCATATCAGGTAAAAAAGCAAAAAATTACCTTTTCTGGTGTTGGAGGAGTCAGCTGCAACAAGAGTACTCTTAGTAATCCCAGCAGCAGCTCCAGCCAGTCGATTCCCAGCTGTTCTGGCTTTCTCCCCTCGTCCCCTGACTGCCTGACATCTCCAGCCTCGGGGAATTTAAACCCTGTCCCAGGCACGGCCACCAATCCCCACGTGGCGGAAAAAGATGAGGTCATGAGGCTTCTGGCCACCATCCTGCCCATGTTCTCCAACACTTCCTCTTTGGCTTTGTGGCTTTTGAAGCAAACAAAAGCTACTCTATGGTTAAAACATTACTTATGGACAAGATCATTAACCAGCAGGTCTGTTGAATGCACAGCATTTGGTATTGTGTGGGAGGACTTCAGGGCATGTCTGTCCTCCTTTTGTGAAAAGGCAAAGCTTAGTTTCCCAGAAACCTTCCCTGCCCTGTTCTGTAGGGGGTAAGAATATGTAATGTGTGCAGGAAGAAAGGGATCTGAATGTAAAATTCCCTAAAAAGGTGTTAAAACTTCCCCAAAGTTGTAGATTTGCTCTCCAGGTTGTGTATATTGCAATGGGAATCACAGAGTGAAGAATATGGCCTTTTGCCATTTTGGTCTGAACTGAATCAAAAATATGTCTAATATTAGTGTGTCTCAATACCTTTGTAAGGGTACACTAGAGCCGCTGATAGTCTAATTAAAAAGGATTTGTGCAACATCATCAGAAACTCTCACTCCTTTTCTGTTCATTTATATCCATTCTGGGTCCTTTCTAGTTTCATTCACTCTCTCAGGTGGTTTGGTTGAATCACCTGCTACAGCTGTCTGCTGCACCAAACCTGCTCAAGAACACTTTTCAGGGACTAGATGCCAGATATTTTTCAAGCTAAAAAAAAGAATAAGGAAAAAAAAAAAAAAGCAGTTATAGCTCCAGTATGAGAAGTGCCATGAGTAGCAATGGGAAGCAAGGGACATCATGGGATGAAATTCCATGTCTGCTACAGAGCAGTGCATCAGTCCTGCTGATGGGTGACAGATCTATTCTGGAAGAATATGGCCACCCATCATTCAGGTGGCCATACCTTTGGATAGATTCTGCCTCATCTGTGGTGTGCTGTAAGACTCTCAGACCCTCTGCCATTCTGCGATTCTTTAAAATGACAATGAGGTGTCATTCAAATACAGGAAAACATTCCATACAGCCCCTTTTGGAGGCAGAATGTTTATAATGGTTTCAAAGTGGTTGTCTTTCTCCTCATTTCTGATACCCAGCTTACGTTTGATGTGTTCTTAGTCAAGCAGCAACAAAATAGACACCTTGATGTCCCAGTCCATGTTACCAGTTATCCTGTGCTCACTAACACTTCCGTTGCATGTTTAGAAACACCATCAGAAACATACCCAAGTTAGCTCAGCAACTGCCCGTCACGTCATCACACCTATCTAATTATATTTTTGAGCTGAGAGCAGCAACAGCTAGAAGTTTAACTTAGTCTGCTTAATAGAGTAGCCTAATATCCTATGAGGAGACCTGGATAAAAAGATAGTACCTCATTTAATAGTTCTGCTTGTCCATAAACCCATGTACACATCCGCCTGAATGAGGACTATCCTAGCTTTTATTTTTGGAGCTACGTAACCATTATTATTTACTAACTCATGAAAGACTTTTCAAGCAAAAAAGTCTTCAGTAACTAGGATATCAGATTTAGATAGCTAATATCATCTCTCAGCATATCTATCTTTCCAGAAGCTCAGTGCTTCTGGAAACCAGACAGTTTACTGAAGCCCTTGAATGCAGATGCAGGACTAGAGCTGTAAGCGCGTGCTATTTAGAAGTTTCAGCTTGAGCATTATGAGTATCATAATCATTATGAGTATCATTGAGTATCAGCTTCAGCTGATACCCCCAGATTATAATACATCGCTATTACTTAGTAACTAGGGCTGCTTCAAATGTTGTTGACTCCAGGGAATGGCAAACCAGGCTTTTAACGTAGCTGATCCCAAACACCGATACAAGTGAACAGTGCATCTTCCAGCTCCGCTGAAGACTAAGGAGAAACTACTCCCATGCAACAATCCTCTGAGTGAGAAACTGAGACCGAGAAGCTTGGTGGCTCGCACCAAGAGCTGGTGCGACTGGGTATGCTGAGTCCTGCTCTCCTGTCCACATACTCTCGATCAAATTTTAAGCCTGCGAGAACCTACTTTAACAACTATTCATCAAGGGACACATAACTGAAAAACAAAATTGTACTGAAAAACTCCCTAGAGCTCGTCTGGCCAAAACAATAACCTTCCAGCACCTGCAATCTGCATAATGGCATATTACTGTCTATCAGACTTTCAGGAAAATACATATTATGTCAGGACTTGTAAACAACCTGTTTCACCGAATTCAGCAGCAGTTATCAGTCATGCCATTAGAAACACAGTCTTCCTGCAGTTTCTTAGAGACCTTCCTGTACAGGTCAATTATCGCTGTGGCTTTTCAAGGCAAATGTTTTCCGAGAGCCTGGAACACTTGTCTCCTAGCAGAGATGCTATATGACCCCCAGGGAATTGTTTCTGGCAAACAACTGATATTTCCAGTGTGCCGGGAGGTGGCAGCATTTCTGAGTACCATTGCCAAATATGATATATTGACATGTGGTTGATTTTGTATGAACAAAGGAACAACAGTGATGTTTTGCTGTAATCCAGAAGCAGGACGTGAAGCAACAGTTATTACTAGATGGCTTCATTTTATGCAAGATCAGGCAGTACAGAGGTGTAGTAAATTTAGCACTTGCCTCATACCCATCGTTATGTGGTTGTTTATCCTGTAAATCATTTCATCAAGCTGAAAAATCCTTTGCCTTGGCAGGAGGTAGTGCTTCTCGACCTCTCGGAGATAAAGAGCAAGCAGGGCAGAAAGGGGGGAACTTTCACCGTTTTCACTTCCCACATTAGAATACTGGAGTGAGCACTTGGATGGTGGTGGCACAGCAGAAGCAACTTGCTCAAGTTTGTACAAGTGGGAGGGTACATGATTTCAGCTTTCAAGAGCTGTCAGGGTCTGTATGGAGCACAACTGAGACAGACTGTAATTTGTTGCATGTAAGTGACATTTTTTACTTGGCTATCCTGTCAAACAAAGCTTTTACCCACAGTTTCTTCCATCTTGGGCTGTGTTAGGAACATGCAGTTAGGCTGCCATTTCATGTCGCTGAGAAGTGCTGTCAGTGCCTCCCTATGCAACCTCCGACACGTACCTAAGATCCTGAGCTGAGACATGGGCATGATGCCCGACGATATCTCTGGTTGGTGTGGGAAATCCCAGCCTGCCTGCAGTGACATGTAATGTGTGATGTCCAATCTTTCAGGAGAGCTGGCTTTTGTTTAGAATTGTTCACCAAAAAACAAGTCTTGGGAGAGACCAGAGCAGCATCTTGTGGGTGGCAAAGACTAAGACTGAGAGAGATTGATTCCCTCAGCAGCATTAAGAATGCCATCAAGTAAAAGCCCCAAGAAACCCCAACTTGGCAGTATTCATAGAAACAACTGGTTTGCAACCAAACGTCCCAAAGAAAAACAGACCTAGTAAACAGAAACTGTGGTTTCTGTGAAAAACAGGTGAAAACACAAACTTTTTTTGCATTGCTACCAGAAAGTACACCTGAAAAGTACCTTGGAAATTCAGCATGTCAGCCAATATAATATATCCCCAAAGCCCTTAAATTTTTTGCAAGGAAAATTTCAGAATTGGGGAAAAACTTACATTCAGCAGTTGGTAGGCTTCAAAAAATCTCCTGCTTCTTAAATAGACTACACAGACCCCCACAGCCTGTGGCCTGGCCTGGGAGAGGCCTGTCCAGGCCTGGGAGAGTATTTGGTACGCAGAAGGGATACAAGTGTCAGATCTGTTTGGAAAAAAAAAAAAATTACGACAGAGATTAGCTCCTTAGATGTGTGAGCAGGGCACTCTGATATCATGCACTGTGCAACACAGCTGTCTGTCTTTGATAGCGATAGTGACATCTGCTCCTGTGTCCACCAGACCAGAAAAGTGCCGACTGTGGGCTTGGCAACGTAACAAAAGCTGTTCTATAGATACTTGTTTGGACCATAAAACTACAGGCTTTCCAGTGCTCCCAAATTCTTCTTTACGATTCCCTTCCCCAGGGTTGGTCACAGAGAGGAGACATACTAATTGTGCAATTCGTTGCCCTTTTGGAACAAAACAAGGCGGAGATGGTGTCCAAGCCATAATTTTGATTTCTCCTGTAAAATCAGCATCAACGACTCTGGGCAAAACAGAAAGTCCCATTTGTGTGGTCGAGGAACGCCCTCACGAAAGAGCACTCCTGCCATTTCCAAGAGGTCCCATCACGCCAGTGGGGATGAGAACACCTGCTGTGGTATCTAGAGTTACTGGTTGGGTGGTGGCCAGGTCCACTCCTGCACTTCCAGCTGTGGCGGGTGGCAGGGTGCTGGCCAAGCGTTGTTCTGCGGTCCTAGGGCCGTATTTGTTGTTACCGTGTGCGGTCTCCCGCTCCTCCTCCCGTTTCCCGAACCCCCTAGGGCTCGACCATCGGCATGGAATTTGGATCTGCATTCACTTGCCCAGTGCAGGCCTTTTCCACAGCGAGGGCACGGGCAGGTTGGGAGGGCTCGCTTTTCTCGACCGCCTCGCTTGCCTGTTTTACAATCTTTTTTAAGGTGCCCAGGCTTCCCGCAGCTATAGCAGCCTGCCTGTCCAGCAGCCCCCACAGAGAGCTGTGTGGATAACGCCTCAGCCAAGAGCCTCGCTCTATGAGTTTCGGTGCCGATATCTCGGCAGGCTCCTATCATGTCAGCGATGGACGGATCAGCAGTCTGAATGGCTCGCAGTGCTTTACGACAGTCAGCGTTAGCATTTTCAAACGCTAGTTGTTTCATAAGAATATCCTGAGCTGCCCGGTTACCTACTTGTCTCTCGATCGTGTTTTGGAGGCGATGAAGGAATTTTCTGTAGGGTTCTCCAGGCGCTTGTGTGACAGCAGAGAAGGAGGCTTCTGGAGCGGCTGTGTCCGGTACCCGCCGTACCGCGCGCAGCACGATGTCTTTTACCTGCTCCAAACACCGCCTGTCCATGGGGGCTGGCACACCGGGAGCTGCCCGAGGCCCCTCACCGACCAGCTCGTTGACACCGATATGGCGTAAATGGCCGGTTAAGTTATCCAGTGCTTTAGCAGTCGCGAGGTCGCGGTACTCGGTCATGAACACGGCGTATTGCGTCGCCGACAACACCATACGCAACAACAGCTTCCAGTCATGGGGAGCCATAACATACCCGTCCCCGACGGCTGAGAGTAAGCCCATGGTGTACGCTGACTGGAGACCATAATCTTTTACCGATTTCCTCAGCTCTTTAACATGATCGTAACTCAAAGCCTCCCACCCCCCGGGTCGGTTTCCGCGATAACGGAATGCCTGCAAAATGTCTGCGTCGCCTTCAGCTAAGGCTTCTTCTCGACATTTGTCCCACACATCACGGCAATGGCTCGAGGGGGTTGGGTCGTTCCCCGCTACCTCTCTCAATTTATCATCACAAAGAAACAGATTAGGCTCTTGGTCTGGGGCAATCGGCCCAGGATCGGAGGAGTCTCCCGAGAGACTCTCTCCCGCAGCACAGCCATTGTCCCGGGGGGGTGGTGGCGGGGCAGAAGGACTCGTTAGGCTTTCCTCACAGCTTTTTTGTGTCACTTTGCGGAGCTCTACTAGGGCTTCAGCTGTCTGCCGCCAAACGGGTAAATGCTTGGCTGCAACCTCATCGGTCCCTGCAGCAGCGTCCCAAAGCTTTGTGCCAATTCGCTCCCACGTGTCTCTGTCAAAGGTGCCGGTCTTGGGAAAGTCCGGGACATTTTCTCGCACCCACTCTAAGAGGGTTACCAAAGACAGGGTAGGTACGGGGCGATTCTGAACTTTTAAGATATAGTGTAATACTTCGAGACTGATTGGCTGCTCTTTGGGCAGTGTGTTCCCCATGGTTCCCGATGGCTCACCTCTGTCCTGAGGAAGGTGAGGAGCCGGCAGTGCAGGCGGTGAGGTCAGTGCAGGCGGTTCCTCCAGGTAACCCCTGGTTCCATCGGGCTACGCCACCGGTACGGATGGCTTCAGTCCCTTGATTCGTGCTCCACGTTGGGCGCCAGCGTACGAAGGCACGGCCCCCGGTTGGCGGTCCCACCAGACTCGTTTATTCCAGCAAACACGCAGCTTATATAGTACCGAGTACCTCCTTTCCCAGACAACACGCCCCCACAACCCCCAACTGCCAGACAACAGCCGCCCCCGCAACCCCCAACTGCCAGAGGGGCGGAATTCCCCTCCATCAGCAGGGTCCTTAGGCGATGGTTGTGGGTCGTTAGGCGCTGGTTGTGGGTCGTCCCCTGCCAGTGTTCCTGCTGCTTCTGTTCCTTCCTCTGGCCTTGCTTTTTCCACAATCCTGTTCACCCACAGGAAATATTTTCTATTTTCAACAATAAGAAGTCCGGGGTATTGTCTAACATAAGGTGATAGTTTCTTGCTTTCCAAAACTGGAGGGATACTTAATGTAGGATTTACTTGTAAAGAGCATTGCCCCCAGCCTGTAAGTGCAAAATCAATTAGTAGTTTTTTCCACTTTATTACAGTAAATACAGTACTTAGCGTTACTAGGGAAGCTATCCACTGTGCAGAATGAAGGTGACTTACACATGGACCCCACCTCCAAAGCCTTAGAGTAAGCAGCTGCACTGATAAACCTTTATTGGCCTGACCAGCATCACCTGGGGCCTCCACCCACATGCCAGGCCAGTTGGTCCAGGAGCCCTATTTCAGCCCAGGCCTAGGAAGCTGCTCCTGGCCTGAGCTCCCTGTGAAGGACCAGTGAGAGAGGGGCTGCTCTGTGTGTTTGGGAAGGGGCAGCAACCCTGGACATCATGGGTGACTAGTGCACAGGCTGCCCCTTTGCTGGAAAAGGGGTAATGCTCCAATACATGACGTGGGTGTGAGCCTTTAGCAGTCCCAGGTGGAGTTAATGAGACTGGGTCTATTCTTGGAGTCCTAGTCAGCAGCAGGAGGAGATGGGGCCAGAGATCATATTGGAGAAAGAAAAGCTACCTGTGACACAGGTACCTGTACAGCATGGCTGAGCAGAGGACTGGGGCACCTGGGGCTGAGCTGAAGTGGGCTCTTGGGGCTGGAGGATGGAAGCCTCAGCTGAGCTGGGTCTGGTCACTGGAGGCCTGCTGGGGGTGACTGTAGTATATGTAGAAAGTTAAAAAGCCTTTCTGAAGTACCTTGCCGTAGTTAGTCTCCTGAATGGGTAAAATGATAGGTAGATCAATCTAGAAGTGGAGTCTAAATGGTAAGGACCAAATTGGGGTTATCAGTGTTCTTGATTTTGGCCTTCCTTCTGGCACAATGTTCCCTGTGGGCCTGTCTAGTAAACGAGGAAGAATTACTGTGTGACTAGCTCGCAGTGCTGCAGTTTTTGCACTAAAAAGCAGGAATACATGTTCTGATTTGAAATGTAAGATCTCTCTCACCAGCTGCTTTCCTACATGCTGCCTCATCCTGCTCACACATACAACATCCTTCAGGGAAGCATCAGCCACTCTGGTGTAGATAAATATGTCAAAGAGTAGTAACAGCTAATTTACTACCCAGTCCTTGAAGGCAGAGAGCTGAGAGGCCGGTTACTACCCTTGCAACTTCATTCTCTACAGGATGTTGTTCACCTTAGGTGGGTCTTATATTGTTTCACGAATTCTGACAGTGTCACAAATTAACTCCTAATAGTGTGCATTTAGAAGGTAAGCAACTGGGGCTTATCATTCATGAAAATAAGCTCAATTTAGATCTTCAAAGCATACCTTAAGCCTTCTTCTTTTCGCCTGAGGCCTCCTAAAGGTTTTAAGAGTTAGCCTAGCTAGTCTTGTGACTCTGGCACCTCAAATACCTGACTCTTCTGACTAAAATGAAAGAACAGTTAAGAAGACTTACATAGTTCACTAGTTTTCCTGTGAGTAGCTGCTGTATTTGCTAGAGTGTTGTTGTAGGTTCACAAACTGATTTTTTGAAGCTGTGAATAGAATAGGAAGTCTTAGAAGACTTTCATATTAGAATATGAAATATCCTGGAAATCTTGCATCTGCTTAGTATGGGAAATTTGTATCATCTTCGTAGAATGAACACTTAAGGTCCAACATAAATATCTCTGTCAGAAATGTATTTCTTTCTCCCCCTTGGGACATAACCAAACACCCTATGGCTATTTTTTTTCCTTTGATTTTATGCATTTCCTGTAAGTCATTACCAGAATGTAAATGTTTTGGGATCAAATCAACTCTTACGGCACTGCGGTCAACCGTACTGCCTTATGATCTTTCCACTGTCTGCCTTCATCCTCCTTCGTAGGCCAGCATGTGGTCGAGAGCATCCCGGGCAGCCCTGTGCCAGAGCAGGAGCAGGCAGAGGAGATGGAGCTCCAGCCCGGGGCAGCTCCTATGGTGAGCCACTAGAGGCTGCTCAATAAACACAGCGCCCAACCTCACCCCTTGAGGAGGGTGGGTGAGATCATGTGTACCACTGAAGAAAAACATCACTCCAGCAGTTGCCTAAAAGACAACACGTTGGGATAGGGAGGAGTTAGAAGAACAGAATTGAAAAAATAAAGTCCTTTGATTTCCTTTTCTGATTTCTGGGTCATTTTATTTGGTGGTTGTAAGTGTTAATAGCTGAAGACAAGATCTTGCTGATTGATGTTATTTCTATTACACATTGGCCATTCTGCTCAATGACGTTGAGGGGAAAACAAAAAAAAAAAGTATGCAGAGAAACAAGTTGGAATGCCAGCAAAACCATCCAGGGATTCCTTCCTTGGCCGTCCTTCTGAATAACTGCTTGGGGGAAAAAACGTGTATTTATACTTACATAATATACATTTTAAGTATAATAAATACAAACCATGTTGTTCAGGAAAGGATTCCTAACAAACCCGTTAATCCTTCTGTCTTCTTGCTTCCATCACCCACTGGAGTTTCTTGTTAAGCTCAGAAGAGAAAGCCATTCCAGTGAACAGAAAACAATTTCTCTTCAGCGGCTCTACCAACAAAATACTTTATTTTGATGTTTAATAAGGTCATACAAGGAATCGCTGAAAGTACTGTGCTAAACCCTGAATCCCTGGACTTCAAAAACATTATCTAGGACCTTTGCAGCTAGGAAGAGCAAAAACTATATAGATGTCGTGAGTTTTGATAGTCAGAATGAACTACATCACAGAAATTAATTGCGTTTACCGGAATCTAGAGACAGATTCAAAGGAGGAAAAGGTAAGCAAGTATCAGAGGCAAATGTGAGCTCTAGAGTGACCTCCCAAAATGGACACTTCCAGGAGTAAATTTAGTATTGTGGAGCTGAGGGGACAGCAGAGTCAGAAGCTTACTAGTAGCTCAGGGCTGATTCATCTGGGGTGTTAAATGTTGCATTAGTTAAGCAGCAGCAATTGAGAAAGAAGCTGTTTCCTGGAGATTAACAGGTGATGGGGAGGGCTCAATGGCCTGAGGCTGCTTTTGTTATTGAAAGGTGGCATGGGCAGTAAAAAAAGCTGGTCCTGGTATTTGTTCATCAGCAAAGCTGCTTAACAAATAGGGACAGGATGTTTCTAAAATGACTATTCCAGGCATCAGATTGGAGCCCCTTCTTGAAAACCTGAAATCACTTTGTAGCAGACTAATATTATATTTAAAGAAAGCAAGTGTTGAAAAGGGTATGTATGTGCACATACTGCCTTAGATGCATGTTCAGAACCACCTAAAGGGAATGCTCAGGGTACATACGTTCGTGCATCTTGTGCATTGAAAAGATCTGTCCTTCATACCATCGGGTTTTTGTGATATTCTGGGAAACAAACACTGACATTCTTGTCCAAGATCAGTTTCTCTCTCACACATTACTGGTATAAAAAGTTTAAGGATAGTGCTGTGCTACTCTCTTTCCTCAGCTGTTACATCTGTGCTCTAAAAAGATTTGAAAATGTAAAATTCCAACAGTAATTTGCAAGACCCAGAGGCTGAAATAGTTGCTGTGCATATTTCAAAATACTGCTAGGTAGCTATGAGTGCGTGGCCCATTAACTAATTAAGAGTTTGGCTGCTTACTATTTAAGCTCACTTTATTGCTTTGTGTCTCCTTCTGTAGGTGCATCTGCAGTAAATAACCATTACATCTTCAGATCGATGTGCTCTGTGCTGAACTGATCAGCGTATATGCCGTGACGTTTTACTTGGGACACCTTAAGGAAGTCTGTTCTTATGTCACCTCTCATACTAATGTTATATTTGTTTGAAGGACCCTACAAGGGCATAACATCATGATGATTCTTCTTCATGGCAGTACTTGCTAAAGCAGCTTATAGTTAAAACAGCATTTCCACCCCCAACCAACTCCCAGAATGAAAAAGGCTGTGAAACTGCAACTTAATTTAGCTAAAGGATAGTTAGGGAGCTTCTGAAAACTCCCTCAAAAATTTACTTGCCAAAACAAGTTTTAAATGTCTGGTTACAAACACAAAATCAGCTTTTTCCAGTGTGTAAGTAATTAGAGGGGTGTTGCATGGTGACTTTGGCCAGTCCTATGGGTTGCTGAAAGGGAGAGACTCCTGTGTGCCTCTCTGCTTATGGAGGCTGTGGCAGGAACTGACTGTGTAGAACATCAGCCTGGTGACTGAAGGGTGTTTTACTGGTGAATTAACAAGTTGCATTGGCTCAGCTGGAGCCTGACCACAACCACAGCAGGTACAAAGAGATGGGATACGTGAAGCTGGGAAAGAGAAGAGTGGGGAAACAAGAAGGACCTCCCACTTCTGGCAGCGGTAAGCTGTCAAACCAGCTTAGCTCTAGTTTAACTTAAAAAAG
>JAOXNH010000031.1:18750453-18764869 GCA_028566575.1 Bartramia longicauda
CAGAGGGACAGGATGTCATTCAGAGGGACCTGGACAGGCTGGAGAGGTGGGCCCAGATGAACCTCATGAGGTTCAACTAAAGCAAGTGCAGGGTCCTGCATCTGGGAAGGAACAACCCTCAGTATAAATACAGCCTGGGGGATGAGGGATTGGAAAGCAGCCCTGAGGAAAGGGACTTCAGCTATTACTTCCAGGAAATCCTTCACCAGCATAGGCCCTACTCTAACATGCAGCAAGGCGGAAATTAGGCTCTCCAACGAAAACAGCTATTGCTTTATTTGTTTGGTTTTTTATTTCAACATAGTAATCTCCCTACAGAGCGTTCTAGGAAGGCACAAGAGAAATATTTCTTCTGTGAAATGTAATTAACATAGTTTTCTTCCTGTTGCAAAGTATAATTGCAAATATAAACCAAAGCACAAGAATGGGGTTATTTTGGGCAATGGTTTGTGCATTTCAAAACACGGTGACGAGTTTGGTTTGTCAAACTGAAGACAGGGCAGACGTCTCTCTCCCTTCCTGTTTAAGCAAGGGCTCTGGGAAGGGCTGCGGTAACCTATAATGATGGTTAGCTCGCTGAAAGTAACTTGTTTCCCCCAATCTATAAATGCAGTTTTCCAAAGTTTGAACATATGCCACAACATGCAAATGCTTCATGGTCCTGTTTGACATGGCAAATCCTGTTCTGATCTCAAGTAAAAATAAAACTTACATAGAAATACTCAGTTCTGACAAACCTGATACATATACTTTCTCATATGCGACTCGCATGAAGATGTGGGATACACCTTCAAAGTCAAAGAAATGAGTCAAACTTTCTTCTGCAAAAGCGTTTCCTAACCCTGGAATAATGCAGCCAAACATGGGACCATTTTTACATTTCGCTGTGTATTTGCAATTGCTCTTGAAGCGGCAAAGCATTTAACCAGGCGTACAGCTGAGCCCCAGGAGCTGCTGAGAGGAACAGAGTACAGCACAACGTGACTGAGCCATCGCAGCCTGGGAAAGCGGTGGTAAGGCACCTCCTGGCTGAGGTCATTTTACCCAAATGGGTAATTCCCTGCAACATGTCCCCACATGCAAAACTTACAATACAAGATGGAAAGAGAGGACTGAACTAACAAATGGTTTACTTGTCCCTTCTCTCCAAACAAGTTCAATCATTAAATGAAAATGGAGAATTACTTTCTCTCAGTGGAAAGTCCCACTAATCTAAGTAGGTATAACACACTTACTGAACATGTTTGTGTCTGGGCTCAGTAGTCATTACTATAAATTTTTCTGAGCCAACCTAACTCAAAAAAAATCAGCTGCTTCCTATTTTATTTTCTTAACTCACTGCAGGAATTTACAAGTAAATATTCTGGCCTCCATCCATAAGAAAAGACACTGCAGCACAAGCGGCATGGCTGAATAAACCATTGGGCAAAAGGCAGCAACATCACACAAGCAAACTCCTCACATTGCACGTACCTCGGGTACAGTGAAACACGTCTGCTCTGGCAGGGACCACGGGAGCAATGCCATTTGCCTGAGAGCTGCTCTCCCCTGACACCTGAACTCGGGAGTGCTGCTGTGGCTCTCCTCTCCCTCTGTCCGGCCATCCCTCTGTTTCGTCAGGGCCTGGGGGCTCCAGGCAGACTTGCACATCTTGGCAAGAAATGTGCTGAACCTTCCGCAGCAGCAGTACTGCCGCTGCCCAGGGATGCGGCAAAGCAACCTAGGGACATCGAGGGGTGCTTCTCCCAACAGTCAAGGCATGTGTGAGAAGGCTATAGGAGTGCATGTGACTAAGCAGAAGCAGCATATGCACATAATACATATATTTAAAATTAATTTTCCAGATATCAGAAGATATCTAGACAACTATCAGAAGGTATCCCCATTCCATCTGGAAGCTGTTTGTAAGATCTAAACCACATTTTCCAAGACAAGAGGAGCAACCCAGGAGGAAAAAGAGGTGGAAAGAAGACTAAATATTTTGATTTCCAGGTAATTGCACAAAGGCCACTGGACAAAATCTGAAGAGTTTCTTGAATCAAATTCCTGCTGAAAGCCAGAAACCTTAAACCTTAAAGGTGTCCCCTCACGTGTGTTTTACAATGTTTTGGCCCATTTCGTCTGGCGACTTACTCTGTAACAACACAATGTTGATGGCCTTGGCTTTTCCCAGAGACCTGATACTTCCAGCAGCATTTATTACCTTCTAGCTCTGTTTGCGGAGCCTGGGACCGGTCTAGCCTTGCCTCAGGAGCAGATGCCAGGGACAGGTATGCTGAGATTGTTTCTCTCTGCAGCTAATGCACACCTCTACCCTCCCAAAACACTCTCAGGGTGCTGCTGCGAGCAGCTGTCCTCCTGCCCACCCCGACTGTGGGTGAGCAAGTGCCAGCAAGCTGTGCACAGCCTGAGGCATCAGACACATTTCACTCTTGCCTGCCAGCACGAACCTGCAAGGAAAATCCAATCACAAGCACATAAGTCACTTCCTTCCTTAGCAACATGCATGAGGCATCAAATCCTAAACCAGCCCCATTACTCAGGAAGTCTTCAAGATCCAGCAGCATTTTGCAGGGTGCTGACAGCAGAGGATGCCTCCATAATACCCAGGGTCATGGTGGCCCGAGTGGCCCTTGCCTGGACAAGGGGATAACACAGGCAGGCAGGTCTGAGGAGGGTGAGGGTGCTGGGCACGGCATGGATTTAGCATTCATCTGGCACTGGCAGTGATCACTGGGATTGCTGCAGGGTCACAGTCACAATCATGTTTCCCTTGGCCTGTCAGGATGTACAAAAAGGCTTGGAGGTTTCTTCAGGAAAAACAAGCAGGGAAAGGGACAGAAAATTTGTCAGTCAAATCACGGAGCCAGCCAACTCATGGGGAAGTGGTTTAAGCCAACCATTGCGAGCATTTGTTTGCTTTTGAAGCCTATTGCAGGTACACATCTCTCAGACCAAACACCTACAGGCTCCGGAGAACCAACCTGACCATCAGGAGGAGCTGAGGTCCAAATCGCCCCTTTGTATATCAAACACAAAGAAATTCTGAGCAACTCCAGAGGTGCAACAGATTGCTTTGTTTCGGTAACATGTAAAGCTTTTAAACTGGGATTTTCCAGCAGCATCCCAGTGCCAGGTTGGCAGCTTACAAATCATGTTTTGCCTGTCACATCAGCAAGGTAAGTGTGTCAATTCCTGCAGCAAAGGGGAATAAAGCTCTCTGTTGTTCACCCTAATGAGAACAGGCTCCAGGATGAGCAGTGCTTTACTCTCTTTTAAAAAAGGGGAAGATGCTCACGCCAGCCACAGAACATCTCTCTAGTACAAGCTTTGCCTTCCTGGGGGTCTTTAATGACAGCACACCCTTACAAGACAATAACAACTCCAAGTAAAAGTCTCTCCTGAGCACACAAACACTGAATATCCAGCAGTGTTAGGAAACATGAGTAGCTGTCAGTAGGCACTTGTACATGAAATTAATCGAATGATGCCAGCACTTTGCTACCTACGCCGCAAACTAATTCCCTTATGGTTTCTGCAAGAAGACGAGGTTAAAAAAAGCATCCATACCACATACCTTAAAACCTTCCCCTGTGCCTGGCATGCTGGCTGGTCACCGGCCCTTGCTAAGGGTCGGAGCCTGCGGCTGTCTGTCTCCTGAGACTGGCATCCGTGGGAAGGGGCCCTCTTTTCCCCAGGGCCCTGGGTAAGGCCCTAACATGAAGTTGTGTATTAGTCACTTTGTCCCTGACAGCATGCTGTTTGAACAGGAGAGCAACCGAGGCTAACATCAGCTGCTGGAAAGGCTTTGGTTCCATGAGGCAGAAGTATTTTATTGCTGTCATTAAAAATCCAGAGATTTAGTCTCAATGGTGTCCTAGTGCATACCTTATTAACTTAATCTCATTTTCTAGTTAGTTATGAACTCTCAGACTGCATTCATGCCCTTAAAGGAACAGGACTTTCAGGGACGAAGTGTGGTGCATAACTTGCTGCTGCCAAATCCAGCTAGTACCTTCCCCTCCCTTTAGGTGTGCCGAGAGGGCTGCTCAGACAGCATGACCCAGGACAGTGCCTGGCCAAGGACTCAGTCCCTGGGGCATCGGCGCCTCAGTTTCGCCACCTGAGAAGCGGATGCAGTGGCCATGGGTTGTGGCAGAGAGGATGAAAGCTTCTCCCTCACCGCAAAACTCTGCCGGATAACATGGATGCGATGCACAAGCCCCCATCCCAAGAAACGCCTCCACCTACCAATCTGGGGGAGGTTTCCCTAGCTCTGAAAACCCAGGCCTGGGCAGTGTTTGAGCTGCAGGGAGAAAAGGCACAGTTTTGTTTTTCCAGTGATTGTAGCGATGGTCTGCTCTTTTCTGGGGTCTGGCCTTTTGTTTTAATTGGCCCAGAGCCAGGCAGCACTAGTTAAGCAATAGCAAAACAGTTCTGGTCTAACACAGTCCCTGTTAAAATCTTACTCCTGGCTCAGTGACCAGGAAAATAAAAATTAACTACGTCCCTCAAGCATGCCTCCACAAAAGCCCCTTTTGTAGAGCACACCAGTAAGGGCAGGCAGGACAACATGGGGGCAGGGGGAAAGGGCTTACGGAGAGGGGCTGTGCAGGGTGGCAACAGGGAGTGGAGATCTCCTCCTGAGCAGGGAGAGGGTGAGAACATGTTAGACCTTGTCTGTCACAGCCTCTCACCTTAAACACATTTGGTGCCCACCACGGCCGTGGCTGTTGGCAAGGGAGAGGGCACCCGGGGGGACAGAGGTCACTTTTTCCAAGGAGAAAGGCAGAGTTTCCTGCCACCCGTTTCCAGGATGACTTACTCATTGCTGGGAAGTGCTGAGAGCAGCAGCTGTTCCCCAGTTCTCGTCACAGCAAATCCCATCTTGTCCCCAGGCATGTGTCAGAGCTGGTTTCCAGTGACCAAAGGAGGCCCATGCAAGCTGGGAGGCAGCAGGGCAGCCACCGGATGCAAACAAGGTGACAAAATCATCAGCTGCTTGTGGTGCACCTCAAGCAACTTTGCTTCGGGCAATTAGCTTGGAGACCAACATACCTACCCGTTAGTGATTTACATTCATAATACCTTAACTGCATGCATGGGAGCTGCCTGTGAAACCCAGGGAACCCGACCAGGGAAATCCAGCCTGAGAAGTCCCTCGCTACCAGCAGCACCAGCCGCTTCCTCCTCCTAAGTGGAGGTGGGACCTCTGCAGACTGATCTACAGGTCTTCAACATTGGAATTCTCTCATCACCGGTGTAAGAGTTATTTCCTTTGTACAGGTGATCATTTCACAGCAGGAACCATTCCTTCGCACTAACAATCTTGATTCAGATGCATTAATAATAAACAGGAGCAAAGGCACACATTTTCCAGGCAGCGAACGAGACTCCGAGGAGGTCTGTCAGGCCACAGCAGTGCGAGGTCTCTTGAGCATCCCCTGCAGCCTTCCCCACAGAACCTTCCTTACGCTCCTGTTTTGGCTCATTTCAAAAAGCAGAAAATGAAGCTTGGAAGCATAGAAAAACCATATAGACTGGATAATCAGGATGCTATTCCACAAAACTGGTATCTAAGGAATTTCGTTAAGGAATCCCTGGACCTCCATTTAGCTGGGGATTTTGGACAGTCAGAGCAAGAGCAGCAGTTTACTCAGAATGGAGCAGAGGAGGTGAGCGCTGACAGAGGGCAGAGCACAGAGAAATGAAACACCAGGGTGGAAACACATAGCAGAAAAGACAAGGCTGGAGAAAAAGTGTGAAAAAAAGGCCTAAGGGGAAAAATGCAAATAGAAAAGTCAGAAGCCTGGCAGGGGAGGAGGCTTGAAGCCCAGGAAACTGAGCTGGAAAGGAGGGAGGGAAAGCAAAATAGGAAAGAAGAATCCACTCCAAAAGGCAGAGCTGGTTAACCAGAGGCAGGTTATTCCTCAGGGAATGAACTTGCAAGCTCTGCCTCAGAGCTTGGTGCAATCTGCATAAAAAACATACAGTGTAAACTTAAACTGCAGTTTGGGGCACGAACCTTGGTGTTCACACAGTGGTCTGAATTTCTATAGCCTCTCTAAAGGTGTCCCTGCTATCACTAGCATGTACAGCGTACGCTGCAGCAGGACTCCACTGAAATACACTGACAACAGCAACTATTTTTATCCAGTTTCTCCCAGGGTATTTCCCACACATATCAGCACCTCCTATCCTGCTCCTCTTCCATATGTAACAGATGGAGCCCAAAGTCAGGGACTAAATGAACTCAGTGGACATTGAGTAGGCATTTGTGGGCATTTTATGGGGGCAGTCCATAAAGTAGGGGAATGATATCTGTGTAATATATCAAAGTATGCGAAGGGGGGTGGGTGGGAATGGTTAATGAGGAGGTATTGGATAGTGTGGGACCCGAACACGATGTAAATGTTATGGAATAAGGTGTGGAGAATGTCATGGTATTGACTGAGATAGAGTTAACTTTCTTACTAGCAGCTGATATAGTGCTATGTTTTGGACTTGGGATGAGAATAATTTCAATAATGCATTAATGGTTTTAGTTGTTGCTAAGTTCTCAAGGCCTTTTCTGCTCCTCACATCGCTCCATCTAGCAGGCCAGGAGTACACAAAAAGTTGGGAGGAGACACAATTGGGACAGCTGACTCTAACTGACCCGAGGGATATTCCATACCATACGACATCGTGCTCAGCCTACAAAACTGGGGGAAGAGGAAGTAAGGCGGGGGACATTCAGAGTTATGGTGTTTTGTCTTCCCAAGTAACCACTATGCATAATGGAGCCCTGTTTTCCTGGGGATGGCTGAATACCTGCCAGCTGATGGGAAGCAGTGAATGAATTCCTTGTTCTGCTTTGCTTGTGTGCATGGCTTTTGCTTTACCTATTAAACTGTCTTTATTTCAACCTACAAGTTTTTCCCTCACTCCTCTGAGTCTCTCCCCCATCCCGCAGGGGTGGGTAGGGAAATGAGCAAGTGGCATGGTCCTAGTTGCCAGCTGTTTTTAAACCATGACAGTCAGAAAACCCTGTGCTGGAGCATCACCATATTTCTGCAGGGCTCTTGGGGCTGGGCCACCTACTGCCAGCCTCCTGGCTGCCCCCATCTGCCTGCATGGGGGCAGACCGGCCCCACTTTGCTCAGGACACAGTGGTGATCAGCACTTCACTGCCATTAGTGTATGCATTCAGCTGCTCTAATAAAAAATTAACAGGAAAGAGTTAAAAGCCAGTGTGTTCCTCAGCGACGTGACTGATACACTGCCTGAGCATAACCATCCTTTCCAGCCTAGTCTCTATTTCCAGCCCTAACGATTCAACCCCCTCTTTCATTTGAGCAAGAGGCTTTTTACAAATGCTGCTTTGCACTGCTAGATCTTTCACCTTCAAGAGTTAACACCCCAACTAAAAAAACATATGTATGTTTAATATATATTTCCAAAGCATGTTCTACAGCTGAGACAGAAGTCAGGTCTTTAATGCAGGAATTAGTGGCTGCAGGCATGTCAATGCAGTATGTTGTAGCCAGCAACACTAACTCCTGCGTCCATAACTTTTGGCTACAGGTAGGGTAAGGCATGCGACAGAAGTATTATAGAATGACAAGTTGGAAGGGACCTCAAGAGTCATCTGGTCCAACCTTTCTTGGCAAAAGCATGGTCTAGACAAGATGGCCCAGCACCCTGTCCAGCTGAATCTTAGAAATGTCCAACACTGGGGAAGCCACCACTTCCCTGGGGAGATTATTCCAATGGCTGATTGTTCTCATTGTGAGAAATTTTCCTCTTGTGTCCAATCAGCATCTCCCCAGGAGTAACTTCTACCCATTACCCCTTGTCTTTTCCATGTGACTCCTTGTAAAAAGGGAGTCCCCAACTTCTTCATAGCCACCCTTCAAATACTGGAAGTGGTGATAAGGTCTCCCCTAAGCCTTCTTTTCCTCAAGGCTGAAAAAACCCCAGTTCTCTCGGCCTTTCCTCATATGGCAGGCCTCCCAGTCCTTGGATTGCCTTGGTGGCCCTCCTCTGGACCAGCTTGTCCATATCTTTTTTGCATATCAGGGACCAAAACTGAACACCATATTCCAGATGTGGCCTGACACTCATGTAGAGTGGGATAATGACTTCTTTATCTCTGCTGGTGATGCCCTTGTTGATGCTCCCCAGCATCCTGTTGGCTTGCTTTGCCGAAGCAGCAACTGCTCACTCATATTGAGCTGCTTGTCCAACAGGACCTCTAGGTCCCTTTCCACAGAGCTGCTCCCCAGCCAGGTAGACCCCAGCCTGTGGTGCACTCCTGGATTATGTTTTCCCAGGTGCAAGACCTTTCATTTGTCTTTGTTGAACTTCATAAGGTTCATAAGTGGGCTAACAAGCCCACTCATCCAGACCTATCCAGGTCTTCCTGCAGGGTGGCTCTCCCTTCCAAAGTGTCCACTTCCTCACTCAGTTTGGTGTCACCGGCAAACTTTGCCAGGATGCACTTGATCCCATCATCCAGATCACATGTGAAGATATTAAGCAGCGTTGGAGCCAGTATTGATCCCTGGGGCACCCCACTTGGAGCACCACACTAGCTTGAAAAAGAGCTATTGACCACCACCCTGTGGATGCAGCCTGTGGGCCAGTTCCCCACCCACCGCACCGACCGCTTGCCCTGGAGAAATCCAGGTAGACAACGTCCACCACTCTCCCCACATCAACCGAGCAGGTTACTTTGTTGTAGAAGGCGATCAGGTTCGTCAAGCATGATTTGCCCTTGGTGAGTCCATGTTGACTTTTCCCAATCACATGCTTCATTTGACTTGTGGTAGCCGCCCAGCAGGATTCATTCTGTAACCTTCCCAGGGACTGAAGTAAAAGCGATGGGCCTGTAATTTCCTGGATCTTTCTTTTAAGCCCTTCTTGTAGATGGGGGTGACATCAGCCTTCTTCCAGTCTGCTGGGATGCCCCCCAATCTCCATGACTTCTCAGAGATTATGGAAAGCATCCTTGCAACAATGTCAGCCAGCCCTCTTAACACCCTTGGGTGGATAATGTATGACGGATATAATGACGGATAATCCTATCGATTTGTAGGGGTCAAGCTCCTGTCATAGATCACATACAGATCACATACCAACTCTTCTTTCACTGGCAGGGGGTCTGTGTGTTTACATCAACCTGGATTGTTGTTCCCAAGGCCTGGGGCCCAGCAGTGCAGGTAAGGACAGAGGTGAAGAAAGCACTGAGAATGTCTGCTTTGTCAGTGCTGTTGATGGCTAATTCCTCTCTTCTGTTTAACAGCCGGCCAATATTTTCCTTCTGTTTCTGCTTGTTGTTTATGTACCCAGTGAACCTTTTCTTGTAGTTTTTGACATCTCTGGCAAATTTAAATTTGAGCTGAGCTTTTTCTTTTCTAACTGCATCTCTGTAGTTTCAGGAAGAGATGCTCCTCAGCAAGGATGTGGGATCATGACGCGACCAAAACAAACTGTGTTTAATGTGTGATGGCTGATCCACATCGTTGCTTCCCGCAGCAGCATCCCTTGGTCCCTGCCAAACAATCATTACATGCTTTTGTTAGATTTCTATATATGCTCTTTTCTGCAAATTTAAAGAGGACCTTCCCTTCCAGTAAATTACAGCTTTCTTTTGGCTTTCAGGCCAGTCTGCAGCTCATGTTTTCATACAGTCTGAGTTGCTCGCATTTGGCTTTTCCAAGGCACTGACTGTGGAGAAGGTTAAGCAGTTTAGTGGTTGAGTTGCTGGTACAAAAACAAACCTACAGATTTCTTATCTGGAACACACACCAAAACAACATGCTATAGAGAAACAGCCCAACTGGAGCCAAGTATACGTGCTATTGCATTACACATCCCTGATGTTTATTTACAAAGCAAGCCAAATAGGGCTGCCATCCCTCCAGGTTTCCTTAAATATGTACTTTTCATGCTCAGAAGTTGTCTTTGGTTCAGTTTTTTTGTGTGGGAGAGGGTACAAGGTGGCTATGTGTGTAGGACATGTGGACAGCAGGCTTCTCCAGCACATCTACCAAGAGGCAAAACACAGGTGTGCATGGGAGGGCTTGTCCACTGCTGCTGTGGGCTCTGAGACACCTGAGACAACAGTGGGCTTTCTGCACCGGCCCTGTGGCTTTCCTCCCGGAGAGCACACCCATCGTCCCACCCAGGGGACCTCAATTGTCACCACAGAAGAAAACACCTTTCCAGGGACTCCGCAGCTTCACACAGCTGCCCTGCACATCACAGTCCATAAGCCACAGAACTGCACTTCGCTGGGTCAGGACCCCCCAAAATCTACAGGACCATTTCCAAGTTTTGAACTGGACCAGTCCAAGGATTGTGAGCACTAGTAAGGTGAGGAAAGTGGTGGCAATTGTGCCCCAAAAAGGGGAATTTCCCATAAAGGCTGGGGAACTTGATATCAGTACCTGGAGCTGTGTATCAAAGTCTCTGCTAGCTTTTTACAGTTTCACAAAAGCCTGGATTTTTTTTGCTCTCCACACTCATCTTATTAGGGGAAAACACACTTCCCCCACCCTCCCCACCAAGAGATGAGACGTTTTAATTCTCAATTCAGCACGGCTGCGCAAGTGACAAGGCAAGGCACATGAGAGCCCTTCACTTTATAAAAATGTATCCTCCTTTGTATCCCCTAAGAGCTGAAACCGTTTGAATGTTAATAACTGTTTTCCAAAACCCCACTGACATTCATTTACACTATTTGTCCATGGGCTCAAAGTCCTCTAGACCTATCGCTCCAGGGCAACAGATTCCTCATGACCTAGGTTACGGCATCATCACCACCAGATTAACAATTGGGACGTGACTGAGGCCACATTACAGACCTTGATGATGAGAAGAGGTGATAATTCACCCCGTGTGCCCAAGGAGCCGAGGATGTCTGTGAGGCGCCCACAGCCGCAGAAAGTCCAGCTGGCAGAGCCAAACACACACATGGCAGAGCAGCTTCACTTCATAGAAGCCCTGATACAGCCACAAGGCATAAAGCCACAAAGAGTAATTACAAAAAGAACTATTTTTAAAACACGTAGCAAAGGCTTAGCGAGTTTTTTTATCATCCCTTCTCCCCTCTTTACAGCGGAGGCACTGGGGAGTCAGCCAGATTCCCAGTCCCCAGCCTGCCCAGGTGAAAGCCTGCCCTAGGCAGGAGAGCTGAGGAAAGGCAGAGCAGAGCAGGCTGGTCCTCTCTGCCCAGCAAACCCAGGGAGACACAGCCGCACTCACACCCCACTGCTGGAGTTGGTACTTGCAGCGCTGCCAGTCCCAAAACAGGGAGCACAAGTTGCTGCTCCCATCCTGCTCCAGTGGCCTTGGCACCCACAGCTCCCCAGGCAGGGCTGAGGGTAGGTTTGCACAGGAGCTGGTACGGGTGCCTAGGACAGGGAGCAGCTCACAGCCAGCTACTGCCCTCTTGGAAAAGATAAGGCGGCTTCCCCAAGGAGCTAAATACCCAAAGGCTGGGTTCAGCAGGTTTCCTTAATGAGGATGCTGCTCCACCATACATTACTGGAAAATATTTGCGGTTGTGTGCGCAGCTGTATTGTGACAATCCCCAGTTAGGGGTCACGGTGAGCCTTCCTCCCATTTGCTTACTTGGCTCATGGGGGAGCTGACCCAGCACCTGCTCTTCCCAGTGCTGCTGCACACGCTGGCCTACCTGCAAAAGCAACCGTAACAGAAATCCACTTTTGCAAAATCTGAAGGGTTTCCACGGCCACAGCTGCTGCAGAAAACCCTCTGCACCTCACATGTGAGGGCTTTTAGGCTGTAGAAATCAGTGATAGCAGATGTTTCTCTTCTAAGCATGACATTTACCTGAATAAACAATCACACATACTCACCTGGCCATATCCGCACAATTAGTATTTTTAAGGGAAGCTGGGTTTTTTAGGGACAATTTATTTCCACTTTCTGTACCCAGAAAGTACTCTAGTGTATGTATCACTCTTCACTTTGGTTCACTCTCTTACAGGGTGGGATGAGAGACCCTAAAGCACTTTAACAATAGCCTTGCTGTCCCCCCATGAGGAAACACCTGTTGATAAATCACTGTTGGTCTTCGGTAACAAAACAAAAACAACACATGGGAACAGGAAGTAAATGCATATATATTAAAGGTCTAAATCAAATTTTTCCCAAAAAATACACAGGTTAGAAGAGCCAAAAGACCAAAGAGCCACAGAGAAACACCTCCCAGACCTCTAGCCCATCTGTAAGCTTGCTGTGGGTGTTGTGGCACGAGGGGTGGCAGTGAGACACCCTGCCAGCTCCCACCTCACCAGCACCCACCAGCCCAGCCTTCACTGCAAGGAAAAACCAGCTCCCCACTTTGCTCCATTATTCCAGGAAAACCCTTTCCTTGAGAAACTTCCAGTTTGCCCATTCAGTGGCCACTTGTGCTATTTGGCAAGCAAGTTTTGGAAGAGCAGAGCCAGGGACCTCAGTGGTGGTGAGGAAGGGGGGTTGGGGTAAGCATCCCAAAATGCCGAGTGCCCCAGAATGTAGAGCTAGAGTCACCGCACAAAAATTCCAGGTGCTTTAACACCAGCTCTGCAAGAAGGTAGGGCTGGTTTATAAATGTATGCCATTTATACCTGAACTAGCCGGTTTTATACCTGACCTCACTGTTCAGGCAGGGTTCCTCGGAAGCTCAGGGAAGCAGGAGGGCAAGAGTGCCCATCCTGGCACCAGACAGAGCCGGGCATCATTCACCAGGCAAAAAACATTCCCAGCAAAAGGCTTTTTATTCCACTAGATGGTGCCCAGGCCCTGCTTATGGATGTTGCTTAATGGTGTGGACAGCGATGCGGTGAGGATGAATGGAATTATCTGGGCACCACCACATCAGGGTCCCCATGGGGCTGCAAACCTGCCAGTCCCAGCCCTGTGAGCAGTGAGACCCCAAAACTACCCCCTTCACTTGCCAGGCAATGGCATACACCGAGTCTGAGCTCCCTGGACCATCATCGTGGTCTATCAGACTTGAGGTGTGACATGCAGTGGCAATTTGGGGGGCAAGTTGCCCAGCCCAGGCTGCCAGCAGCCCTGCAGCCCCTTTCTTTCTGAGCTGGGTGGGCCGGCACAGAAGGTCCCTGAGCATTTGGGAGTCTTGTGGATGCTGCCCCGTGCCTGGGAAGCTGCAAGCAACCCCCTACCCCAGGCTGCTTAAACCTCCATGTCTCTGCAGCACTGGCACTAGGCTGCCTGGTGCCTCTCCCCTGGGGGCACCAGGGCCTGATGCCCTGGTGTGGGGTGTAGCGGACACATCCAAGTTTTGATCCTTTCTGCTGGAGAGCACAAGCTCTAGCAAGGCAGGGCCCCAACGGCTAGTGCTGCTGATAGCACCAGTGAGATACGCAGTGTTATCCTTGTCCTGGTGGTCCCAGCATCAATCACTGATGCATGATCCCTAACAACTAAGTCTATGGCCCAAAGCGGGACCTGCCCCTTCCCCACCTGCGGCCGCCGAGAAGGCAGGGGAGCAAGTGCTCTGCAGGTTCACTGCCAACATTGCAGCTGCTCTCACCCTCTCTCCCTGAATGGGCTCAGCGCTGGCGGGGAGTCCCCTCCTGGCATGCGGAGAGCGGCACCTCTCCCCATGAGGCTCCATGCCACTCCCTCTGTGCTGTTTGCTCTGGTGTCTTGCCAAGCACTCCCATTTTAGCAGCTTCTCAGACAGAAAAAGCAACCTACAATTGCATAAACAGTGATTAACTTTGGGCACCACTGGTGGCACAGCTCCAGCGTGTCGAAGCCCAGCCTGGCTCACGTGCAGGAGCTAGCACTTTGAATGGCGGCAGCAGGGCCAGGGTGTTACGGTGCTGCTGGAAGGGCAGTGGGGCCAGCCAGCGCCCTGGCAGTGTGCTTGAGGGTGTGATGGGGATTATTCACCATGGGAGATGGACAAGCCAAGGGGGCAAATGCTCTGTGGGGCTCCCTAGCAAAGAGAAATTGCCCAGGGAGGCAGGTGGCCATGGGCAGAAGCCGGTGGGGGTTGATACCCTAAGGGAGGGATGTGTGGAGCTGGTTGCCCAAATTGCAACCCCAGAGGTGATGGCTGGGCCAGGGATGCACTGGGGCCAGAAATCCCTGGTGCCCGGGAACCAGGCCCCC
This sequence comes from Bartramia longicauda, assembly GCA_028566575.1. Classification (NCBI taxonomy): domain Eukaryota; kingdom Metazoa; phylum Chordata; class Aves; order Charadriiformes; family Scolopacidae; genus Bartramia; species Bartramia longicauda. The sequence goes on from JAOXNH010000031.1 coordinate 18,764,593, forward strand.
CCAGCATGCTGCTTGTGGCAAAGCAGCTCCCTGAAGTCCAGCTGCAAACACCAAAGTCAGCAGAGCCTTAAGTACAGAAATGCCTTTATTTCTCCATTAGGCTTGAAGTGAAACCGTGAGAACAGAGGCTCTCACCGTTATTTACTCACTTTGCATCAGTGCACGAACAGCGCTACCCTATGCAGTGTAGCACGGCTGCTGTTACACGGCTGTCTAGCACAGCAAACTCATGTATCACTGTCGCAGTGCTGGATGCAGCCCCCCCCCCCCTTCCCCC
>JAOXNH010000031.1:18764969-18777573 GCA_028566575.1 Bartramia longicauda
CCCCCCCAGATTAACAGCAGGATTGTGTGAACCAGTGATTTTTGGCTTCTGGGCTGTGAAGAACCACACGACCACCACCGATGTGCAGGGTCCCTCTCACCCAGGCAGGAGCAGTGTCGGGATGCTGGTGGGGGGACAATATGTGGGACCCCCCAACTCCACTGCTGGAGCCCACTGGGGCGGATACCAGCAGCCCTTCAGAGGGTCCCCCGGCTCCAGCGGCCGTGGGAGTGCCCTGGGGCACCCCACCCTGAGGGCTGCAGTCCCATCTGTCGGCTGTCGCTGCGGCTGCCCTGCTCCCCCTCAGAGGACTGGCTGCTGTCAGCACTCCCGAGGCCAACGTAGGGGCCACGAGGGCCGCCTGCTGCCTCACCGAGGGTGTAAAAGGACCGCTCGCGGACATGGAGCTCGTTGGCACGCTTCACCTGGTCCAGCTGCCTGCTGTGGCCCAGCGCTGCAAACGCCCCTGGCACCCCAGCCCCCAGCCTCCTGCCATGGCGCCCAGGGAGGCGGCCATCCTCAGCCCCCGCTACCACCACCCCGGCCTTGCCACTTCGTCCCCGCTGCCGGCCTTCACCCACGGCCATGCTGGCCCCAGCTTGCCCTGCCTGTGGAGGGGGGCTGCCCCCTGCTTTGGTGCCATGTGGCCTGCCGACAGGATCACTGGCATGGCCACCAGCACTTGCCCGGGCTCCACTTGGTGCCTGGCTGCCAGCCTTCCTGTGTGGGGACGGCACTTTGTCCATCCTGGGTGTTTTCTCCTGCCCCGCTCCCCCCTGCTGGACCCTTGCCCCGGCCCCAGGCTGTCCCTCTCTGTGGGGCTGAGGGGTGGCTGGCCCCACTTCCCCGCTCCCCTCTCCCTGCCCCCTGGCACTTTCACTTGCCTTGTGGCCACCGGCCATGCCCAAAGTAGTGGTGCAGTCCCCCTTGCTCACCCCGGGGGATGCTACGGTGGTGCCTAGGTGGATGCTGGCCCCCTTGGCTGGGACAGTGGCCTCCTTGTCACCCCCCTGGTGGGGGGTAGTGACAGCCATGTGGCCCGGCCTCCCCTCGAACTTCTGTGCCTCACCTTTTGCCTCATCATCACCATTCTCATGCATGCCAGCCTCCGTGGGGATGGTAATGTCACTACCAGTGACCCTCCAGGGGCTGGGGGCCACTGGTCCTTCTCCATCCCCAATGATGGTGGCACCATCCTCATCATCTCCTGTGGGATGGCCATCCCTGGGGCTGTTGGTGGTGCTGTCCCTGTGGCTCGGGGTGGCTGCAGTGGCCGGTACTTCAGGCTGCCTCTGAGCAGGGATGCCATCATCATCATCATCGCTATTGTGTGTCGCAGTAATGCCCAGCCTGGGCAGGGGGCTGCTGGTTCCTGCAGCGGAGATGCCATCATCATCGCTTCCAATAGTGGCACCAGCCTGGGTGTTTTCTTGCTCCCCGATGTGGATGTTGGCCCTCCCAATGAAGATGTCGACCTTGTCATCCTTGTCTGGAGAGATTTGAGTGAAGCTGGTGACCCCCACTGTGCTGCCTGCCTTCCCACGGGTGACGGTGAAACTGCCGGAGTCGGGGATGTAAGCGTATTCATCCATACCTTTGGCATCAACTTGGACATCCTCCATCTTTTCAGTGACAGAGGTGAGAGCAGCGCCTCCTGTCTCTGTGCCCTGTATGACAACCTCCTGCCCTTGGCCAGGGATGGTGGCCTCGCCACTACCCTCATCCCCAGCCCCTCCAGTAGTGGGAGCCCTCTGCCTCCCAGCTGTCATGGCCCCCTCCACTGGAAACCCCCTGGGAGCACCATCATCCCTGTCCTCACTCCTGACATCAGACCTGTTCGCCTCCATGGCCTCACCAGGGCTCTGGGGGAGAATGGAAACACCACTGTTGACTTCAATCACCAAGTCCAGGTCACCACTGCCCTCTGAGCTGGCTGTGGTGGGACCTGCAATGCTGATGCCACTGCGTGCTTGCGTGCTGGTGCCTGAGCGAGGACTGTGAGCATCCCCACCAACACCTGGGGTGCTGTGGTTTTCGGGCTTGAGGCCAATCCCATTCTCCATTGCATCAGTGCTGTCATTGTCACCTTGCTCTGGGGCCGCTTCCTCATCCGTCTTGTCCTTGCTCAGCTGGCGGCTGGGGACGACGCTCTGGCTGTCAGCCTCTTCCTTCTGTGCAGTACACACAAGAGAGAGGTCAGGGTCAGCCCTGGCACCTGCCGTCTGCGAGGGGCACCGCAGCCAAGCCAAGGTCCTGCCATGCTGCCTGGCCACCTCCTCACCTTTATCTGTGTCTGGTTCCTCCGTGTTGAAAATGAGTAGACATATTTGAAAACGTAGAAGCCATGCTTGGCGTTGCAGCCTTTCAGCAGTATCTGGTTGGGAAGGAAATAACCAAACCCCACAATTTTCTTATTAAATGTGATAGCAGGAGCTTCCCTTGCTGTGCTTGGCACCACAGCAGGGTCCCACCAGCACACTGGGGCCCCAGTGCAGGCAGTAGCTCCCACCACCTCGTGACCACCTGGGCAGGATGCGTGTGCTCGCCTCCTGGGTTCTGGGGTTTGGTTTTCCCTTGGGCTAATTTTTTGCCTTTGCTTGCTTTCAGGAACTGTAGGGTTTGGGGATTTTTTGCAAGGTAGCTTATGACTTGCATAAACAACCTGGTTCATGGTCCCATCAGACATGAGTGATGGGACAGATGGCGACTGCAGCCCTGGAAGGACAGCAGCTGGTTTCCAATAGGCAAAATCAGGCATTTTCTTCTACACGACTCATCTGAATTTTGCTACTGATGCATTTTACACCAATACAGTTTGAAAAAAAAAAAAAAAACCTGTAGCAGCTGGGCCTGGGACTTTTACAACCTCCCCTGTAGGTACACCAAGCATTTGTGCTCCTGGTCTGGGCAGGGGCAGAGGAGCAGCTGGTGGGGGGACGCCCTTCCCTCACCTGAGCACATCACACCTTTCCCCTCCACTGCTCTTTGTAAGGGCTGCTTGGATGTGAGGGGACCACCAGTCTCTTTTTCTGTGGCTCACTGGGGCTGCCCTCCAAAAGTGGCTTTTTCTCCCTGCGTCCTGGTGCAGGGCACCTCATGGGGTCTGAGTGGGATGGGGGTGGAGACTTACCCGGTGCTGTCCCACACAGTTCCCAGCAGCTCTCCCGGGCAGCGGCGGTGGCACCTGCAGACAGCAAAACACAAGGAAGAGCTGAGGTGTCAAACACTGCCCTAGCATCCAGGTGGCTGCCAACACCCACTGCTGCCCACCTGCCCTGCCCAGTGTGATGAGCACACCACAGTGTCCAGGGAAGGGTGGGAAAACAATGCTGATGCAGTTCAAATTCCTGGGCACTACCTCGGGTGCTGGCTTAAAGTCAGGAATAGTAGAAAAGGTCAAAACCCCATTTCCAGGGTTTGAAAAGTATTGCAAATTCTGCTGCAGCATGCTTGCGTTGCATGCTACTTTAAATAGGATATTGTTGGTCTGCAAATATCCTTTTACTGGATTCTGCTGCAGAGTGTTTATATTGCAGACCAGTTTTAATACATGGCACCACTGCTCACCCCACAATGCTGGGATCTGACTGCAATGGGAGCTTGGAGCTGGTGGTGATTCCCAGGGTTTACTGGGCAGCTGAGCAGCAATGCCATTGCCCTTACAGCCAGGTTTCTGTACATGCTTACAAGTTTCTGGCTTCCCCTGATTATCCTGGCATCTTTTGGGGTATATGGGCCAGTGCATTCCTCAGGGATGGGGGATCTGGAGGTGGGAGCATACTGTGAGGGAATACCAAGCCATTCCCTACATGCCTGAGGGGGAGTTGGCTCCATGGAGAGGAGCCCCCTCTGGTCTCAACAAAATCAGCCACTGAGGTGCCGCAAGCTAACTGAAAGGGGTAGAAATGTGCCTCAGAGCATTAAATATTCCCAGGTTATTCCATTCTTTGTGAACAATGTCAAAGGCTGGATTACAGCCCTGGTTATGCAGCAGAGTATTAACCAGCTCTCTTCTGTGCCCCTATCTGAAAAGCAAATCTGTACTGATTTATTGCCTTCCCACGTGCTGCCCTGCGACAGACCCAGTTGTGCAAGCTTGCCCCGGGGGCTAAAGGACACACGGCTGGGGATCAGCCCTCATGAGAGACGTGGCTTACCCTGCTAGAAAAGCAAGACTTTGCTAGGAGCAGATTTTCACTCTACCTGTCTTGGGCAACAGTTATGCAGGAAAAAATTGGCTGCTATTACATTTATCTTAGTTTACTGTTTGTTTCAGTGTTATCTGTCCAAATTTCACATTAGGAGAGCTGGAATATGATCACAGGCACCCCTCCGACCCTGTTACCCACATGGGGTAAGGTGAGCATCCTCCCCACACCTCCCTTCCTGTGGCTCCACTTGGGCTGTTCCCATGCCATAAGCAGATCCCAAATCTGCAGAAATCCAGGGGAAGAATTACAGTGACCCAGACAGCACCTTGCACAATTCCCTAACTGCTAAATTAAAGGGACATGCACAGGCATCTCAGTGCCAATATATATTTTTCTTGCTGGATTCACCTCTGTGGCAGCACTTCAAAACCCACCCTCCAAGCCCCACTGGTGCTACATCCACGTACAGCTCATGTTTATCTGGTGCTGAAAGTGTGCTGGAATGCACTTTTGGTGGCATACTGGGAAGCCAGGGAGAGCCATACTCACGGGTGTCGAGAGGGCTGTGCTGAGCAGGCACAGGGACAGGCACACGAGGGCTGTTTGCATCTTGGGCAGCTCCTGGGGGCACAAAGCGAAGCATCACTGGAGTTTGTCTTCCTGGGATTTGCGGTCCCCAACAATCCTAGTCAGCAGCGACGCAAAAGTTCCTGCTGTCCCAAAGCCCCCATGGCAGTGGAGTTATCCAGTGACCCCCCTCGGCTTTCCTCAGCCTTTGTGGTGGCCCTTGCTCTGCCTCTCTGCACTCCCTGCAGCAAAGGCAACGCTCTTGCCATGCTCATACGGCAGCGAGGCAAGGACAGTCAGCAGCACCATGTGGGTGCTCTGACACCAGGCTTTAAAGTTTCTTAACTCACTCTATCAAAGCAGCTTGGGTGGATATTTGCAATAAATGACCACCAAAACTGCTGCAGGCTAAGCCATGCAGTTGTAAGTCTGAATTAAGAAACTCGCATGCTGTTTTCAACAGCACTGATAAATGGCAGGAGACAAAAGCTCTGTTGGCTAACAATTCCCATTTCACCCATCCACCCTGGCTTGGGCTCGTGAGTCCTGCCTGGAGACTACTTTTAGCCATGCAAGTGTTGCTACAGAAATCCTCAGAAGGAAAGTCATGCACAAGGATCAGCATTACAAAGCTCAAGAGAGCGCGATGTGGAGATGAGCACAGCTCAGGCTTCGGCTGTCTCCCCATCCCCACCGCAGCCTGCCCAGAGCGAAAGTAGGAGATGCCCTGCTCAGGGAAGGCAGAGCAGAAGAGCTAGGGAGAGACAGGGAAGGCAAGCAAGGTAAGACTACCTTTCACCGTCAGAGGCAGATCCCAGCGGCAGATGGTGGAGGCTGTGCCCACTTTGCTGAAATTTAAAGTTGGCCCCGGCCAGGCGGAGCCAATCAGCTCCTGCCCAGGGACATTTGTCAGGGCTGGCAGCACACATAACCAGGGGGAGTAATTTCCAGCTAAAAATGTGTTTGTGGTGAAAGACAGCTATCAAATGTTCCACCTGGCTGGATAAACAGAAAGCACGGTTTATAAATATCTGTTCTGAAGGCAAAATTGCTTGATGATTAGTGCAGATCTTAGCGTGGCACACATCCAGCCAGGTTATTGATAAGGAGGGGTGTAGCTGGTTGTCGCATGTTCACAGTGACTGACATGGGAAAGCCAGCAGGGCTGCAGAAAGGCAAGGGTAACACACTGAGCCCGGCCTGGTTGTGGCAATGACCAGCACCATGGGGCAGCGCTGGCCAAGCTGAGAGATGCCACCGTGCCATAGCCTCTGACCTTTGCTCTTTGGTTTTCAACCTCAACCCCCTGAGCTAAGCCAAATACAAGTGCAAAATAGGAGATTGGTTAGAAAAATATAAAGATTATTTTCATGCACTGCTTGCATAGGTTCCTTCAAGCCCACCTTTGCTGTGGGAAGGTGTGATGAGGATGTGCACAATTCACCTACTGTCCTCCTGTCCCCCTCTAGCTTTGGTGGTATTGCTGGTCCCCCCTGCAGCTAGCCTGGCCCAGCCGCTCACTGCAGTGATGGTGACAACAGCTCCCATCCTACCCTGACACAAACCTGGGAGTGGGCAATACCAACCCATTAACACCAGAAATGCTTAAACCATCAGCATCCAGCCTCAGGCAGGAGCAAATCTTGGAGCCAGGAGGAAACTTGCCCCTTGCCAGGGAGACAGTCAGGTGTTGCCCCACAGGTAGTGGAGCAGCCAGGCAGTGCGCTTTGGCTCAGGGAGGCAGAGCTTTGGCTAGGTGCCTGGGGGGGCTGACGCACATGGGATGGGGCTTGGTGCCCCATGGGAGCAGAACCTGGCCCCGGCAGCGCCAGGGCCCTTTGTCCATGCTGGTTCCCTGACGTCTTTGGGCACCCCCTGGGGATGGGGACGATGGGGCTCTCGCGTGTTCCCTGCCAGCTGTGAGTATGTGCAGGGCTCCCCAGTGTTCCTGTAGGGATTTGGTCCTGGGGGTGCCCACCCTGCAGGCAGTACCCCCTGCCATCCCAGCAGCTGCAGCCTGGCTTTGGCACACAGAGGGGGTTTTGTACAGTGGCCAGCAGCTCGCTGCTCTGAGAACAGAAACTCATTTTGCAGTTGGACCTATATGGAGAATTGAACAGAGGTTTCCTTTCCAGGAGCGCGAGGGCAGCACAGTACCTGCCATAAGCCGCGCGTGAGGGCCATCACTTTTCCAGTGGATTTCCATCAGCCCAGTAGGATTTGATCCTTCCCAATCCCTGGTGCTGATCCCCAGCTGGACAATGCCACACTTCCATGGTGAAGTGACTCTGGCCAGGGATCCTGGGCATCTCTATCCCTCATCCCTGATGCAGGAGTCAAGTGGACACACTGCTGTCACTGCGACAGCCCTACCTTGCCCTGGGGACGAGGCTGTGTCTGAAACACATGTCCAAGGTGCCCATCTCGGTGGGACCCACAGGCCTGGTGCAGGGATGCAGAAGCAAAGCTCTCATTACAGGAGTGTGTATCTACAGCTAATAATGCATGGGAAGAGAAATTAATGTCTTTACCTTTATTAATATTGCCTATTGTGTGGTCAGGCCATGGTAGACATGCTGCCAAGGAGTGGAAGATGCAGTAAAGTTAGCACCACCCGCATTGGCAAATTCACGTCAGCTCTAGATAAGGTGTGGCAGTAATCCCACAGCAGCGACCCTAAAAATGCTCTTATATTTTTCAGAGGGGGCTCTACAGAGGCTTTCCTGTTTTAGCCTTTCTGTTCCTCCCTCCTTTTGTGTGCATCTGAGCTGGAACAGAGAGATTTAACGTTGAGCAGCATGAGCACCCGTAGCCCCCCAGCCCATGGAGCGCTGTGTCGCCCTGCTGACCCCAGCAAATTCGTCGGCAAACCCTTCGTCACCAACAGGCTCAGTTCAGTTGCTTTATTTCATTTTGCTTTGTGAGATATAAAAAAAAAAAAAAAAAGCCCAGGATGGAGCCAGTGCACACCACAAGTGGCCTGGTGTCCCTTCTGGCACATGGTGGCTGCATCGAGCCTTCGGATACACGTTCCTGAGCGGGATGTGGCAGGTCAGGGGCAGCACCGAGGCCATCCCACCACCTGCTTACTGGCTGTAGTAGTAATCCTGGCCATACACATCATAGCCGTGCCCCTTGTAGTAGCCATACTCATCCTCGTAGGCCCGGTAGCTGTCCCCGCGGGCATAATCATCCTGCTCCCCATAGCTGCCATCGGTGGTGCCCTCATCCCCTCGGCCATGGCCCCTGGCTGTCACCTCATATTCCCACTGCTCCCCGGCTGTGGTGGTATCTGTGGGTCCCACATCTCCCATAGTGGTCGCCTGGGACAGCCCCTCGTTGCCAGTGGTACTGGCGATGGTGGTGGCTTCAGTTTCCTCTTCTTCCTCCTCCTCCTCCTCCTCTTCTTCTTCCTCATCCTCTTCCTCCTCCTCCTCAGCTGAGCCTGTGCTCTCCTGAGCCACTGCAGTGCCATTGCCATGAGGCCCATCCGCCCCCTCAGTGGTGTTGGTGCTTGTGCCGTTGACGCCATTCTCAGTCTCAGCTACCTCTTCTTCCTCCTCCTCATTCTCCTCACTGTCTTCATTTTCAGAGTCACTTCCTTTGCCGGCAGCACTGTTCCTGCCCCCCTTCGGGGGCCCTTGGCAGCCTTTGCCCTGGTGGGGAGGGAAAATAATACAGCATTAGTTGGGCATCAGGACATCACAGCTTTTCAGTGCCACATGGCATGGGGCAGGAATGGGCACAGCTGAGCATCCCCCCTCGCCCCCGCCATACATACACAGCAAGGCTGCCTTTTTGGGGAGCCCCTTCTGACCCTCCCATCACGTTAATGCCCAGAGCTTTGCCCAGCTGTGGGCATCTTCCACAGCAGATCCCCATGCAGAAATGGGGTGCAGGGCATCCCATGAGTGCAAACAAGCATGCAGTGAACATATCCCTCCCCCCACCATGGGCACTCCCCTCCAGCCCCCTAGACCACACCTGCTGGGAAAATGTGACATCTTCTCCCAGCCCGCCCTGGCTGTCCCCAGGGGCCGCTCCAGCAGGCTGGCCAGCTGCCTTGATGCCAGCGTGGGATGGCTCCTGCAGGGACAGAAGGAGGATGGGCCAAGTGGTCAGCAGCGGGAGAGGAGCACAGCCCTCCCGGAGTGAGTGGGGCACGCAGCATCCCCTCGTGCATTCGGGCACTGCTCTGAGTTTCCTGCTTTCCCACGGGTCTCACCCCAGGCTGAAATTGAGAAGCTGCAGCAGGGCAGCCCAAGCTGTGCAATTAAGTGGTGGTGGCTGGAGCTGGGTGTTCCCGTTCTGGCTACACATTTTGCTTTACGAAGCATCTAAAAGTTTGCTTTTGAAGTTACCTCTCCCAGTTCCCAGGAAACAAAGAAAGCCATGGGTACGCTGCATGCGGACACACTACACACCGGGTGTAGACAGCTGGCAAGAGTATGATGACTCAAAGCCAGGCATGAGCCTGAACCCCCCAGCAATAATTCATCAGCACCACTCAGCCCTGGAGACCATGCAGCAGAGCAGGTCTCTTGGGGTGCGTGGCAGTCCACAGCGCTAAAAAGGGGGATGAATAACCCAAATACAAGCAGAACCTGGAGCAACCCACTGAGGAACTGGTGGGGCAGCTCATCCTCTTCCCAGCCTGAGAGGAGGAGCACCTGGCAAATGAACTCAGCCGTGGTGGTGAGATGCAGGGTCACTGTCATCCCTGCCCATGGCAATCCTCACTGCTCGTATGCCAAGACTAAGGATGCTCACCCTGGTGTTTTGGGCCAACTCAGACACTTAAAATATAGGTGCATCTGATGCCGGAGAGAACCCAGGCTGTTTTCCTCTCCACTAGAGGAGCCACCAAATTGCACAGTGCAGCTGTCTGTGCTGATGGAAGTGATGCCCCTCATCTAGCAGCTGATACAACGATCCTCTTTACATATCTATAACTGACCTTGGGGCCTTTCATCATGATTTATCTTGCTGACCAGCCCCTGCCAGTGAAAGCGTACAGCATCCCTGCCTAGGCTTGGCCACTGCTCTGACACCCTTAAAATGAAAGGGACGAACAGCAGCTGCATTCCTGCTTAGCACTTAATTTTTGCCTCAGGTATGAAATTTCCCCTTTGGCTGTCCCATGCCACTACTCAAAGTTGTCTCTAGTGATTTTAGTGGTAGGAAGGAGGAACAGCCAAAATGAGGCAAATTGGAGGGATGTGTCAGGGCTGGCAGAGGCACCTGGGGGAGAGGGGCCACTGCATGCTGCACCCCAGCCCGAGGCAGGCCTCCAAAGGAGATTTTAAGATGCCCAGGCTTTCACTCCTGTCAAAAAGACCCCTGAAATTAGCATTCAATTCGTTAAATTAAAAATAAATAAATAAATATGTGATTAGACTTGACATACAGGTTTCCAAGTATGCCTGATCCCTGTCTCAAAGCACCTGTTTGCCTGAGACCACTGGATTATTTTTGAGGACCTGCAGCCCAGCGAAGCACAAGGGACCTTTGTAATCCCTGGCTTTTAATTTTAGACCTGGGTGACTCTTGCAAATGCAGTGGTGCCCAAGCTTATGTTGACCCAGCAGACAGGAGCAGTGTTACCGGCTGAGCTTGCATTTCCCAGTATAGCACCAATCTGCATCCCTCAACCTGCACACACGCACAGTATAATTGTATTTTCCACAGCAATTTTATCAGCTCAGGGGAAAGTAAGAGGAGTCTCTAACAGCGCTTCTTGCCTTGTGGGTGAGCTTCCTTTGTCCCATCCTGCTCCTTTCTGAGCCACTGAAAACGGCTCAGAACCCAGACAGTTTGTCTCAGGGTTGTGTGGTGCATTCCCCACCTGCCCTCTTTAAAAAAAAAAAAAAAAAAACCGAAAAAGGAACAAATATACAAAAAATAATAAAATAACGCCCAGAGTAGAAAATCCAGTCACATCCAGAGTGCAAGGCTGTGGGCAGTCAGCAGCCACAAATGCTGATGAGCAGAGACTACAAAACCAAGGAAAGTTCCCAAATTCCCATATTTGTTTTGCAGCTGCTGGTTTGACGTACTCACCCCCCCTTCCTCCTCCTCCTCCTCAGAGCCATCCCCCTCTTCCTCCGATGAGTCACTACCCTAAGGAGAAGGAAAACCAAGCCATAGCCATGCTGGCGGGTCTCCATCGGTGTCATGAGCACAATGGTCTCAGCCCAGCCCTGCAGGCCAGTGGCCGATAGGGCGCAGGCCATGCCCACCATTTGGGCCACTATCGCCGCATTCGGTGGGTGGTGAAGCCCCTCCGAAGCACCCACCTGGTACCGTCGCTGTGGAGGATGCACGTAGGCGTATCTGTACAGGTTATACCGATGCCTGCTCTTGAACACCTACCAGGAGAAGAAGGGGGTAAATCCTATCAGTCTTGGGGCTCAGGACTGACCAAAATGTCCTTGTCCTCAAGATCAGCACCATGTGGGGCTGGACATGCAGGGTCAGGGGAGACCCTACCGCGTTTTCTTCCGAGTCGTCCGACTTGGCTCGCTGCAGCCAGCTCTTGACCTGGGGGAAAGGCTGGGTTGACACGTGCCCCACAGCAGCCCCAGCAAGGCCGGGGGGTCCCCCCACTGCCTGGCACTCACCGAGAAGGCGCACGCCATCCCCACGAGGCAGGCGAAGACCAGGGCAGTCCTCATGGCTGCTTACTCTAGGAGAGCAGAACATGGCGAGGGCTTGCTTTTCAGCTAGAATGCATTGTAACTACCCGAAACCATACAAGTGTTTGTGTCCACAAAGGTGAGTGGGGAGAAGGCTGATATCCAGCCATCTCTTGATGGGGTCACCCAACCCCTCTGGAGACCCAAGTCCTTCTTTTTTTTTTTTTTTTTTTTTTGACAGAACTGCCGCAGTTTCCATGAACACATTTTGTTTTTGCAAGAAGCCACAAAATACCAGAAAAGTGCATTTCACCTGGTAGTGGACACATTGCTTCTGCTGAGCAGGACTGCTTGCTCCTGCTTCCCCATCTCTTGTGAGTGAGTGGGGAAAACCAACCCCAGCCGTAGATGCAGTAGAAGCTGCCGGCGGGAGCGCTGCCCACAGCCCTGCAAGCTGCTCGGGCTCTGCACAGGGAGCAATGCCCCTGCGGATTACACCACAGAGAGTTTAACCTCGTTGAAGAAAAATAAATCAGCAGACAAATAAATGAATATAATCGACTTCTACAGTCAGCCGTCGACAAAAATATCAGTGGCAAGGCACCAATGCCAGGAGCCCCCTGTAGGCATATCCAGGTAGGGAGGCTTGGCTCTGGGCAGGTCCAAGCTTCACCCACTAAGCATCAAAACCCAGCCTACCCTCCCCCCCGCCAGCCCCAGCAAAGAGCATGCCTGACCCTTCCTGCAGCACCCCAGCCTCCCTGCAGGGAGGGTGCTGCTGGCATCCCCCCGGGGCTCAGTTAGGCCTGCTAACCTTCCTTTTTCCTACCCTTCCTCCAGCTAAACCCACCATCTGCTGTGCTGAGGTTTGGGGGGAATTGTTATTATATTTATCTGCACTCGAAGTTTCCCCATCTTTGCTTAACTCAGGCTAGAAAACAACTGACCACATGCTAGCTTCCCTGGCCATGCAGCAAGGCTCTGGACGCTCATCCCTTCCACCCCAGTGCTTCATGAAGCCATAGATCCAGGAAAGGGCTAAAAGCAGCATCCAGCCCCCCCAGCAAGCTGAGCCCTCCCCACCCCCCTGCAGAAAGCAGACGGCAATGCACAACGGGGCTAGGAAAAGCAGCAGCAAGCTTACCCCACCACAGCACTGATGGCTACACGCGGAGTCGCCCGGCACAGATTTTCTCCTGCTGCTGCCCTGCCAGGATATAAGGTCTTTTTTTGCCCCCCCCCCCCCCACCC
>JAOXNH010000031.1:18777673-18797866 GCA_028566575.1 Bartramia longicauda
TAAGGTCTTTTTTTGCCCCCCCCCCCCAAGCCTCAAGCCAGTCACCGCCCTGCCCAGAGTGACGCCAGCTGGCTGGCGCATGCCAGAAAACCCCCAAACTTCAACACTGGCAGATTTGGTACACAAACATAGCACCCCGCGCCACTGCCAAACCCGGGGAGGTTTGCACCACACCACTTAATTGAAGGTCTGGCCTCAGAGGAACAACTGGGAGGCTGGAGGGTATAATAACACTCTGGGTTTAAATTAAAATAAATATTGGGAAATCTGTTCTTGAGGGGTGTCTACCTCCCTTTTTCGGAAAATCTGTCATTGTTTTTTCAAGAAGACAAAAAAGACCAACCTCAAAGGCCTGGCTCCACGGTCGCTCGGGTGTAGACGTTAGACAAAAAAGGGTAAATCCAAACAAGTCCCTCTCCAGGCTGCCTGTAGAGGTGAAAGAGGCCTTGGGAAGGGCACGGAAAGAAAAGGGGACTCAGATACAGGTGTTACCAGTCCCCCTTTGAGAGCCACTTCTGCCACAGTGATGCTACAAAACGCATACCTGCTTTGTTTCTCGTGCTCCCCGAACCACACAGACCCATGCAGCGGCCAGCATTCCAAAATCAGGTATTCCCCAGCTGAAGTCTGGCAGCTCTGTAAACATCCCCAGCAAAGCAGAATAACTGCCTGGGGGCAAAAAATAATGCAAAAAAAACCCCACCCCCATGGTCACGAAAAGCTCAGTGGGGACCTGGGTGGCACAATACGGCCGGTGGCTGGAGCTCACCTCTCATGCCCTGTGCCTGATGGCCGGGGATGGGGGCAGGTGGGTGCTGCCACTGCCCCCCTGCACCCACCTCTGCAGGGACATCCTTTCTCCTTTTGCTATATTTATCATTTCCTGCTGGGATTTCAGTCGCTCAGCTCTTCAGTGCACCTCTGCTTCCTCCTTCACAGATTTCTCTTGCACAGATCCCTTGCCGCTCCTGCACGTGCCCAGGCTGCAGCAGCTCAGGGAAATAATTCCCCACTGAATGCAGCTTTGCTTTCCATGGTGGCAAGGAGAATTGCAAATTCCACATGACGCCTTCAGCCCTACAACCCTCAGAGAGGGAACGGCGGAGCTGGAAAATGCATGCCTTCAAGCAGGTTGGCCAGCGATAAAACTATGGTTACTTAGGGGAGAAAAATCTGCTTTGCAGCAGAAGACCTGAACACTCATGCCTGCTCTAAACTAGGGGCTACGCTTGCTGAAAGCCTCACCCACATCCAGGGGAGCCCAGTTTGAGTCTGAACATGATTGGGAAGCAAAGGAGTTCCAGTTGACCAAATTCCCAGGTTAGGACCAGTGAGACAAATCTTTTGTTGTTGTTGTCATTGTAATTTTGTCCTCTTGATCGTCACCACCTCAACAGGTACATAGTGGGGAGTGGCTAACTGCTGACAAAGCAGCAAGCACATCACGTGCTTTTGGGGAGGAAGAGGTGGTCTGGGCACCCCGGGGGTCTGGCAGCCCTGGCAGCAAGCTGGGACGCCTGTCTGCCCTGCAAACCCTGGGGCTGCAGGGCACAGCTGCACCGGCCCCATGGGCTTCAAAGCCATTGTGTCACCATGAGGAACCATAATTACAAGGGAGGCCTGGAGTTGGCTGTGGTTTTCAGCTGGCGCCTCGGGCCAGGAAAACACACACACACACACACCAGAAAAAAAGAAAAAAAAAAAATCCATGCAGTTTTCCAATGCCAACACAGCAGCTGTCAGTGAGGAGAGACACCAGCATCGTGAGGGACCTGGTACCCCCCAGCCCATGGGACTGGGGTAGCTGGAGAGGCTGCCCTGCTGGGAGTCGATGCAGGGCACACAGGACAGAGAGAGCCCTGCTTCCCTCTGCCCCACGCCGTGATGGGCTGCCCTGCGCAGGAGGGTGGGAGGCACGCGCCCAGCTTTGAGCTTGAATTCTGTCAGGGCTGGGGAACAGAGAGTGCTGGTGGGAGGCGATTTTTAATGTAATTAAAGGACTGCTGCTCCAAGCTGCTTAAAAAAAGAAAACTGACTATAAAAACACACATTTCACCCAAGATGTCTAAAAAACATCAGGATAATTAACGTGTGCTGAAGTGCCTCGCACAGCCAGTACCTATGTTTAGCTCCGGGGCCAGGGAGCGGGTGCTGGCTGGGCAGGCCACTGGCAGCAGCAGCCTCACAGCACCCTGCAGGGAGATCAGCAGGGAAGTTGGCCAAACGTGTACAAAATGTTTCCATTTAAAATAATAATAATAAGTACATTTTTAAAAAGCATCACACCTCAGGATTGGAGCATTGGTGTCCTAATGCTTTTGCAACACCCCTGGCTCTCCAAAGCAGCAGGGCTTGGAGAGATCATCTGTTTCCCCAAAAGCAGCGGTAGGTATCCATTATTAAAAGTAATCGCAGGATCTGACAGCTTCATGAAAGTAATCTCACCTTTGCAGATAAACAGCTGGAAACAGAGCACGGAAGAGCTCTTCTGTCTCCAGGGGATGTGCCAACAGGTGAGACAGCAAAACCCCATTTTTTTGGGAGCACAATGAGGTGAGAAGGCAGATGTGCAGCATGCAGCCCACGCATGCAAATGCAATGGTTTCCCTTCTGCACTCCCATCACTTTTTTTTTGAACCTGTACAAGGACGCTGCTGTGTTGCTGATTACACACTTTGGTGAGCAAGCTGGGGGATCACTGCTCTCACACAGACAGTGCCAACCCCCGCAGGCAGCTGCTGCTGCGCCCAAGCCTCGCAGTCAATCCTGTGACCAGCACTGGTGGGGTCTGCACCCGGCGCTGGCACCAGTTCTTTGCTGCAGCTGGGTGGGCTTTCCCCCAGCATGGCCCAGCAAGGGCACGGCATACGGTTTTGATGTCATTGCCTCAGCACATGGAGACCTCATGGTCAGAGCATCCCTGTCTGGCACAGGCTGACATGGCCTCTATGTCCAAATTTAATTATTATTTTTGCAGGGCGGTAAATGAGCAGATCAGTGTGGTCCCATCCTGCCCAGGTCCACCTCGGGGCCAAGGCTGTGGTTGGGGTTGCACTGTCCTATTTCCACACCCTGGAGCTATTCTGGAAGAAAACCTCAGGGCCAAAAATAAATAAAGAAAACAAAACCAGAAGGACACTTTGAGCGTGGTGGGGAGAAGGCAAGGGTGCTGCTGCAGCCAAGGAAAGGGGCACCCCTGCCATGCAGCACCAGGCCCAGCCACCTCCAAAATGTGCATGGGGGGCACTGGAGGCAGATCTTGCTCCAGCTCTCACTTCTCCCCACATGCCGTCAGGGACAGGAGGACGTGGACCACAGCCACGACCTGGGGAGCCAAGTGATGAGCAAGAACAGCAACAGCATACGAATAAGGCATTCCTCTGTCGTGCCTCTTACCTCTCACAGCACAAAACCAAATGCAAACCAACGTCAGCTGGGCACGCAGTTTGTTATTTTTTTGCAAACGGTTGATTTTAGAATAAAAGCAGGAGGAGAGAATACTTAAAACGCACCATGCATCAACTTCAGTTATCAGTACGCAACTGGCCCTCTGCAACTAAGCATTTTATACAATTTTCCTTTTTCTCTGAGATAGGAAACCAGGTACAGGAAATTAATTCTACTTACGCAAATCACGGGCCACGAGTAGTTCTGTAACGTGCACTTTGAAGCAGCCTGAGCTCCAGCAAACAAAACCCCAGCAAATAACTGAGGCAGGTCCTAGCGTTATCACAAATCCCACCACTTGCCACCACTCAGGTCCCCATGTGTTTGAGCAATATCTGTGTACCATACTTCCTCTGGTTTTTTGGTTGTTTTATTTATTTTTTTTCTCGGGAGGAAGAAGTTGCACACTAGCTAGAATAAGTTACCAGTGCTGGTCCCAGCACCAGTCTACTGCCTCCATCCACATGCGAGAGCCCTCGAACATAGCCACACAACAGAAACGGGAGTAAAATAAACAAATGAACTCCCCCAAAGGCCCCATTTTTTGGAGAGCAGGCAGAGAGCCCATGTTCATTGCAGAGGTACCAACCGACAGCCTGCACACCCAGCTCAGGGACCGAGCTCTCTGCCGAAGTCAAATCAGTGTCCCTGGACAGCTGGACATCTGGCTGGTGTGGTGGAAAGTTGCTACCCATGCCACGCTGGCGATGGCTGCCTACCTCCCTGCCACTGCACACCTTGCTTCAACCTGCAAAAAACCCTGCCTTTGGGCTTAAAAAGTTGCTATTTGCGGTGTGCCAGCGTGAACTGCTGCTGCACTTGCACTGGCTATTCGTTATTGTGTATCCATATATATTATTATCCATATATACACAGGTAAGTACATGTTTCTCGCAATAAGTACGTTAACATTCAGGCACTCGTTTTATTTTCAAAAAAGGTGACTTTGAAAGTTTTTGTGCTATAACGAACCTCCTTTGCTCTGCAAGTGAAAGGGTCTGGGACAGGAGAGGGCAGGTGCTGCCTTCCCTCCCCAGTCGCAGGTTCAGCTCCTGTTTTCGGCAACCTGGTGCCTTCTGCTAAAACAAAACACCAGCTCTTTGCAGCTTTGTATTTCAAGGTGTGAAAACAGAAAAGCCTGCGCTGCAAACCACTTGCTCTCTCTGCAGCTCTAAGGTCTCCATAGCAAATCCAGGGGCGCAGTACAGGTGGGTGACAACGCTTGTGCTCTACGTGCCACCCTGTGGTGTCCGACTTCTGGGAGCAGTACTGGGGGGACCACAAAACTCCCAGGACACGGTTGAGCTGGGGAGGGGAAAGTTATTTGCCATTGAAGTGCATGGCAGTAAAGGGAGCTGGAAGAAAAATTTCCTTACGGCATTCACAATGTGTGTAATATTTTGGAGTTTCACTGAGGTCAGAGGCTGTTTTCCCATGGTTGATTGTTCAGATTGACGGCAGCAGCAATTCCGTCAGAGGTTTTTCCTCCCCATTGAAAAAGGCAGAGAAACACAATCAAACTCTCCTGGCCTCACCACACGCTTGGCAAGGAGCAGTTCCTGTCACTGAAATCCATCACAGGGGGCACAGAAGAGACAACCCCATTGGATTGTTTCTCCCATAGATATTGCCATTTTTCTAAAGACAAACAGGGCCAAAGCCCTACAGCCAGTTGTGACACTCAGCCCACCATGGGAAGCCCAGGGCACTTGGCTGCACTGCCAAAAAAGCTGTTGCTGGATGGAGAGGTGCTCTGCAAGTCGTAAGGGTCACTCTGTTTCTCCCACAAAAGCCAGGGAGATAAGAGGGTTGAATAAATGTAGCTTTAGTGCTGTGGCTGCCCCAAGTACAGCTGCTGCAGCCGGACTCGGTGCTGCTGCCTCCCAACGCTTCGGACACACCAGCTACTTATTAAAAATAGATTATTTTTTTTCTTTGTGGAAAAGACAAAAAAATAAACAAGAAACCTTTCTTTTAAGATGATGCAGACTCATGTTTTCACAAACTCAAATGTGACCAAAAATATCTGCTTTAAATGGCGTTGCTGACTCCTGGGTAAATCACTGCGTTCAGTTCTGGAGGCCACCCCCAACGCACAAAAAATGCCATGTGGGTGGATGAGAAAAACACATACGTTGATGTGGACATTTTTTATCCTTGCCTAACCCACCAGGCAAGCTGACCCTTACAACTTTATCACACAATCAGCCTGAAACAGGATGCAGGAACACCTCCAGTGATAGCAGAGCCCACAGCCAACCTTCCCAGCTGCTTTCCCTGTCTGCCGGACAGCAGTGAGTGGAAGCACTCCCCTTAGATGCTCACCCTGCACAGGCATGTGCCGCAAAAAACCAAATGCAAGGGCTGCTGCTAAAAATGCCTTAAAATCCTCGAAGCAAGCATCTTTTGGCCATGCTATCTCTGACCGCTTAAAACCTCACCCCATGAAGCTCTGACCACCACCAAGCCCCTCTGGATGGCAGGCAGGGTAGCCCTGCTTGCTCACGGGTAAACAGCATTTGATGGGGACAGCCTCGGCCACCAGTGTCCCCAAAAACCTGCCAATCCTCACAGATATGTGATGCCAGATGCCGAGCACATCCCTGCACAGAATCACCGTGAGTGACTCCCTCCCTGTGCTCAGGCGGGAGGTTTCCCCAGGGAAGGGCTGAGTTTCTCCCCCACTGCATTACCCGGACAGACAATCCGTTGGGAAGCCGTCCCAGCAGGACTGGCAGGCAACAGTCAGCTCTGGCACCAGCTCCCTGGCCTTTGGGGAGCAGCCAGACAGCAGGAGGCAAATTTTGGGCCTTGCTGGCAGGGACGTGCGTGCAACCACAGCGTGTCCCCTGGGAAGTCACACGAAGGGGATCCACGTGCAGAGGGAGCGTAGCCGGCAGGCGCACTCACCCCCTGCTCAAACTAAAGCCAAATCAACCCAGTTTTTTTTCCTCCATGCATGAAACAAGGAGGACATGTGCTTGCCATCTCCTTTGCCAGGGGCTGATTGCGAGTAGCCCCCTCCCAAGATGTGTCGTGCTGCCTCTCTTGCCCCAGCTCCGCTCACACAAGGATGAGGACAGACGGAGGGTCACGCACAAAGTGCACAAAGCAGTTTCAGGGAGCCCATTTCATCCTGCCTTTGCGATGTCTCAGCCATCCTGCTCATGGGCTGGGCTCACCACAGAGCTACAGAGCACCCCTTGCTTTCCTGGAGGGACCTGAAAAAAACCCCTCCTGCTCCCCATCCCCACCAGTTGTCCCCACTCAAACACCATCTCTGATGGGTCTGGGGACGTGCCTCGGCCCGTGAATGGAGCTGTCACCGAAACATCCCCGCTGCCTGAGCAGCAGCACCGCTTGCTGGAGATGGGAGGGTTCACAGCAGCGCCCAACCCTGTGCTGCCGCGGCGAGCGACCAGCAAACACATCATTACTACAATTTTAAACCAAAGGGACAGCTGCTGCCCAGCCCTTTTTGCACCTCTGGGCTGTAGCCAAACCCATGCTCACTGTCTTTCACCCCAGTGGTGGGGCTGTGCACTAGCATTTTGGTACCTGCGACCCTGACAGGCATCACCACCGTCACAGCATCACCGCCGTCACAGCATCCCCAACCTAATGCAAGGAGTCCAAGAAACAAGAGACAAGTCACAACCTCACAACCAAAGTATCCACTGTGAAGTGGAGACCAGTGGGGCAGAGGAGGCAGGGTCAGGAAAGAAGCTCATTCCCAGGGCAGCAGTGTGGGGAAGCTGCACTTTTCAGAGCTGACCTCATACAGAAGTAGAAAAAGCCTAGACAGGATGGAAATTAAAACATAAATTCCACAAAAACCAGGAGCTGTGCAGCTGTTCAGCTCCCGGTTTTTGTAGCAATGGAAAGAGTCTACAAATTAAGTGCAGTTTTGCTATAAGCAGTAAAAAAGTATTTCATTTCTTTAGTGGTTCTTGAATTCGGTATGGCAGTGCCCAGCAATGGCAGCACTGACCCGAGATAGATGAAAGGCACGCACCAGCTCACACCAACCCCTTGGAGGCTGTCCCCTGCAAAGCCTTAACACCACGCTGTACAACTGTGCAGCTACACAACGGCTCGCAGCTTCCCCTGCCAGCAGCAATTCCCATGCCGTACAGCTTGCCATGCGTATGTGAACAAGTAAGAAGGGCCTGGATGGGATTTTAAACAAACAATGCATTGTTTTCTTGCTTGCTGCTAGGAGAAAAAGAATAAAAGGTACACTGAGTACAAGAGGCTTCACCTGTGATCTAACAGCCCATGACAACCCCTGCATCTCTGCTGCAGGGGATCTGGTGCCAGGGGCCACCACAGGCACCCAGAGACAGCAGTCCAGGAAAGCCCCCGTGTCCTGAGGTATCTCCTTCCCAGAGCTTCAGGAAGAGCAGAACAACCCTTGCTCACTGCAGCAGGTGATGGCTGTAATATAGCAAAGCTCCAGGCCCAGCTCATTGGGGTCATTAGCCAGCTTTTCCACCCCACTTTTGGGTCACCTAGGGGCAGAAGTGGCCCTTGGGGTGCCTGGAAATAGGGGGGTAGGAACACCCCTCAGCCTCTGCTTTCCCTCTCACCATGCTGCAGCTCCCCATGCAAACAGCCTGCCCTTTGCTCCCCAACTGCTCTGGTCTGACCCCAAACCACAGCACTCAACTGCCCCTGGGAAAGAAAAACCCACTGTGGAGTTTGATAGTTTTAATGGTAGTTAAAGAAATCAACAGGGTACATCTCAGCTTTGAAATACAAGTGCAAAAAGGATACAACTTAATGCTTTCTGTACATTTCTTACAAAATATTACATACATCCCATACTGAAGTGGTACTTCACACACTGTTGAGCCCACGCACAGCGTGTGCACACCAGCTGTAGCTTTTCCTCCTTTTGTGCAGGATGTGGAGCTAATGGAAATCTCCCGTTGGAGTCTGGGCAGACAATTTTTGGGAAGTGGTAGGTAAATACAAGGAGTGAACACAGGGACCTTTCTGCCCATCATGTCCAGGCGCAGCTCCCAGCATCACCCTGCTGACTCTTGCAGCTCTCAGCTGCTCTCCGTTTTGGTATAGGAAATGCCTTTTCTCACTGTGGTTTGGCATTTTCCCTGTGTCTGGCATCACCTTCCTCTTCATGCCCTGTGTAGTGTGCCCTGGCGTACCTGCCTCCATTTTATCCACAGCATCTTCTCAGGAAGAAGTCAACCAGGCTATATAGCAAATAAATTAAACCCCTCCTCCCCCCGTGCCCCCCAGTACCGACAAGGCCGTGGGGCATGCGTCAGTACCCATCCTGACAGTCGTTGTCATCATAGTCGGCAGCAGGCTTGTTGCGGTAGGCGCCCGGACGCCGTTTGCGGCTTCCTCTCTCTAGGCTCTGCAGCGAGCTATTGTCCCCACGGCTGCTGGACTCACGGGTGGTGTCCTCCTGGGATTGGCTCTCCTCATCATCATCATCTTCCGGGGACTCACTGTTGTTGCTCTCTGTGGACCTGCTCTCCTTGTCTACACTGTCCTCTTGGCTGCCGCCATCCTCTGGGGATGCACTCTGGCTCTCGGCTGATGTGCTTGACACATCCCCGTCAGGGTCAGAGTCATTCTCATCCTCCTTTGACTCCTCCACAGTGTCCTCTGTGGACTGGCTCTGGTCACCATCATCTTCCCTGGACTTGCTCTGGTCGCCCTCGTCTTCACCAGACTCACTGTCAGGCACAGACGGAGCACTCCTGTCCTCAGCAGACTCCTGGTCCTCCTGCCCTTCCTGAGACCAGGTGCCTCTGCGCTCACTTGATGTGCTCACCACCTCATGGGACGTATCTTCTGGGGACTCCCCCAGCTCTTCATCCGACTGGTCAACAGTGCTCTCCCTGGACTCACTGCCCTCTCCCTCCCTGGAGGGGCTGTCCTCACCATCCCCGTCCTCCCTAGAGCGGCTGGTGCTGTTTTCCTCTGACTTGCTGGCAATAGGCTCTTCCGACTGACTGTCATCCTCTGTGGATGGGCTGTCTTCCCCTGAGTCAGTGTCCTCCACCTCTGGGGACCTGCTGTCACCTTCCTCCCAGTGGTGGGAGCCAGCCCCCCAGCCATTCTCTCGGCTGCTCGCTGGGGCACGAGGGCCAGCACGGCGCCCCTTGTAGCTGCTACCTGGGCTGTCGAAGACAGAGGGATCATCGCCCTGCATGGCTTCATCCTCAAAGTTGTAGCTCTCCTCCTCCTCCTGGCTGCTGCTGCTACCCCCTCCCCACCTGTAGGTCTGCTCATACCGGCTGCCAAGGTAGTTCCTGTACTGCTGGTGGTCTGCCCCAACGCTCTCACTGCTGCTACTGCTGCTGCTGTCGCCATGCCCTCCACCAGCCCTGGCATCCCCACCGCCAACGTCATGGCTGTGTTTGCCTTCCCCATCAGCACCAGCCACGTAAGTAGGACCTTCGACCCCCTCTTCTTCCCCGTCCTGGTTGAAGGTGTCGTCCCCACTGTCATCCTCCTCATCCAGGAGCCCGCCAGCATGGGAGGGAAGCCCATTGATTCCAGTGCCGTGGTGCTCTCGGTTGTCACCATCATGAGCATCATGTGCATCTTCCTCCTATGGAGGTGACAAATGGAGACAAATGCAATGGCAGGTCACAGGTGCTATCAGGCCAAGTGCTACCCTGACTGACAGCAGATCTGGGGCTAATTGCACTTTCCTGGCAAAGTAAAACACACCTCTCCACTTACTCACCAGGAAACCAAGGCCGTTCCCCTCCTGGGTACTCTTTTCCTTGTGGTCCACCCAGTTCAGATGCTGAGCCTCCCCAACTCTTCCTCCTTTGTCTTGGCCACTGTGCTCATTCAGCTCCTTGCCCACGGCATTCCCACCCACTGGGTCCCTGGCAAGGGCATTGTCCCCCCTCTCCACACTGGCAGGAAGAAGTCTGCCATCTCCACCACCCAGGAGGTTGCCCAGTTTGTTGATATAATCTTCATTTCCTGTGTCCTGGAGGCAAAACACGACACAGTGCCTTGGTTTACTAAACACCACCGCACGTTCACTGCTACTGCTGCAGGGGGATACATTGCTCCTAAACCTGCAAACACTCAAGTCTTTTTAATTGCTCACACCCCAGCCCTTCAGTTGTTTCTGCTGATGCAAAAAAAAAAAAAAAAAGAAGTAGCCATCAACAAAAAGGCAACCCAGAAAAGTACAAACCATGATGGTTTGGAGCACAGAAACAGCTTTTTCAGGACCAACGCAGCAGAATGCATCAGGTGAATTGGGAACATGCACAGGAAGGCAAGGCAAAATGAGACTAAACCAATAGAGCTTGAAAAGCATGAGTAGACAGGCAAAGTTCAAAGACCCGCAGAAGCAGCAGCTTTTTCCTCAGGTGCCAGGTCCAAGGATGCCTGCCCAGAGATGGATCCCCATCCCAGACTTCCTCCATGGGCAGCTGCCACCTGTGGGACTGGGCCACCCCCCAGCTTACCTCCTGCTGAGCACTGCGGCGGGGGTGGGCAGACTGATGGCTGGGCACCTAAACACATCCAGGAGACATCTGATCAGTGATCAGTGCGCCTTGGCTGGGCGAAACTGCTGGGGTTTGGGGTTTGAGTACCTGTCCAGTGGGTACTTACGGGATGAGCGCAGGCGACGGCCCAGAGGAGCAGCAGCAGGAACGCAGCCCTCATGTCAGTTGTGGTCCCTGTGGCTGCAAAAAGAAGCAAAGTATTTGCATGTGCTCCTGTCTATAACTTGGCCCCACAAAGTCCCTTCAACTGATACAGCCTTGCCATCCCAGCACGTGTTGCTCAGCCTAGCATGTCATCAAACAAGCCAAGGATTTGTGACCCCTCCTGGCATCTCCTGTGCAGGAATCTTGCTTTAGTTTGGGATTTGAAATACCTGACAATGTTCTTGCAGATTATTTGTCTAAGCATCACTAAAGAGTGGGAAAGCTCCTCCAAATTCCCCATTCTCATGGTAATGTCACCCACCACCCAGCCAAGCTCAGTGGCCACGATGGGAGCCAACACCACAGATGGGCAGCACCAGGAGACCGTGGGCTGCAAAGCTGCACCTTCCACCCAGCATGGTCCCCACCCCATAAAACCTTCTGCTGCCCCGAAGTGGAGCACCCTGGTAAGATAACCCTGCAGAGAGTTATATCCCCAGCGGGTCAGTCTGGCATCCCAGCGGCACTGCTGCCAGCACAGGCAGGTAAATCAGCGGGGGGCTTTCTTCCAACTCTGCTCTCATTTTCCAAGTCCATTAAGCAGCCCAGCACTGTGTCCCCACAGGGCACGCTAACTGCACTGCACCCTGCACCCAAAACGTGCTGGAGCAAAGAGCCATGATCCTGATTTCTTCCCTTACCAAGCAACATCTACATCCCAGCTTACACGTGTCTCCTGCTTTCTACCCCCATCCCCAGATGTTGCCATTTTGGCTCCAGGCACTGCCAAAGCAACCCAAAGAAACTAAAACCTTTACCTTGAGGCGTGGTGCAAGCTGGTGTCTCCTCTGGTGGTCAGGATGGGGCAAGGTGGCTGCCTGTGCTGGGATGCCCTGGGCTGTGTGACCTGGCGTGGTGGCGCGGGCATTTAACTGCTGGCCGGTGCCGGCCCCGGGCAGGGGGCAGCCAATGGCACCAGCGGGCAGCACTGCCGTGCGCGGAGGTGTCACCGGGAACTGGCCTCCCACGCTTCCTCTGGCCTCCACTGGGACGCTGGCCCTAAAAAAGCTCCTTGTGGTTGCAGGATGACGAGATGGACTGTCAGTTAATGACTGACTGTGCTGGCCCTGTGTTTTGACTGCTAAATTTATTCTGTTCACACACTTCCCGCCGTGACACACACAAACAACTATGGTGTCGCCCACGCCAAGCACCAGACCCCATCCTGGGGATGGCATACTCCTATGGGGTGCACTTGGGAGAGGGACCCGCACGGGACCATTCCCCTGCCAGGACTCAGCCTTTCCCTCTGCCTCAGGGCAGGAGAACCAAAACACCTTGCTAGAAGGAGAGGACATGCCTATTTTCATACCCACACACACACTTATGGAAGGGAGAAAGGAAACATTAAATGGAGGTGCGCAGGGATGATCCCACCCCCGGCACTTCTTCCAGCTGCCGTCTGGGGGATGAAACCTCTGCACTAGAAAACACGGACAAGAACACGTGCCCATGGGCATGTACATGCAATTATATATATGAGTACATATACATGCACCACAGTGCAGTGTTTCTTGGTGCAGACTGGATTGTTTACTCCAAACAATGCAATAAGCCAGCAGCACAGGTCTCCCCTACTTGCTCTCAGGTAATACAAGAGGCAGTTTGCAAACGTGTGCACACACGCGTACCCTGAAATAGTCCGACCGCACCTCTCTGCCCGTATGGATTAGGACAGGACCAGCACACCCCAGTCTGTGGCGGAATACTGAATATTTCAACCTGGCTTTTCCCTCTGTCCCAGCCTGGGCGGAAGGAAGGTGACTTCCTTGCCTGTATTTGGACATTACTAAATCCTCTGTGCCAGCAACACCCCTGCCCTGCTAATAAAAACACACCACAAGCCCAAATAGGTTGCTTTGAAGCAGGTTATGCATCTCTGCTCTGCAAGCTGGATCCTTGGTGCAGGAACCCAAATTCCCAGAGGCGGGGGCACTGCCCAGGGGATGTGGCAAGGGCTGCAGATTTACAGGGATTCACAGGGGACACTGGCACTGCAAAATAAGTGACTTAAGGAAACTTTGAGCAGGGTCAGGATTGAGCTAGGGCTCTGTAAACCACAGATTACCTGAATTTGTCTGGGATGTATTCGCAGATAACACCATTCAGAAAGCACTCCCTGGTGCTGTGACCCCACCGTGGCTCAACAGAGTATCTTGTGAAACCAGACATGTCAGTCTGCTGTTGTGGATGCCTGCTGAATTTCATTCTCCAAGATCTCCTGCCTTCTGTCCCCATCGTTACCAGCCAGGGGACCTGTATGTCTGCCCTGTGAGGACTGTGCATGGACCATGGAGGTGCTGCGAGCATCTTTTCTCTCCTTTCTCCTGTGCCCCATGCAGGGAGGCCCTGCTGCCACCCCAGCCTCGCTGCTCTCCCCACGGCCCCTTGCTCTCAAAACGGGCACCATCAAGCTGCTCACTCTCACACACACACACCTTCGGCAGATGTTTTCCCTCTTCTTTCCTATCTGACCCCTGCTGCAGATACTGTGGGATGTATTTTCCTCTTGACCTGCGACAAAATTATACCCCTGTCCCCAGACAGATAGGAGTTCATGTTGCCAGCCTTTTTTAGGCATCTCCAACAATTATCATGTTTTGTTGTTTTGTTTTGGTTTGGTTTTTTTTACATCAAACCTGCATTTAACTCAGCCCCCAAAGACCTGGTGCTGCCTCGTGTCCAAGCATCACTGTGTGAGAAGGGGACAAACACCAAACTGTGCACACTCAGCTTTTGTCTAACACAGGTCCCTTGCTGCCCCACCAACTACCTGCCTGGAGGTCACCTCCCTCCCCTATGGTGGCCCTGAAACACCTGTGGCACCAATGCACTCAACAGCACTCGCTGCCAGCACCCTGACCTGACCACAAGTCCCTGCAATAGCCCTGGGTCAAATTACCAAGGTCTGTCCCCTAAATCCCTTCCAGAGAGCATCCCACAGTATCAGCCAGAGTGCTCAAGCAGTTCTGCCTTTGTTGTGCAAGGAAAAGTAACCCCAGCCCACACACTGTAACCTTGCAATAAGCCTTAAAAAAAAAAAAAAAAAACCCAGCCCAATCCAATAATATTTTTGATTATTGTTATTACACCAGAGGTGAGAAATGCACTGAGGGTGGGGGAAGCAGCTATCTGACCAGTGTTTTAAATGCCACTGTGCATTTCCCCAAGCCCTGCTCTCATGCGATGCTCAGTCCCTGGAGATGGCCAGGACGGGAAGCAGCAGGGCAGGGTATATGGGGGAAACCTGGCCAGGCTGCAGCCGGCACACTCAGGTTACTGAAGAGGAGGTGACTGAGTCAGAGATGAGAGGACTGGCAGAGCTGGTAAAAAGATGCAGGGATGACACTTTTCTGTTTGACAAGTTGGACTGTGTGGTTTTCAGGAGGACAGAGAAAAGATATGAGCACAGACAGCAGGAGGGATTAGAGATGCCAAAACCAAGATAGAAGTTGGCAGTGCAGAGAGCAAGCTGACGGTGGAGGCGCATAACAGCTGTCTCCTCCTCCGACAGACATCTCAGCAGCAAAAACTCAAGAAATTAATATTCTTCCAAAAACCCCACCATTCCCTCTGTTGTTTTTTTTTTAAGTTCAAGGTATTTTTGTAGTACTGACATTGCTGGTGCACTTCTCTCCTAATTATACCTATGGTTTTTGACAGCGGCATCAAAAGGAAAAGGAGACGAACGAACTGGAGCAGGAAAGACCAGAATGGTGGCAGAACTCAAGGCACGTGTCCTTGGCCCTTTTGCAAACACTCAACACCAGCTCTTGCCTTACGCTCAGATCCAAATCCAAATCTTTTTGCTGAGCACTACAATGGTGCTGTGTTTTCAACTGGAAAAGAAAGGAAAAAACCTTACCTCCTAAATATTTCCCCTGTACATTCCACATCGGCACCAGGAACTACCCAGTGCCCAAGGGATTCATTCCTGCACTGCTCCTCTAAAAAAGGGTGCTCAGCCTTGCACACCAGCCAGGTTCCCACAATGTTACCTGCTTTGCAGGTGGACAGACCGCAGCTGGTAGCTGCCAGCACAGGGGGGAGAAGCAGCCTGGCTTCGGCCCCTCTGCACATGCAAGGGATGTGGGCAAAGGTGTCGTGCCTGGTCCCTGAAGTCTGAGCAAATGCTGTGAAACCTGCATTTCATAGCATTAATGTGACGACACAATGCAATGGCTAATGATAACATTTCAGGTGTTTGAAGAACAGCATTGATATTTCAACTCCTCCCAGCAGCAAGCCTCAAAGCTACAAATGCTGTGATATATGTGAGATGGAAATTACCGTTGTCTTTTCCAGTGCACAGAAGCGTGTACAAACCTGGTTTGCTAAGGCTTTAAGATGTGCTATTTCTCCTCACTGGAAAAAAACACATGGTAGGAGCCTGAGACCTGGAGCCCTGAGTTACAGACCCACACAGGGCCCACCTAATACTAAACCCCTACACAAGACAGCCAGCACAGGGGTGGGATCATTAATTAACCCACCCTTAAGGTGTGCCTACCATGGAGTTTCCTTTACAGCCAGAGAAAACAAGCACTTTTAAGGCACCAAACATTTGCCCTATTTCAGGCTGAAATGCATTGCAGACTGTTTGAAGTCTACGTGACACAGCTGAAGGAAGGCAACCAGCACGCTTATCTTGTCCTACCAACAAGATGCACCACACTCTTTCCTAGCACAAGTGCAGGGCAAGTTCCTGAAACCCCTCTCCCTACCTGCCATGATAGCCCCACACTCACTTCACTTCCTTTTCTAGTATTTTTATACTGCCCTCCTCTGAGCAGCGGGCTCCAGGCAAATGTTTTTTCCTCAAGAAAATGCCACGCAGAGGCACTTGTCAAAACGAGACCTGTCTCTCCTGGAGGCTGCATGCAGATGGGCTGGGCAGTAAGGACCCAGCCCTGCAGAGTGGGCTCTGTGCAAAGAGGAGCACTGAACTCTCAAAATTAAGACCAACTTTGAGAGAAATGATGTGATTGATTACTTTTTCCAGATGCATGATGTGCTTCCCTAACAGGTGCCAGCTCCATTTCTTTTACAGGACCCAAAAGTGCTACTTGTGAATAATTTAGGTACACTCTTATTGCCAGTTGCTGGTTTTCAGCACGCTCAACCATCACACGCAAAAGCCCCTTCCCAAATGCCTGCAGCAGCTGAGAAGTACAAATGGAAGCGCTTAGCCCCTTGCATCTCCATTTTTGGGGACATGACAAAGGTGGGCCCTCCACGGCCCCCATGCCTCCTCACCACCTATGTGCCTCCACGCACATAGCTCCAGCCTCTTCTGGGCAGAGGAGCCACAAAACCAGCACATCGCCTTGACAGTTTGTTTGGATGAAGGTTCACAGGTGTTGTACCTTCTCTGTGCTGCTTTGAAGTTTGTGCTTCTACTCGTTACCAGAGCAAAATGCACGGAGCAGTAATTGGTATTTGCATTGTGCCCATTGCAGCTGGAAGTCATGACTGAGCAAGAACTTTGTGCCATCTCTGCCAGAAATGTGTGACCAGATTCTCAGGTCCTATAAATCCATATTCATCAGCCAGCTTGGCTGAATTAACTAATTTGAGACCATGACTTCATCAGCTGTGGACTAGGTGCCTGGTTTCTGTCTGGCCACTGTCAGATTTAACACACATTCCCGCACATAGGCACTGCTGCAGCTTGCTGCCCTTGGTCAAAATAAGGGCAGGGACAGGCGCCCAGCTCCGCCTCGCATCAGGGACCGTACTGACACTGCTGGCGTGGGCACCGGCCAGCCCTACTGCAGCTGGGCTGTCCGTAGCTCAGCACTGACAGCCAGTAATCACAGCGACAGCAATGGGTAATTATGGCTCCTAAAATTCCATTCAGAGTACAGTATCTTCTACAATCATTCCCTGCTCAGAAGTCAGCCCCCTGGGAGGTGGGAGCGATAAGTATTTGCCAATCACAAGCTGGGAATGGAACGCTAACAGAGCCTTCTTAACTTGAAAAGCCCTCTCCAGCCATCTCCCTGCGCTCTTCCCTGCTCCAGCTGGAATTGCAGAGATCCATGCCAGACACCAGCAAAGCAGCGCAATGTCGGTGCTCTCAGGAAATAAAATACAGCAATGAGCCGGGGCCAGCTTTGCCCTCGCGTGAGCTGGCAGCTTGGGGTGACCTGCTCCAAGCTGGAGGTTTGAAATATGGCCAACTGCATTGTGCATGACTCTCAGATGTCTGCAAATGTTTCACAGTACTCTGATTCCTTGTTGGAGGGGAAAAAAAGAAAAACAACACGTCAGAAGGAAATGACTGATTGAAATGATTGTATGAAATAGGGACTGCATGAGAGTGAACAGGTGATGCAGAGGCATAGGCTGCCCAGAGTGGGCAAAGAGGTCAGGACAGGGTTGGCAACTCGAGCAGTGAAGACAGAAGGCCAGACCCTTCCCCTCCAGGAGGGCAGTCAGCACTCCTCTGGTTCCCGGACTGTCATTATGGCTCACTTGGTCTAAGTTTATCACTGTTCGGAGTAGCTGGACTGGAAGCATTACCACAGTCCCCTGGGAGCCTGGAAAAGCTGGATAGACACCGTCAATGCTGCCCTGAGCAAGTGACCAGCAGCAATTTGACTCATACCTCCAAAAGACAGAAGCCAGTTTGCAGCGTTTTCACTATGAGCTTCATCCCATGAAGCCACTGAGCAGTTTTGTGCTGGGCCAGCCCAGCCTTCAGCCAGCCTCCTGGGTCAGAGTGCGCAGCTCCATCAGAGGACAACAGAGGAAGGTGGTCCCCATCACTGACTAACCTTGTGAGTGGAAAGCCTGCCCCATAGTCAAAGCATCATCTGTCGTGACACGGTCTGAACACTCCTTGTAGATGTGTCCCGTGCCAGGCCCCACTGGAAAGAGGGTTAACAAACCCTTGTACTGGCTTGGGATGATAAATGTTATCTCCAAGTTTGTCCAGTTTGCAATGAACTAAATTCCTGAAATGCTTGACCTGAGATGTTCTCCCCAAATGCTGACAGCATGCTTTTCCTTAACCTTATTCATCCTTTTTAATCTTCAAAATGTTAACAACTTAAAAAAAAAAAAAAAAAACAAAACCAAAAAACCCAAAAACAACCCCAAAAACCAAATCAAAACAAAAAACACTACCAAAACCCAAGCAACCTAACACTCACCCCCTGCCCCCCATCCAAACAGAGAAGTCTTAACCAATACAACCATAGAAAATAAAAGCAAAACAGAAAATATTAAATCTGGGACCGCAGAAGCACTTTCCAACCATCAAGACCTAATTCTTTATATGCAGATTTCCTCATGTGCTTACAAAGTAATTAATCCTTCATTGTTCAAAATCCTACCCAAGTCCTGCTGTAGGGCCACATCATGCATTGGGTGAGTTTCCTTTTGAGCTGAGCTCATTCAGCCCAGCATCCGCACCACACACAGCCAAACTGCTCATCCCATGGCAGAGAAGGGAATCAGACCTTCCAGGAAGAGACGCTTAGGGCAGAAGAGGGAGGAGAATAGAAAGTCCAAAGTTACCCACTTCCTTGGAGTACAGGGACAGAGGAGGAGGAATCCAGATGTGTCCTTGCCTACCCACAAACACCTTAGACAGAAGGGAAGCCTACAGCTTTACAATATCTAAGGAGCCCCATCGCTGCCCTGCTGCCCTCGCCAGCCAGGAAGGCACCGTGTTTCTCCTATTTGATTCATCAGGAACAGCTTCATTTCCAATGCCAAAATGCTTAGCAAACCCTAAAAGCATTTCACAGGTGTTTTGGCAAATCCTTTTAACTTAGTTGATGATCTAACCCTTTATTAACTATTATTACATGAGTCCTGTAGTCACATCTTTCATGATATTCCATGTTGTATAGGAGTCTATATAATAAAAACCCATAGAAGTTATTCTACGTTGCATAGGAATCTACAGGCTTGTGTTAAACTGCTTTCAGTAAGAAACAAGTATGAAATCCAATGAGATGTTTCTTGGTCTTCCTTAGTTCCTAAAAGAGTGTATAAGTACTGGGGGCAGGGACAGGAGGGAAGCAATGTTTTGAATGTCAGAGGAACAAAGGAAAACCTGGAATGTAACTAGAAATACTTTTGCCGAAAACAACACGTGGGGTTGTAGGTGACAAACCCATATGAGGGCTCCAGCAGCATCTGAAGCGCTGGTGTGTGTTTCCCAGGGAGACCACGCAAGGCGCGTTGCCAGCGCACTAACAGGCAGCTTGGGAACATCACCCCAGCACTTGACAGCAGCCACCCCTGACGCTGAGACAGGAATCTGCGTTTCTGCTCCACATTCACACAGACTGCAATACGAATCAAATCTTACTGCTTTTAAGACCTAGATTTGGAAGATCTATTTATTCACCCCAGGAATCAGTTTACCTGATTCAGATACTAGTTATAGGGCTGGATCAACCATTCACTCTCAACAACAGGATGACTTTAACGCTCTTCCTCCTTTGATCTGTTAATGAACAAAGCTTTTTTGCCCCCTAGCTGTTCTTTGTAATTCTGTACAAATCAATTTAAATGAGCACGCTGTAAATGACAGACTGAAGTCTTACACAACAGACTAATTCTGCTGGACAAGTACATTCACAGTCTGTTAAACTTCCAGCTGAATTTAATGCTACACCTCAAAGGAGTTATGTATGAGTGATTACACGTGCTGATCACAACCTATTGACTCAGGCTATTTCCTCTTCACTATTCCCACTGGAAACCCCTCTTGTCACACAATGCTTTTTCACTGTATGCTGAACGCACAGAATCCAGCAGGCCTGTGTGGATGAACAAGGAGCTGCTGGACAAGCTCAAGACCAAAAAGGAGGCCTATAGAGGGTGGAAGCAGGGACGGGTAGCATGGGGGGCAGAATATAAAGAAACTGTCCAAGTGGCCAGGAACCAGATCAGACAAGCGAAAGCCCAGGCAGAACTACATCTGGCCAGGCACATCAAAAACAATAAGAAAAACTTCTACAGATATGTCAGGGATAAAGGCAAGACTAGGGAAGTTGTGGGCCCTCTC
>JAOXNH010000031.1:18807345-18820486 GCA_028566575.1 Bartramia longicauda
GCTTTGAGCAACCTGCTCTGGTGGAGGTGTCCCTGCCCATGGCAGGGGGGTTGGAACTCGATGATCTTTAAGGTCCCCTCCAACTCTGACCGTTCTGTGATTCTATGATTACAAAACCAAAAGCCACAAAGCATCTGTTGCAAGCAGGCGCCACTTGTAGAGATTTTCACACTTCCACCAGCTCGCTCTATACCATCGCTATCAAACAGACTGCACAGCCATGGCAACAGCTTCAAAATAGCTAAGAGTTATGCAAGACTCTCCAAGCAATCCTACTTTATTTTTAATTTAGAGCTTTACTCTTCACTTCTCTCCCTTCTTCCTTTTTACAGGCTCACATGCACCACATACAGTACATTGAAACAACACTGAAAAGCTTAGCAAGGACTGGCATCCTCCGTGTTCCACTTTCCCCCAGGCTCACAATGTGACTGCCCTGTCTGATCCCTTAGTTCAGCTCCTCTAGGGCTAGCCAATGTGACAGGAATGATTGCACCCTCTCCCTTTGGCTCCCCTCCCCATAAAAGACTAAATATGTCCCTCCCACACAACGGCTGAGCTCCACTGGCCCAGAGCCTGTGAACACTGAATGGTCTTTCCAATTCAATTAATTCAGCAGAATTACCCTAGTCCATTACCCCTCACCTCATCCCATGGAAGCCTAGGAGATTGTTTCCTCTGGTTTTACCAAGACCCATAGAGTATCATCTTCCTTCATTGAAGATTACAGCAAAACACATTTGCTGAGACAGTCCATATCAGGCACCAAAATCTATCACGGAAAAAGCAGCAAGATTTTGCAAGACTCAAGGATTTTGAACTCATCAGTGGCTAACCAAGAAGGAGCACCTTTTCTGCTGCTATGGTACTGTTTCTTCCTTACTTTTAATTAAAACCTTAGAATGCCTTGTATCTAACCCTCTTCAATTTTTTTTTTTCATTTACTCTGAAATAGCTGAAGCTTTCATAGAGTGTTTGTTTTAAGGATAAATCATTTCAGACATTTATGGCTAGAACAGAAAGAAATGTTCTTTATAAAAAGAAAACACTGTATAGTTATTGTATTGAGGGAGATGACCTTTATCTTACCGCTGTGTCCATTATTTTCCCTGTGATTGTGCGAAACAATAAAGCATTATGCAATGGACAACAACAGTCAAGCAAAAGATGTGCTTCTTGGACCAGCATACAATCGTCCAGCTGAAAGCCACATTGCAACCTGATTTCCCAACACTTGTTGCTATCTCCTGTAATATCAGTTTAGGAAATTTAATCCAATAGACAGGGCCACAAAATGCAGATTCACCCTTCTCTTTTCCCATAAGG
Organism: Bartramia longicauda; assembly: GCA_028566575.1. Lineage (NCBI taxonomy): Eukaryota > Metazoa > Chordata > Aves > Charadriiformes > Scolopacidae > Bartramia > Bartramia longicauda. The sequence goes on from JAOXNH010000031.1 coordinate 18,808,672, forward strand.
GAGAGGAGAGAGAGGCTGGTGGCTCTCTGTGGCTGGTCTTGGAGGAACCTTTCACAAAGTTGTTGGCAGAACTGGTAAAAATCTGTAGCAAAGAGTGCATCCATGAAGGAAATGCAGATTCTGGGAGACAACAAAACCCATCTACTGATATCAAGCACAGAAAATAATTTTGGCTACTGAAGAGGTCTCATTTTGATCCTTCTCAAATTAGATCAAAGCAGGTCTTTTTGGCTTGAACTGGACATAAACTACAAAGGGCTCTGGAAAAAAAAAACAAACTAAAAACACAGATCTCAACAATTAGGGAAAAAAAATCTAGTGGCAGAAGGGATAGATCAAACAACTACATTAAGTTAATGAGAATGGTTTATTTAAAAAACTGTTTTAATGTGTTCTGAAATACTGTTGTTTGGGGTTTTTCTTGCATTCAGCCGTCAAGGACTTGCGGGCAATGGCTTTCGCAGCTGTAAAACTGGTAGCATCAGAGGGATCAATTCTCATTAGCAGTTATTTACTGGTACAGAACAAGTGGAATAGTTTTATGCTTTAGTATTTATTTTCTTATTACAATCTCTTCTTTTACTCAGATGAGATCTCTACCTTTTGTTTTTATATATGTAGACACATGCACCAGCTTAAACACATATATAACATGTATACACACATGCTCTCACAAGGGCTTTTGAAGCAGACCTAGACATAAGAAATGTGATGTTCCAGTTGCAATTTGAGAGTATCATGTGTCATCTTGGTTGCATGGAAAATTCTCCGTTTCCATAATCATGAATTTCCCCTTGAAAACAAAACTCCATCCACTCAGAGTATTAGTGCTGTGATCATCACCTGGCTATGAGGACTACATCTTTACAACACTTATCAGTGAGGATGCGGGCATCAGCATTTCTTGCCAACAAGCTTGATATAACACCAAGCAGAGATCTTTTACAATAATTACAAGACATCCGATGATACTGTAGTCCAAAAAAGTTTCAATTGGATCATTTAAAAAAATCACATTACATGGTTTCTCAACGATACTTAGGGGATATATGAATGAAAGCTCAATTCTGAAACTTCTCTATCATTTTAATAATTGTGAAAGTCATAGTGTTTTAAAACATTTCAGCTGACTCAAGGTTTTACAACAGCTTATTACCCAAGTCTCATCCTCACGAAATGCATATTCACGCCCATTCTACACAATCAGAAACTGAGTTCCAAAGTTGATCCATTGTCTTCCAGATCTCTGCTAAATGCCAAACATCCATACTCGTTAGCGATGGCAGGGGATTGGGCAGCTTCAGCTTCTAGAGTTAGGTCTAATGACAAAAGCCTATGTATGCGGAGTTTTCTGCCAATGCTAGAGCTAAAAGTAGGTCAGTCTTTTGTTTCTTTTGTTAAACATGAAGCATTTGTCACCTTCAGGCACAGCCTTTCCAAGTTAATCACTTCTAGGTGGCATTTCAAAAAGCAAGAGAACCTGCTAGGTCTAAGCTGCCTGAGGTTTGCTATTCCAGTGGCTGACAACAACACTGAATCAGAAACAAAATACAGAGACAGCAGGAAAGACTGCATCGCATCCATTCTTGACATTCTCTCTAATTTCGGATTAAAGATGCAGACTTCCTGCTATAAGCAACGAGAAAAAGTGATTACTGGTGAAATTCCTGGATCTGGTGTACAAAATGCGTAGCTGAGAAGGACATGCAAGACAAGCAGGCATGCCAGGTGCCATTACTTCAAGCCCTCTAGACAAAACTAATGTCATTGATCAGTATTTCAAGTGACTGCTGACACACTATTAGAATGGCAGCCCTTGGGCAGTCTTCTTGTCGGAGATAAGCTACTATCAAGAGTAGTCTCTCTGATTCCCAAGAGTGCATGGCTTGAGTTCCAGCAAAGATGCCAGCAACTGCAGCACCAGGAGGAGTGAAATAACCCGTGAGCAGTAGTCTCCACAACTGAAGGCTGAAGGACACAAGCAGTCATCTCAGCTGAAACTTGAACTGTTGAGTTATAACCTTTGGGCTACCAAACAGAAGACACACAACCATTAACCTCTAAATGATACTTTTTTAAAACGCACTTATCTTAAGGATAAATTGACATTTAACTTGTGATCCATTTTTCCAGCTCTTGTTACTGGAGGGGAAAGTGATGCTGTCTGCAAGTTCAGCAAACCAAGTAGATGGATAAGCATTCAGCCTTTTGAAACCTAGTGATGTTCCAGTGGTTTCAGTTACCCCATGAAACGCTTCTGTAAGTCTGATGGCAGGCTGGGGCTGTCGCTTGCCATGCTCAGCAGGCCCATGGATGCACACAGGGATGAATGTGGTGATGACAGCACAGGGCTGTTGTGTCCAGCCCATAATGAGAGAGGCAACTCCTCTTCATAAAGCAACTCTGCTCGAATCCTGGCAGAGGCTCCCACCAGCGGGATGTACATCCCTGTGCAGCAGCTGCAGGATCCCACCTTGGAGCTGTCTAACGGCTCACTGCATCTGTGTCCCAGCACACCAAAGCACCCTTAGCTCCATTTCAGCTCAGCAGCTGTGCACTGTCCTCTGAAAAAGGGTATTTCAGGGGTTGTTTACTCAGAGCAATTATCACATTCCCATCAAGAAAAGCCTTCCCCCCCCCATTTTAAGCTGAGCTACTTGTATCCTTCTGGGAACCCATTGCGATGGAATAAACGAGACTGAGCTTTTCCCTCCTATGTTTCAGGCAAATGCCTAAACTCCTATGCCTATGTTTCAGGCAAAACATATTCTTCTTTCCAAGTCTGAAAAAGGGGTGCAGGGCCTAAGTTAGCATTGCATTCTCAATACCCCAAGCTGATGTATTGTTAAATAACTATTTTCTTGGTCAAAAAAGAAAAAAAAAATCATGCAAGAAATTTCATATTAATCTTTTGGCTACGTTTTCCTACAGATTTTCCTGCAGAGCATAGTGACTGCATTTCTCCAGGGGAAAGTCTGCTTGCTTTTAAAATACCTTCTTGTGTAATAGTTCTTTACTGCCAGGTCCATTAATCTTACATGGTACAAAAGCTTTTTAGAAATTCTTTTCTGTAGGATAAATTTGGAAATAAAAACATGAACAAAGTGTCTTCACATTTAGTTTCCAGTGTAAAAAAAAAAGTGAATGTCATGCTGTAGATTTTTGCATCATATGACAATTAGCTTAATTTCTTCCACGACCATCATCTTAATTGCCATATATCATATACGACCCACACGAGATCTCTCATCTCTGTACCTGCTGAGGCTGGCTGTTCGATTACTTCAGCAACAATGAATTTTCCTTTCCAACACTGAAAGACTAAATGAACAAGTAAACAAATTCCCATTGCCACAAGCCACAACCTTTGCAACAAAAGGGGCTGTAGGCTTGCAGGAAGAGTTCCTCATGTTTTTTTCCCTCACTTAGAGCTTTACCCTTCAAGCTGCAAATCCCTTGGCTCCTGCTCCAGCAAACTACCTAAAACCCTTCACATGGATTACGTACAGCAAGCAAAAAGGTGCTCCTGGATCCCAGTAAAAGGTTTGGGCGTATTGCACAATCAAGGCCTCAAAGCCTAATTGAACATGGAATGACACCAACAGAAACATTCCTTTCACCCCTGGAGCACAGAAGGGACCACAGTCTATTGTACAAAGATTTTGTTTTTTATTTTTTTTCCCTCCCTCTTGAAGTGGCTGTTGTGATTGACTTTATAACAGTCATCCCAACTTCCCCTACTGCTCTCCCTTCATGAGCACCATCAGCATTGAAAAAATCGTTGTGACTATGACTATTGAATTTTTCTGGCAGTTTCCAGCCTCTAGTTGCAAACAGCTCCCTGTACTGGCTGCACAATGGGACTGGTGGAGACACAGAATTACATGGTTAACAGAACAGTCAGGTCCACCAGGAGATACTATCTGAACCCCAAAACTCCTTGCTGTGAAAACAGAGGGAAGGAACACTTACTGTGCAGGAATTGGTATTGCTGCCATATTCAGAAAGGCAAAGCCCAGGAATTAATACCAGCAATACTTGCACATGCATTACAGTTTAAGAGTGTGTTTTGAAGTGCTACTTAATGTTTGGGGCAGATTACTCTACTTGGAAGAAAAACTATAAATCCTTGCAACATTTAGACTATCATGACTAGGAAAAAAAAAAAGATACTCAATTAGACTAAGTTCCTTTACTCCATTCAAGGTGGTCAGACTTCCCCAATAATTAAAGACTTATGCTTCCTATGGGCCACTGTGAGCTAGTTACTAAGAGAAAAATACAAAAGCCCTGTCCTGACACCTTTACTTATATTTATTCCAAGCACTTTTTCATTATTTGGACAAAGGGGGCAGAGGCAACTTTTACAGCATGTGACAAAGCCAAATTAGAAAACTGTAATTATAAATAAAATACAATATGCACATCTTTTCATTTATAGCTCTCAAACTAGTTTACCAAAACAAATATGACAAATGAGACTTTTAGAAAAAGAACCTCAGTGAAGTGACATGCCCAGAGTTGTGCTGCTCACCAGGAGCAGACAGAAACAAAAATTAAGACTACCTGACTAATTAGGATATTTATTTCTCAGTCACTTCCAGGCCTTCATAAGCACACTATACAGTTTTTAGGGCTATACATGAAATAGGATTATGCCCCTGCATTTCTGGCAAGCTGCCTGCATGACCCTCAGTCCAAGAAAACTTGCCTTGATCTGAAGTGACTGCCCATACACAGTCCAGTGAGGCATTTTGCATATGCTCATTAATGGCTTTTTTTGTATTCTGTCTTTCCCTCTGAAAACATCTTAAACAACTAACTCTGGATGCCAAAGAGATAATAGATAATTAGATAAGAGATAATTTGGGGACTAAATCAGTTAACTGCAAGAAAAAAGGTTTGCATACTAGGTATGCCCCACTAATGAAGTGTTTTGGTCTTCATTAACTAAAAGCTATTCAGATTAAATAATATGTAACACAGGGATCTTCCAAAGACTGCATTGCAGATCTAAGCACAGCAGTGGCCAGGATGCTTTTGCAAGCTTCTACACCAAAAATCAATGTAATGATCAAAGTCATTGCTTCTTGCTTCACCACTGTGGCTCCCATAAACACAAGCTCCCTTGGAATTCTCCTTTTGGGGTTTTGGGTTCTTCCTCCTCCTACCAAGAAAAAACATCTGGGTAAGCGACATTTTAAAACCATACACTTGGCCTCATGTGACTGAATACGGTTGACCTAACTGGCTGAAACCACTGCCAATTTTTTCATATGCCAGGGAGTTCAACCAGCAAAGACACAATGTTCTTCAACTAAGGACATGGTCATATGTGTTTCATCAGGAAAGGGAGAAGCAATGAAAAAGGACATGTGTTAGGTGGAAAGTAAAAATATTTGAAAGGACGACGGGGGTGAAGACCAAGAAGACAATTTCCAAGGAAAAACAGCCGGTAGAATGACAGCAGAAATAGAAGCAGAGTGAAAAATACTAATGATTCTGTATGAAAAAGAAGAAAAAAAGAACAGGAGGAAATTAATAAGAAAGCAATACAGTAAAAAAAGAAAAAAGAAGGGGAAGCAGAAACAATATGACTAGTTTATTTTTGCTTTTCCCAGTGATATAGCTACACCCATACAAACTTCCAGTTCATGAGTTCATGTGCACTGCAAAAGTGAGAAAATTTGCTGGTGGCATCCGAGGTACAAAAGAGTTGCCTGTCTTTCCCTCACATGAGTATACTAGCCTAGACTGCAGAAACTCCTACTGCATTGCATGTTCTTCCAGCCATCCATCTCGCACACTACTGTGCAGTGGAGTTGGGTTTGTTGCTTCCAAAGCAGGACTGCACCCATTTGTCAAGCAGCCCAGACAGTATTTCTTTGAGACCTACTGTGCAGAACTTCACTATTTAATTCTTCCTACTTCAGACACAAAGGAGAGCAGTCAGGAGATACCTTGGCTCTAGAGATGCCACAAACAGGCATTGTCTCAGAACTAAATAAAGAGGGACATTTTTCACAAAGTAGTATCTCAGAAGAGTGGATAAAGATTTATAGGGCTGGACCTATGTACATTCATATCTCTGCTTTTCAGTAACACCACTAAAGTTTGTGAACACAGCATACAGCTCAAGTCCTGTAAAAGAACTAAGATCAAGGTGCCCTCGAGATAAGATGGTCTAACATCTGAGTTTACATACAACTGGACACTGTGCAGAAATTTTGTGGGTCTTCAGACCAGGCAGGTTACAGCAGCCACTACATTGCTTCCATCCATTATTTCTAGACCATTATACCCAAATCCTAATTTTATTTCATTTCATGTTGCTTGCAGAAAGGAAACCTCTAAACCCTACCACTGTACCATTAAGTGTTGTCCTCTACAAGATCAGAAAGCATGAAGGCTGTAGCTCTCTTCATTTGTCTTGTCGGATCAGCTTTTGCTATTCCAGTAAGTCTTCATATTCTGTTATTACTAGGCACTTAGTTTCCCGTTCTATGAATACTCTATGTTATCCCATTGACCTTCACAAGATTTTTTATTTACATTCAGAGATTGAATATACTTGTCTATTTTAGACTCATCCCTTAAACTACAAACTTGGAACCCATGGACAGAAAACTCCTGAAAAGGTATTCTTCTTGTCCTTTAAGCATTAAAAGGCAACCTATATTATGCATCTCAAATATATAAAATACATCAGAGCACATATCCAGTGACTGGCAAATTGATTTAGTTTTTTAAAAGGTAGGCCCCCTCACGCCAAGAGTTAGTACCAAACATATTACATAGCTAGAAACAGAACAGGGCAAAATCTAAAGCTCACAACAGAAGTTTCACTTATTTGAGAAAACTGCATTAAAAGAATCCCCACATATAATCGTTACACCCATTTCTTACAAACAATAAGCTCCACTGACAGTTGAACTTGTGGTTATCACTGCTCCAGTAAACAAGGAGGATGGAATCCTCAATTTATCCCACCAAGTGATCATATAAATAAAATTCTCAAACATGTAAGAATTTTAGCCATCCTGTGTTTCATTACTCACAATACAGAGCATCAGCTACAGCTCATCTTGGGAAAGTACACTGTGGCTGACAAGCCAGATACACAGCTCCGATGGTAACGAGACAGATGTCTTCAGCAGCCTTATAAGCATGCTAATGACAGAGCTCACAATTTTGCATTCATGGTTGATCCAAATTAAAATTTCTTTTTATTGCACTATTCTGAAGAGAATTTGTGGTTCAGACAGAACAGACCTCAGCTCCAAGCCAATGAATATTTCAAATCAACTAAATTCAGAGCATGCTCTGTAGTAAGAAATACAAAATCCCAATTCTTATGCTAACCTTTTTTTTAAAAAAAAAATTATGGATTATATCCCACTCTGTGCAACTTTCCACGTGCATTTCACATCAACCCAAATGGTGACCTGCATTATGAAAATAAAAAAATTAACTTTTCCTAATGAAATAGCCAGCAGAACAAATTAGGGTATAAACATTAGTTTGCAGCCTACAGCTGTCTCCCAGAGACAACTCATACACAAAACACTTGCATCAAAACAAAACATTGCAATACCTGACAAATCATCAGTTCCAAGTGAATGTGCAACATCTATCAAAGGCCAGTTGGCCCCTAACAGTAGCTAATTACAGCTACATTGACTGAAATTTGCCATCATATTAAAAGACTCAAATATATTCATAAGCAACTGAGTTCTAAAAGTTTATTTTATCCTGGCAACAAAGGTATAAGAAAAAGGAGTAGGCAAAAGCCACATCCATGCACATCTCTGCATTGAGGTTGTAGCACATAATGAGACTTCCTGGAAGACATGAGCCCCATTTTTCTCAAACTATTGCTTCAAATACAGGCACCCATAATAGACAACTTTAATGACTGTTTGGCCCTGTATTTTCTAACTTTATAGAACTGGAAGCCCTTCACAGAAGACTGCTTTTTGCTTAACCTTGAAGACATATAGTATGTTGTACACAGCAGTGCCCAAAAACACATGTTAAAAAAACCCTGTTCCTGAAACTTAATTTTCAGATGTCTTAGTATCAGCTTGAGATGCTTGGTAACACACAGATCACTTTTAGGAAGGTCTTCAAGAAATGTGCATTTATACTGGAAAAGCTTTTCACTGAACTTCTGCTAGATTTGAGCAAGCACACAATCTTATGACACAGTGAATATATTGCCTAGTACTTTTCCTGCATCAGGAAGTACACCAGGCAAAAGAAAACTTGTAAAACATTCAGATACCACCTTGACATTATCAAATAGGATATAGCTGATCTGCCAAAATCCATATTAATATATGTAATCCTACCAGGTTCTTTTTAATTTGGTTATCAGTTTTTAATTTGTAATTTGGTTAATGGAGTGTTTGTTTCCAAGCAGTCATGACTGCCCACACTAAAGCAAATGCTATTCCGGCAACTTGGAATATAAACAATATTGTAGTAAGCAATAAGCAACACTGAAGGTCCATAGGTATTGCTCGGAAATTCATCAGATGTTGCTGCTATTGAAAGTGTCTGTACTCACCCAGCAGATGCTGTGATGCTAACAGGAGCAGAAAGGCAATTGCTGCAGCAAGAGCTAACAGTCATTTTAGTACATGCTTTTTACTCAAGCATTGGAATCTTTTCCACTGAAGTTACTGGTTTTGCTATTGGCTTGAGAGNNNNATTGGCTTGAGAGCATCAAAAAAAAAAAAAAAGCCTCTCAGCAAACACCTATGATTCCTGCTAGTGAGCTCACCAAATTCAATAGTTCCTCATAAATTCAGTTAGGAAGCAATGATGTATCAAACTCAAAGTGGATGACTATGTTGATGATGAAATAGTTAAGATGCAGTGTACTCCTTAGGAATTACTACCCTGACACCTTGCAAAAGGTGCTGTCTCTCCCCCTGCCCCTCTTTTCCCGGGCCTCTCATTTATCTGTGTAGAAAAGGGGGATGTGATATTCAGCTTCCTGAGGTAAGCAGTCATTACCGCAGAATACAAGTGCCTAAAGTTATGACAAAGAATTACTAATTAAGCATTTTAAGATTTCACAAGACATCTGTATGATCTATCTCCTAAAAGATCTTAAACTGAAGTGCATAGACTTCTTCAGAAACTGCAGCAATAAAAGACAGATCAACAAATTGCTGAGAAACGGAGATGACATTTGCATTTGACATTTGCTGAGAAATGGAAATTGCTGTGAATTCCATGCTCTAGGCTGGCTTAAGAGGAGCGTTTACAAAGAAAACAAATAAAGTCAGTGTCATGCCTTGCAATACAGGGTAAAAATAACATTGCATTGACTTGAAATAAGTTCTATGATTTATTAATCTCCTTGCTAATCTTTAACTTTTTTTTAAGACTGAAGACATCCACCCTGGAGCCCCAAAAGAAGAGAATGCAGGATATGTAGACAATGGTGATTTGCCGGTCAGCCACAAAACCCTAAAACCAGAGGTACCAGTACCAGGTGCTGAGCGCAGTGGTGAGCCTCAGACAACTAGAAAACAGGGAAGAACTGGTAGTGAGCATCAAGTCAAAAATAGCCTAAAAAACATCAATTTCCTTGTGCTGCACAATAAACCAGGTTTGGCTTCTGACAATCAGGACAGTGACTCTGGAAGCAGTGGCAGAGAACAGTCTAGCTCTGAGCATTACCAGTTCAGGAGGCATGAGAAACACAGCAATACGGCCAATCAACATGGTCTGGGCAATGCAGAAAATCCAGGAAAAGTTCTCAGTCTATATCATGAGCATAACATGTGGAATAATAAAAACACAGTTGGCCTGTCTGAAAAAAACAGTGAAAGCGAAGAAGAAGGTGGTGTGGAAGAAGAGGATGAGGAATGGGGTGAAGAAACCGATTACAGAGAGGCTAAGCACAAAGGCCAGCAGACAAATCAAGGTAACCAATACAAAAGGCAGCAAAATGAAAACAGTATGCAGTCTGATGAAATCCTGAGAGATTCCAGTCAACCAATACAGATAACCAAGAGACATGGTGAAAAATTTAAGCTAGAAGAAGAGAGGGAGGACAGCCAGAAGAAGCCATATAAAGAAAAAATCCCCCTCTCTCAAAAAACTCATAACGAAGATCAGGATGACAAGCAGCAAAGCCAGGAGAGGAAAGCCAATATTCAAGTAAACTATCAGAATGATCATGACACAGTGGTGAAAAGACAAGATACAAAGGACAGTAAAGTTGATAATGATGGTCATGACAATGGTGATGTTGATGGCAATGAAGATCTCAGCAATACTTGGAAAGAAGCAGCCTACGAGGAAGAGGAGAGAATCCAGAGTAATGACCAGAAGAGCACCAGTACTGAGCACAAAGAAGAAGGAACCACCAAAGATGACACTGCAGCTCATAGAAAGGCTGAAAATTACCAAACTGTCAAGATTAAAGACCTTATTCACTCCGAACAAGATGATTACTCTCATGAACCACCTAATTCTGACAGTAAGCAACAACTGGAAACAAGTGTATCTGTACAGAGCATGAATTCAATGGAAAGTGAAGATAAGGTAAATTCTCTTTAAAACAAAGTTGAAATATTAGAGAAAGGGCAGAGGGAGGGGGGTGGAGAATCAGTCCCAAATTTAAATTCCTGATGATTGAAAGAACATTTTGGAGAAAAACAGGTGTAATACAGTCTGCAGAAGTCTCATCTCCACGTTTATTCACTATTCATCTTGCTCATGTGTCACTTCACATAGAACATTTAGGTGAATTTACCAGAAAGGAAGTGAGCACAACTCATGTAAGGGCTCCAGCCCTGATGGGATGTGTAATGAAACACACAAATCAGTCTGGATACACAGACACAAAACCTGGAACCCAGCCTCTCAAGCTAACTCAGAAAACCTGTTTACTCCTTTCTCTCCCAAATATTTTAAGTACTACCACACAAAAGCGAACAGCTTGGAAAGGCACGGCTAGAGCCCCTGGAATAATTACCATCCTAGTGGCCAGGGCACTCTTACACAAGATGAAGGATGCGGGCTTTGTCCCTTGAGACAAAGGAGGATGTTGCACCCAAATCTCCCATATGCAGGTCAGCAGTTAGATCAGGGGTGTTCTTCGAAAGAAAAGAGAGAATTTTCCTTATGGCTATTAAATAAGGATCTGTAATATTAAAAAAAAAAATGTTAGGAGGCATCCATTTGAAAGAGGGCAGGCACCTACCTCCCCACAGCACCAAAGAAGGGTCAGAACTGAAAACGCATCCTCCCCTTCTCCTCCTGCTTCATGTGCTGGCCTGGCAGCTCACGGTGCTGCTGCTCCCAGGCACTATTGGCAGGCAGTTCACGCTTCCCAGCCTGCGGTGCCCCACTGCAAACTAAAACGTGAAGCACCAATTCAGCCAGCCTCAAGGCACTGCACTGCTGTATGTCAAGTACTGCAGAACCTCCAGGTGCTCAGGCCTTACTGAGCTCCTGTTTTGCTCTCTCCACCTCCTACTTCTTTTTTTTTTTTTTTTTACCCAAATAACAGAGCGCTTTAATACTACCAGAGGCTTTTTGCACTTCTCGTGCATTTTGCATAGCAACGTCTTTTCTGTTACACACACAGAGTAAACTGTGCCTCAGTCAGCTCTATATGGGGGGGGTCGGTCTCTTCTCCCAAGTCACAGGCGACAGGACAAGAGGAAATGGCCTCAAGTTGTGCCAAGGGAGGTTCAGGCTGGATATTAGGAAACATTTTTTCACTGAAAGGGTTATCAGCCATTGGAATGGGCTGCCCAGGGAGGTGGTCGAGGCACCATCCCTGGAGGTG
>JAOXNH010000031.1:18866523-18883159 GCA_028566575.1 Bartramia longicauda
CACTTTTCCCTGTTGAACCTCATGAGGTTCTTCCTTGCCCAGCTCTCCAGCCTGTCCAGGTCTGGCTGGATGGCAGCACGGCCCTCCGGGGTGTCAGCCACCCCTCCCAGTTTGGTACCATCAGGGAACTTGCTGAGGATACACTCGGTCCCCTCCTCCAGGTCACTGATGAATAGGTTGAACAGGACTGGACCAAGTATTGACCCCTGGGGGACACCACTTCTCCTTCTGCCGCTCAGCCTGTGCCAGGGCACAGTTCTCCACTGCTGCTTAAACGCAACGGGTTGTAACCAAACCTTTGTCCATAAAAGGAACTGTTCCTATTGCTGTGATTCTGGAAGAAACCCAATGACGAAAGCCTCCCTTTTCAGTGAAGAGCGTGGGGCTGGCAGGGGGCTCAGAAGCTGCCGTCTGCTCTGCGTGCGTCTCTGAAAATGGGACCCGGTCAGTTCAGGCGGTGACTCCAGCTGTGTTCATTCCTGTCAGGTACGGCTGCCGCTCTTGCCCATTTGTTTCCTGATGGGTGTCGTGGCAAAGGAAGAGATTGTCAAGCAGAACCTCAAATGTAGGGATTTGCTGGATGAAGCAAGAAACTACCACCTTCACCTGAGCAGCAGGGCAGTGCCAGACTTTGAGTACTCCATTCGCACGACACCAAGGAAGCAGACAGCTGGTAATTAAACGTGTGTCTGATTATCCCGTAGCGAGTGGTGTGGGGAAAAGGCGGCGCGTCTGTGCAGGGTTAGATACCTTGGTAGAAGTGGTTATTAAGGACTGAATGCAAAATTGGGAAAGCCATTATGTACCTCTCTGGAAATTAGGTAAGGATGTGCTGCGTTCCTAGTAGAACTTCAGCCGTCATTTTCTTTCCTTAAAGCATTATTTATTTATCCTGATTGGATCTGTCTGTGTTACAGCTGGAACCGTTAGGTATCTTCTGACCAGGCAGTGTGCTCAAAGCTATACTGAAAACAGTGGACACTTATCTTTTGGTGCGAGGAGGTTGAGCTAACTTGTATGTTCTTTAGCTAACCTACACCAAAAGCGAATGATGAATATTAGACTGCAAATCCTAATTTTTACATTGTTATATTTAATAAACACTATCTCCCTAAGCAAAAATCACAAAAAGCATATTTAAAACATGCATTGTTTGTGCAAGAGCATAGATAGTTAATTGTCATTGCAGCATGACAAGCAAAGGCCAAAATCCAGCATCAAATTAAGCAGGGCAATGACCATGCCCCTTGAAGTAAAATTTGACCTCTCCCAAACTACAGAGTTTTTGGTTTACTCTGCTAGACAGCTTTATCCCCCATCTCCCTGCTGGTTTTCTGGAAACCTGTATTGTCTCCTTCAGGTGTGCTGTTCTGTGTGGGCGGTAGAGGTGGATCTGGTGACCCATTTCGCAGCATTGAATGTTACTCCATCAGCAAGAACAACTGGTTCTTCGGCCCTGAAATGAACAGCAGGAGAAGACACGTGGGTGTGATCTCCGTGGGAGGTCAGTAACCCTATTCAAAAGGCACTTGTTTGCTCCTTTGGTTGGAATTGCTACTTCTACTAAATAAATAAGTCTTGCAATGGCTTAACTGCTGGATACTCTTCAATTTAGTAAAGCTTCTTTCCCACGAAGCGGTTTTTGGTTCTGAAACAGGCTGATGGCATGCAAAAGCCATTACTGCGAACGGAGAGAGCTGGGGTTGTTCAGCCTGAAGAAGGCTCTGGGGAGACCTTATTGTGGCCTTTCAATACTTAAAGGGGGCTTAATAAGAAAGGTGGGGACAGGCATTTTAGCAGGGCCTGTTGCAATAGGACAAGGGGTGATGGCTTTAAAGTAAAAGAGGGAAGATTTAGACTAGATGAAAGGAAGACAGTTTTTACAATGAGGGCGGTCAAACACTAGCACAGGTTGCACAGGGAGGTGGGAGATGTCCCATCCCTGGAAACATTCAAGGTCAGCTTGGACGGGGCTTCCAGCAGCCTGATCTAGTTGAAGATGTCCCTGCTCACTGCAAGGGGGCTGGACTAGATGGCTTTTGAAGGTCCCTTCCAACTCAAACCAGGTGATTTAACTGTTTTTAATCCATTTATAAAGAAATGGCCATACACAGCAGAGTCACGCAGAATTTGCCAATATTCATACCAACTCCCTTCATACTTAGCTCCGTACAGGCAAGACACTAAGACCTACCTTTATTTTGGGGTCTCCATCTTCTGAAACCAGGTCTGTGCAGCCCAGACCAGCTTAGCACCCACGATGCAACCTCTCCTTGCAAACGGTAGCCCCTGTGCTGCTGCAACAGAACAGAGATCTTTTTTTCCCCATAGGAAATCTAGAGAGACTGCTAGAAATGTCCAAAACAGATCTGACCTTCTACTCAAGTGATAGGAAGATTTTTTTCTCTACATATCTCAAGCTTTGTATAAAAGTCCAGGTTGGAACAGTTCTCTGAGAACAACATATAAAAATATAAAGTCTATACTTATTAAAATCTTGATATTGAGAACATTTGAGAACTTTAAACTTTATTTGAGCTTTTTGTCACCACATGGGCAGGGGTATTGCATAAATGAAAAACTGAAATGTTGCCAAGCAATCTCTGTATCCAAAGAGGCCTGTGTGTTTCAGGTAGAGTCTACGCAGTAGGTGGACACGATGGAAACGAACACTTAGGAAGCATGGAAGTCTTTGATCCTCTCACAAACAAGTGGATGATGAAGGCATCAATGAACACGAAGAGGTACATGTCCCGTGATCCAAAATTTAAGTCCTAGTCTGTGATACATCATTTCTTGCTGATGCTGAGAAACATCATGTCTGTCCTGTCTTTCTTTGGTTTTTCCAAAGTGTGCTACTTTTAGGTGTTTTGTGGGGTTTTTGTTGTTTGGTTTTTTTTCATATTCTGGTGCTTTGTGCATTCAAACACCCTTTATTAACTAGCTGTAAAGCAAACATGAATCTGCATCACATACTTCCATACATCATGTATTTGCACAAACAGAAAGTTGTGCATAATGTGAGTATTTCAGTGCAAAACTGCATAATCCCTCTCTGCAGGGAGACTTTGATTCTGTTTACGCTTTGGCTTGCTTTTGTCACTCCCTTATCCTTTTCTTTTTTTCTTTTTTGAGGGGCTGGCTTTGGGAGCAGAGAGCTCTTCTCCAGCTGTGCTTACATTCCCATACCTAGGGCCTCACTGCTGTGCCCAATAAAGAACTTGAAACTGATTAACTTCTGTGGGTTTTTTGCTCTTTTTAAGAATGAGCAAGGTGAGCGCCAGCAGAACATGCCCAGTGAAATACTTCCTGCCCAGGAAACCAAGAGCTGCCTATGGGTTTGCCACAAAAGGCCAGAAGCACTAAAACACTGAAAGTCACACTGAGGATTTTTCTTGCTTTTTCACATTTAAGACTCTTTTAAGGAGCTATTGGAGTCAGAGATGTGTAATTTTTTGTTTCTGCTGTCATTTAAATCACCCTCCTTAATTCTACATTCCGTTTTGTTATTTGTTATTTCTAAAAGCATCATGTACCAGCAGGAGTGAAATACTGAGCATGGCTAAGTCCTAAAGCTGTTTGTAGCTGTGACCTAATCACAGTAGAAGATCCGGACTCCTAGAAGTGGCTTCTTGCTCCTCTTCCTCGCTCCTGCCACCACCCCAGGGCATATTCTCGGCAAACGTCAGCCCTGGATTTCTGTGACATTTCTCACTCGGTCCTTTGCTAAAGGAAAGGGCTGCTGTGCCTTGGCTGTGCTCCACTCCTCCCATTCACCGAGGGAGGAGTGAATGAACACCTGGTCAAGAAAAAAAGCTGCCACCATTGATGGTGTCTACGTTACCTGCTGGGGCACTGTAAGATAAGCCCAGGATACTGCCACGGTGTTTGTTGTGTAGAAAGGTTGTGCCTCTCTTGCTCCTGCCCAGGTATCTGCAAACCTGCCCTCTGAGCAACGAGACAAGAATGTTCTCAGTGAAATGGTAGATCACCTGTCTGGGTGGTTAAAGCGGAAATTAATGCTTCTAATGATTCTAGACCATACTTTTCATTTTGTAGTACTTATTGTACTTTCATATTGGTAGAGTCAGTAAAAAAAAAAAACAAACCCTGGCAACTGTTTTAACACAGGCTTAATAGAAAATAACAGAACAGAAGAAATTGCAATTAAATCTTGCTAGAGCTCAGTCATCTGATATCCAGCACAAATTTGCCTTTTAATACGTATTTGGAGGGTTATTCACCCCTCCAAAAAATCATTCCCAACTTGTAGCAGCAGCTATACCAACAAAGTTAAAACCAGCAGGTTTTGGTTCTCCATCACATTCAGTAAAACAAAATAGGAGGTGTAAAGTTCAGTACAGAAGAACTGTTCAGAGAAATCAAACAACTGAGACAATCTCATACATCCAAGCATGTAAGGAGGGGACTTGGGCCTTAGGTGACATTCAATCAAAACAGCATTCCATGCCCCCTGCCCTTACTTTTTAAACAGGAGCTTTGCCTTTTGGCAGTCCAAAAATGATCTGGCTGCCACAGCCCTGCTCATGGATCACACCATAACATAGAGGTGCCTTGGAAAGCTGAGGTGAAGTTCAGATAAAACTCTAGAGCCCCTCTAATGGGAGGCTGCAAACATACAAAAGACTCCCGGGATAAACTGCAAGACTGACATGGGTGTGCAGAGGGCCAGCCACAGTTACTGCTCATTGTTTATTGTAAACTTCACTTTTTAAATTTTCCTTCCTTTTTTCCCAGAGTTTCAAACAGGTGCCAATCAGGTAACATTGTGCTTGATGTGTCTTTCCCGTTCCCTTTCCTTGAGGATTTGCACTGAGGTATTGATCCTATGGTTTTCTCAGGAGAGGAATCGCTCTTGCCTCCCTTGGCGGCCCCATTTACGCAATAGGGGGTTTAGATGACAACACTTGCTTCAGCGACGTGGAAAGATACGACACTGACTCCGATCGATGGAGTGCGGTCGCCCCGATGAACACTCCCAGGGGAGGAGTTGGCTCCGTAGCCCTTGTGGTAAGTGACTGTTTCCTCCCGAGGCAAGGCCAACCGAGGAACTGACCTGCTTTTCCAATCTCCTTTTCCAATCTGCTTTTCCAATCAAGGCGGGACGGGAGGTTTTGAAACAAAATGCAGCAGGTGGGTCTGGGCACCTCTGGTCATCAAAATCCTGTGGAATTGTGCAGAAGGTGAGGATATTTAGGATAATACTCATAGCAAACTGAACTGCGCTCCCCGTTTCAACAGCATTTGAGGAACTGGGAGCAAGTACCAGGGCCCTTCTAACACCATGAGGCCAATGCTCTGCGTCTCCTTCGGGAGACTGTGGGTTTGGCAGGGTGACTGTGTTGGAAGGTGCTGGATGCATCTGCACTTCAATCCCCTTGTCACCACGTGTGCTCCGCAAAATATCTGCAACACTGCAGAACTTTTCCACCTCTTTAATTGGAAGAGAGTGTTTGCAAGTTGCTAGATAATGAAGTCTGTTGTTGGAATTCCTAAAAAAAGTAAATAATTAGGACCGTACGGATGTGCCATGTTTTCTTACCGTTGCTTATGAAAAGCTGAGTAAATACATCCACACTACAAATACTCTTTCTCCACACAACAGAACCATGTTTACGCTGTGGGTGGCAATGACGGTGTGGCATCTCTTTCCAGTGTGGAGAAATACGATCCCCATTTGGATAAGTGGATAGAAGTGAAAGAGATGGGTCAGCGAAGAGCTGGCAATGGCGTCAGCGAGCTCCATGGCTGCTTGTACGTTGTTGGTGAGTAGGGATGTGGCACTTGGCAGTGCTGCTTCTGCCAAGTGCTGACCTTTGGGAGAGGCTGCTGTTGCCCGAGGAGCTGGGGAACAGATAGAGCTGACCTGTGCTGTGTGTTCTTGGGCAAGAGAAGGAAGCAAGCACAACCAGGGCACGCTAAAATGAGGGTATATTGGCGAGGAAATAAAAAGCAGTTCCAAACCCCCATTTTCAGGGTCTTTATAGAAAATCCTCTCAGGCCTCACTGATCTTGTTTCCTTTTAAAAAAATGATTTTGAAGTCCACACGCTTTTAAAGCACTCTAGTTCTGAGTGCAGACAACAGCAGCTTTTTCACACAGTGATTACACTTACTCCACAGCCTGTTGTCCTGGGCCTGTCTCGTTCTGCTCCACCTTGCATTGACCTGCTTGCCTGAGGAGGGAGATGCCAAGACACCGTAGCGATGGTTGCAGAGCTCTGCCTTGTGTATTATCATAAATGATTAAAAAAGCTTCAAGTAAAATGCTCCTCTGACAGCTGACCCAGCTACAAGGCATCGCTGACCTCTTGCTTGGGGATTTTTTTTCCTACTCAAGTATTCTGCATAGACTGTATTTGGGAAACACCGCAAGAGTGTGTTCTGCTTAAGGCAGAATAAGATCGGGACCGTCCTTTTAACTGGCCTTAGTTTTTTTTCTATTCCAAATAAGAAGCTGTTTCATTATAACTATGCGTAAGATTAATTCGAGGAGAAAAATAGTAGAAGCACCTCCTCTCTCTTCGCAACTCGAGTAGAAGAAAATGTCACTCTTGGTGATGCTTGTACGGGGACAGCAGGGAGAGCTGTTCATTTTTAGGAGCTCGTAAAATTGGTGTAAAGAAACAGAGCTGGAGGCCAGCCCAGTGAATGCTGAGAACAGCCTGATAATGCCAGTCCTGGGTATCAGCCAGCACGGGAAGTGGCTAAAACCTGACAGCGTGATGATTCTTTGCAGGTGGCTTCGATGACAACTCTCCTCTGAGCTCAGTGGAGCGGTTTGACCCGCGCAGTAACAAATGGGAATACGTAGCAGAGCTTACGACGCCCAGGGGTGGCGTTGGCATAGCAACACTGATGGGTAAAATCTTTGCAGTTGGAGGTCATAATGGCAACGCGTACCTGAATACAGTGGAAGCATTTGATCCCATAGCGAATAGGTAATTTAAAATGTTTTTATTTGGCTTTATAAGACAGTGAAATCTGCCTATATGAAACCACAACGTACAAGAAATAGTACGCGGGAGGAGTCTATCCGCTGTTTCCTGGTAATAAGGGAATAATACGTCCTGTGATGCAGGAGTGCCGCTGGTGCCACTGGGTAGTTCTTCTAAATATTTAAGCACCACCTCCTCCCTCTTCCCATCCTTTGTCCTCTTCCCTGCATTCAGTAGGAATCTACATTCTTCTGGTTGCTTCGCTCTGGTTTCGCACTGAATTTACCAGACAAATAATGAGAATCAACTCAAGGACTGTATTTTTGTGTGGAGCACACAACTAGGCTCTATAATAGAATTCCAGACACAGAAAAGAAAGGCTTTCAAGTTGCTCGGAAAGGATGGGAACTTATTTTTGTTTTGTTTTGTTTTGTTTTTCTCTGCCATCTGCTGTAGGTGGGAACTGGTGGGCTCTGTGTCACACTGCAGGGCAGGGGCCGGCGTGGCTGTGTGCTCTTGTCTCAGCAGCCAGATCCGGGACGTGGGACAAGGATCCAGCAACGTTGTTGACTGCATGTGACCTCTGCTGCCTCCTCCAACTTCCAGAAGAATGATAGGAAGGGAGGCGCTGTAGGGCTTTTAAACACCATCTTTTGTATGGTAGGTTCTGAAATAAAAGCAATACATTTTCTTTGTGAAAATGGTACCTTCTGCAACTGTCAAGTTTTTTGGTGGCTTTCTATCAATAGCTGATACAGAAAAGCCTGTGAAAACGTGGACTAAAAGTGACACTCGCAGGAGAAAACCTGTCAGGAGCTGCAATCATGCCTTTTTGGAGAAGCTGCAATTTCAGAGTAACTGTTACAGGGACTCATTTGTAAACCAGGCACAGGGTGAGGAGAGAGAGCAGCAGTTGGTACTGCTCAGCCTTACCCAACAGCCCTGCTACACCTTTTCTGGAGGACTCCAGTGCCATTTCATGTAACTGACTTTCAGGAATGCCGTCTCAAACATTTCCTAATTGTACAAGAGCTCTGTAACACAAAGCATCTCAAGTTTTAGAAGGTAACGACGTCCCTGTTGCGCACTAAGATAAATGAGCAGAGAAGTCCACTGCCCACCTCCCAAGGGACTGCTGGCAGCAGTGGAAATTGCAGGTACTCAGCCTGAAAACTGTCTTTCAAAGTACCTTCTCAAGCTAATCCCCTTGTTAGAAAGCTGAAAAGATTCTTGACCTGAGTTTAGCCACTGCAATACCAGAATTCTCGAGTCTTCAATAAAATGTGCAGTAACTACCCCCACCAAAAGGCAAGGTTCTGTTGAGAGGGTCATTCCTGAAGGAACCAGTCTGATTTGTCCTACTTGGAGATGAGAGGGTGTGAAACCGTAGGCTTCATGGTGTCTGAATCACCGTTTTTATACGAAATGGAAACATCTAACAGAAGTTGTGGTATTCTGTAAAGACCTTTCAGTGCAGTTCTAGGAGATGACGTCCACTCAGTATCCAGTAGCCATCCCTGTGGTAATTCCAGAGCTTGCAGCTCTTTTACGGTAGTTGAGCCAGGAAGATCCAGCCTCCAAACATGTAGATGACTTAAAGCTTTCCTAAACCAAAGAGAATCAGCAACAAAAAGAGTTTGAAATAAACATCCAAAACTGAGACAGGAACTTGACAGTGGGGTGTACAAACATTCACGGTCTGTCGATGTAAATGCGGTTACACATTTAGAAACCATGAACTCCAAGTAAGGTCCAGCTGGAACGACAGCAGATTGCTGTTCCTTCAGCAGACCAGCAACTGACAGTCCTTTGTGACCACAGTTTCACAGGACCAGGTTCTTCCAAGTGAGCAGGGAGAGCAGCAGATCTTCTCTGGGAAGAGACAGGGCAGTAGGAGCGTAAGGCAGAGTCACGTTCTGCTGTTGAGTCGCCATCCTTCAGCTTTGTCTCTGTTTCAGAAGGCTCGGGCTTCGGTAGCCCCCAGGGACACAGTGAACGGTACTGTAAATAATGAAACCTTGCAATAAAGCACTCGTACTTCAAAGCACCTTGTTCTTGTATGACTGGAGCGTGCTGTTGTGGGCAAACATTACAAGACAAAGTATTTTTTGGTTTCTCCAGAGTATAATTCTCAACAGGAAGCCTTTGTCAGCAGGGAAATATCCTGCACTGCACCTCAAGCTGTACCACGCCGCAAGGAGGTGGTCACCCTTGTGGCTCTTGATCTGGCTAGGAGGGGTGGAAAGAAGAGGTGGAACCAAACGGGCTCTTCTATGGATGTCCTGGCTAACCATAAAACTTCAGGGGAACCAAAAAGGGCAGGATTTGCACCAAGTAAGATGCCAAGTAGCCTTGGCAGCGCTGCTTGCCAGCTGATGTATTTCTCCTCTCAACAGGAGAGTGCTAGCACCCACGGGTGCAGCCTGTGAGTGACTCCCATCACCTGGAGCACCCTGACAGCAATCACCTTCCAGGCACCAGAGGGAGAGGTGTGTGCTCAGCAGGAACATGAGGTGATGGCAAAGGCAGGGGGATTCCCTGTGGTGTGGGAGGAGCTCTGCTGTCACCCCTCTGGCTGGAAGTCAAATGCTGCTGGGTCTGAACACCAAGACAGACTCTGCTGCTGTATCTCAAGTCGCACACCGTCACTTCCCACAACATTTGTGCTCAGGCTTCAGGAGGCAAATGGTTAACGGCTGGCAAGAAAGCTGCAAAGAAAAGCTTTACAGGGAACAACCCTGTTGCCAGTATCCACGTTACTAAGCTTGGATGGCACCAGAACTACAAACATCTTGTGCAGAACTGTCTCTAGGAACACTATTGCTGGAATGTGACAATGATGTCAAAGTACCTTTTAAAAAAAAATGATAGGATTACTGTGGCAACAAGCTCATGACTTGGGATTTAACACCAGCAAACTCTTTTTTTCTTTTTTTTCCCTTCCAGTACTGGCAACAGGCTAGTGATGGCAAAGGAGGAACCTCCCCAGGCTGAGGGAGGGGAGCACCCACCCTGGCTCCCCGTGGGGAGGCAGCCCTCCCGTGGCAGCGGCCCTAACTCCCACGGCATCTTCTGATGTCAAACTGCGCTCGCGATTCGTGATCGTGGTCTTTAAACGTTCAGGGGCGAGAAATCATTGCATCCAAACAGGATGCACATCTGATCCCCAGTGTGGAACTGTCACTGCTTCTATTAATGCTGTTTTCCCTGCACCTAAACAGCCTTGAACTCAGCCATAAAAAGCAGTAGCCCAAAGATGTCTCTTAGTGCCTCCTTTAAACACAAAGGAAAAATCATCTTGTAAGAATCAAGCGCGGTCCCAGTTACTCACATCAAAGTTTCCAGCCTGCTGATCTGAACCCTGTCCCAGGCTTCCAGGAGGAGCAAGAGCAGACCATGGACCACTCCTGACCAGCCCCACCGTGGCCACGTATCTCCAGCCATGTCTGTGCAGCCAGGGCTTAAGAGTCCCCCCCGCCGCTGCCCCAGCTTCTGGGACTGCTGCCTCCCCATCTCAGCTCTCCTGCTGCCCCCCAGTCACATTTCTAACCCCTTCAGTTGGATTTCTGATCACTATGTTCAAATAGTCCTTTCTGATTGCATTTGTTTCAGGACATGCCGTAACACCATGATGATGCAAGGTTCTTCCACGTAGTGGTGTTTTTTCAATTTTTGTCAATTGCATCCTCTCAAAATAATCTTGAATTCATACCTCACCATTCACATTCAAAGAGGACTGTGAGAATTTGGTCATACTTTCACAGCTTTGATTACTTTTGAATATTGCTCTTCCCCAAAGGTCTCTCATCCCTAATAGAGCCACACTTGCAGCAAAGCTCTTTGGATTAGACGTCCAGCTAAAACATTCCCATGGGCACACGAGACTTCAGAAGGTCCTATTTTAAAAGGTAAACAAAATATATGCATGCCCTTGGTCCCATCAGGAAGACTATTTCCTCCTGATTTGAACATGGGCTGAGAGAAAACGATTCCACTGAAATGCCTGCCCGCGGAGTGGGATGCGGCCTCGGCAGAGGGCTTTGGGCACACCGCCTGCTGACACCACAGGCAACGAACCTACGGCCTGGGGCTGCTGCGGGGAAGCAGGAGGTAGCACTGTGTAGCGAATGAAGGCACGGACCCCCATTGGAGGTGCAACCAGAATCGTTTATTACAACAAACACGCAGCTTATACAGTACCAAGTATCTCTTTCCCAAACAACAGGCCCCTGCGATCCCCAACTGCCAGAGGGGTGGAATTCCCCTCCATCAGCAGGGTCGTTGGGCGCTGTTTGTGGGTTGTCTCCTGCCAATGTTTCTGCTGCTTTTGTTCCTTCCTCTGCCCTTGCTTCTTCCACAATCCTGTTCACCCACATCGGGGGGTGGGTGGGGTGTGTGATTGGCAAAGGCTGCTTTTCTGACAACAGCATATTCAGCTGCTGGGGGGGGGGGGTAATGGTGTATATAAACCAGGTTCAGTTTCTGGGTCGACTGAACCAGAGTCAAAGGGATTATCGGAAATTTCATCGTTTGAGGAAGTCTCAACATCCTTATAAACGTTTTTGCCTCCACTGTCTCTAGTTACAACAGCCTCACTAGGTTTAACTGAGCGAGGGCCGAGTATAAAAAATGCCAGGTCACTAGTGCCAATCCCGGGATATCAAACCCCAGCTCGTTCCTGTTTTGTAAATGCTTTCCTACTTTTTCCCATTGTGAGCTATCAAAGGTCCCCCCAGTGGGAACCAACTCCGATGTTCCTTTCATAGCAATAACAGCTGAGATAATCGCTTCTCAGTAGCAGTATAGCTGGCAGCGCGCAAAACTTGATGCAAAACCTTTAAGTATAATTTATGTTCACACGATGCCGTCTGTCCCGTTTCTAACACCACCACCCTAACCTTCCTATGCAACAGGAAAGTTCCTGTTCCTTTTTACAAGGAATTGTAGCCATGAAATAAAAAAACCTCTGTACTCACGCGCCGGGTTGCGTGTGGCCGAAAAAGACGGTCCTCACTGGGGGCAGCAGTCTGTGTGGGGACAGATGGGGACGCGGTTGTGTGCAGTGAGCAGACGGAGGCGGCAGCAAAAGCAGCAGCACTTTACTCACACACACCACGCCGTACATACAGAGCCCCTTTCTGAGCTGTTTTGCCAAACAGGGTGAGCACTCCCGTTCTTACAGAGTGCGACTGGTTTCAGCCACATCTCTCTACACACACTCCTCCAGGCGGTTTTCCAGCCTGACCTTCACAGACACACACAATGGTTTTTTTTTCCTTCTGTCCATCCAGCTCAAAACAATCTTATTCTTAAAGCAATACAGTCTTATTTCTGATTGAGTTTTGCTTGATCTGCGACGTGCTCCAAAGGGCTCCAAATCAGTCTTGATCAATCTTCCAGCTGTTCTGCACGGCCCCAACAATCGCTCTGCTGCTCCCAAATTTTGTGTGCACCTACTTCAAATCTGCCTTCCTGCGACCTGCCAGCACGCTCTGCCCCCAGTTCTGTCTCTTACCTCCACTTGTAACAACATTTTGACTCCGGAGGGAGTCCATCTCTCCCAGGAGTTGGAAACAAGCCGCATGAGAACATTCACCTCAAGAGGCAAGGGTATCTACAAACAGCAAACACCGAGGAATGGGGCGCAGGCCTGGTCGGCTCAACGAAGCTCCAGAGCAAATCAAAGATTATCTTTAACAAAATGGAGTGCTCTGAATGCAACACCGAGTGTGCCGCTTCCCAACAGCTCCAGCCCAATGCCACTGCCCTGACCCACAATGAGACATGGAAGCGGTCTCAAGGAACAGGCAAGGGGCGATAAACAGGGGAGCAATTGAAACAGAGACTTCTTGCACAGAAATTCATATTTCAACCTCATTCAGAAGGGAAACAGTAAGACCATCCAGAGAGAAAAGGCAAAGGACAGCTTCTCTCCAAGGAGCTGAGAACACAAGGACTCCTGCAACAAGGCACAACACGTCGGCTACTTCATTTATTGTTTATTTCCCCACATGAGTGAATTGACCTTCTCGGAAACTCCATCACACACAGGGCAGAGAAAGTTATTTACAAGAGGGACATACACCCCCAAAATAAGTTTAAGATGTACAGATTGAGAATGGGAACCAAGAGGGAGGGGAGAGGACAAAACCAAAATCAGGAACATTGCAGTCAGACTTTGACTTTCAGTTACAGAAGAGATCTCTATCTCCATGGAAGTGGCGTTTTCAACTATTAAATAAATGGCATCTTAAAAACAGAACATTTGACAATTTCAACACAGGTATTACTTC
The DNA here is from genome assembly GCA_028566575.1 of Bartramia longicauda. Lineage (NCBI taxonomy): Eukaryota > Metazoa > Chordata > Aves > Charadriiformes > Scolopacidae > Bartramia > Bartramia longicauda. The sequence goes on from JAOXNH010000031.1 coordinate 18,879,775, forward strand.
TTCTAAGGAAATATTGCATGGAAATGATGCTGTTTGCCACCACAGCTGCCTCCTCTCCTCCTGGGACTCAGCCATCACCTCTCTTTTTCCTTGGATTCAGGGTTTTCTTTCCTCGTGGCAAATGCTACTTCCTCTGCTGTTATCTTTTGGTTTGGGTTGGTTTGGCTTTTTATTTGGTTTTGGTTTTCTTTTTTTTTTTTTTTAAAGGCCTGAAGAGACCCAAGGGAAAAGGATGAGCATCTTTCCTAACCCTTTGCAGGCCTCTGACCTGGCTCAAGGTTGAAACACGATGGCTTTTTAAAAATTACCTATCATTTAAACAGTCTTCTCCACGACCTGAAACAAAACATAGCTTCCCGCTACGTAGCTTGGTACCGATGCTTCCAGAGATGGCTTCTGAAATGAGCGCCCCCAAATAGCCCCCCCCACACCTGCCACAGGAACTGCCCCTGATCTGGTTTCCTCTGAAGCCCAGGGGAGTTGGCCCTGGGAGCAGGGGAGCAGCCCTTCCAGGACCCCCTCTGCACGGTGGCAGAGCACACGCTGCCTCTTCCCAAGCCTAAAGAAGCAAATGCCAGCAGTTCCTCTGCCGGGGGTCTTCTTAGCGACTTTGCTGGCCCAGTGCCCTCCTATGAACTCTCCTAGGAGCGGGGCCGCAGATCGCCCAGAGGACAGAAAAGGACAGGACCCGGTGTACGCAGGGGCTGCACCAAGCTGGATGCAGGATGGGGGCAGTGGCACCTGGCGGGTTGCAGCAGGAGGTCCCCCTGGGGCGGGCAAGCTGTGAGCAAGCGACTCTCTGATGGGAGCAGGGAAGGAGATGGGTGTAGGCAAAGGAAAGTTCTGGCGGGACCCCTGTCCCTGCTTCACCTGACGCTTTCCCCTGACACTCTGCTACGGTTCTTGCAGACTCCCACAGTGGTTTTCAGGTTCAATAAAGCTTCCTTCCTTCCTCCTCCTCAGCTGGGGATCCTAAACATAGCTGTGTTTGAAGACAAAAGGTCAGGAGGTGGCATCGACCCACCAGTCTGCAACTGAGCTCCAAAGTGCACGTCAAGCCTTCAGGCCGGCTGGCCATCCCCGTGCTTCCTGAGAAAAGAAGAGTTCATGCCGAGCCTCTCTCTTCCCCGCCTTACTCGGAGCAATCGCTCCCCCAGGGAGAAGGAGCGCAGGAAAACGGGGAGGTGGGGACATGGACCTTCCTCCCACTGGTTAGGACAGCTTATCCCTGAAACGCACCAAGGCTTTCACTAAAGTGCACATGAAAGGGCAGTCCCTGGAAGGTGCAGAAAGACCCAGGCAGGGTCCCGGGAGTCCTGTGCTGCCAGGGGAGGGGAGAGGAGAGGGAGAGGGAGAGGGAGAGCTCCCTTGTTCTCAGGACTAGGGCAGAGCTGCAGCACACTCCTGCCAGCTCCTCCCAGAGGCAAAATGACTACAGGCTTCCCCGGAGCCGCAGCCATTTCTACAGAAACTACTGCTGGAAACACAGACCTTTTGCTGGCGTTTATTTACTGTCTGTTTTCCTGAGCCTCAAAACCCACCAGCAGGTGTTTCACAAAGCAGGGACCACTGCACGCGTGCAGATCCGCCCCTTCCACCCGGAAAGTATGTGGAAAAGGGAGCTAATTCTTCCCCACAATAATTTTGGGATACCATCCTGCTCTTTGATGCTCCCACAGGCCTGTCAGAGATAGGGCGAGGGAAGGGGGACCAGGGGGCTAAGGCACACTATTGGATACAAGGCTGGCAGGACGCTGCTGTCACCAAACAGGAAATCTTTGGGTAGAGAAGGGTGTCCTCTGACTGAATACACACACGCTGAGGATGCTGCCTTCACTCTTACTGTCACCTGCACAATCGCAATTTCAAAAATGTAGCTCCTGACAAGGAAAAAACGCTCACAAACAGCTACTGATTCCCTTTCACGTTCCCTTGACACATTCCTAAGTTGCTGGGCCCATCCCGGAGTTTGGCTGAGAAAGAGCACGTGAGCTGTCTCCCACATGAGGGATGTCCCACTTTGGTACCAAATCCTGCTCTTAGATACTCACTGAGACCAGCAACGGTCACAGGCAAATACCCAAATGCAAAATTTGTCTTACGTTCCACATTCAGCCACTTAGTCTTTCCTTAAACAGGAGCGACTTCTCCCCATGTAAGCACTCAGACTCAGAACAACGTCCAAGCAACACCAGTGGCCCAGTAGAGCTCTCCACCCCCACCCATCAAAAGGACAAAAAGCAACCGGACAAGGAGTCCTGCGGGCGAGTGACGTCCCTCCACCGCAGAAGACAGGCAGAGCTGTTTCCAACCACACCTCCTCATTTTGCCGCCCCAGCTGCATTTGACTTTGAAGGCTTAAACCCAGCAAGACCCTCAGGAACACAGTTTGAGTGCTAGGGGCGTGTGTGTGCGTGGGCGCACGGCAAGGAGGAGGACCAAAGCAGCGATGACTTAAAAAGTGACCTTGCAGCACGGAAGGCAGTGCCTTTCCCTCCATTTTCAGGGCAGCAGCTGGCGGCAAAAGGCAAGAGGGTAAGGTTGGAAAGCAGACAGGGCAGACCACTTGTGACTGGCTTGACTCTAACATAATGCTCTTCGGTGCTCCTGAGGTTGCTACTTGCCATCCGAGGAAGAAAGACACCAAAGATTGCATCCGTGCTTGCAAAAACACTTTGAGGTGTCTTCTGGGCACACAGCTGCTGCAGACTGTGGGATGTTGCCTAAGAACCTCTGGAGGCAGATATCCTTCTTGTCGGCACTTCTTCATGTGTGATTATTGTCCTGCTGGTTATTTGCAACAGAAATGTTTATTGACCATCAGTACGTTGAGCCACTCAGACAATTCATTGCACTTTGTCGCACCTTTAAAGGAAGGTGCCATCAACGCTGAGGCTTTCCTCCAGCTCTTCCTTCTCAAGGCAGCAAAAGCGCTACCCGAAAAACACAGTTCAAAGCTTTTCCAGTGTAACCAGATTGATTTATTTTCCCTTGCAGGTGCTTTGTAATCAATGAGTTAACAAGTCAGACTGTTTCTGAGGCTTCAAAAGTGCAAAAACGTTCAAGGTACTTAACCACCTTGAGCACCAGTTAAGGCGTGTTTGTTTCCAGTCTCAGACGCTGTAAACCCTGTCTGGTGTAGTGTACCAGTTCGGCCATGCTGCTGTTCAGCGCCAGAGCGCACGTCGCTGCGCTGAGTTCGGCAAAAAACTCTGGAAAAAGGGTAGGGAGAGAGAAAACATTTGGTTGGTTTGGTTGACAATCTCATCAACAGATCACCATCAGGTATCTCTACCAACTGTGGAGACATGGCTGAGTGGGAAGGGACATGACTTAGTCCCACTGAGCAACCCAGGCTTTGAGGCAGATGTAGGCCCGGAGGAGG
>JAOXNH010000031.1:18885342-18896670 GCA_028566575.1 Bartramia longicauda
AACTCTCCTTGATAATCAGAATAGGAGGGAGTAAGGAATGTTGTTAACAGAATAAGCGGAGCTATGTCCGGGGGAGGCTGAGATACCACTTGGTGTGAACAGAATATCTGTACCAATGGCATGAGCGCTCGGGGCGCGTGAACAGAGGGGCTAAGCCAATTGTAGAGGTGTTGTTAGCTCCTGTTGTTATCACTCGCCTATAGATACTCTGCTGAAACTGGTAATAAAGGAGAACGACCATACTCATATTGAGATTCCATGGTTACTCCGGGACCGTCTCCCACTCCACCAGCCAATATCCCGCCCATGTGCCATCGCTGGCTATTTCAACACACTGAACGCTCTCCTCTTTAGGTAGGGTGTTTGCTCCACTGAGCGTTAGGGCTGAAGCAAGTACGTGCACACAACCACAAGGCCTAAGACACAAAACCAGAGGGCAAAAACTTACCCTTATTCTTCCTGGCCAGTGCATCAGCCTGTTCCCAAATATCATACGCATAGAGGACATAGGAAGTGATGTTGACGTAGGAAGAGGTGATGCTTGGGATATTGTTGGGGACAGTGACGGAAGAGGCAATGCCGTTGCCACTGCAGTTGCTAGCATTGGATCCTGGCTGAGAACTGACAGAACCGGCAGGAGAGGGCATTGGAGAAAGAGGAGAAGGTATGCCTGTGCTTCTGCAGGAGAAACAAACACGGTCAGAAACGTTCAACCTCAGAGTTAAAAGTCTTGCCACAAGACCACCCACTAGCCAGGAGCTAGTGGTATCATCCAGGCCTGCAGTATGGAGTGTTGCAAGCGGAGATGTGTTCAGCTATGGAACAAGTCATTGTCCTTTGAGCGCAAGGCCAAAGGATTTTGAAGCGATTGGCGACCCTAAGGACTCCACTCCTCTTGACAAAAGAAAATGCAGGAGCAGACACCAGAAAGGGCCACCCAGCCACCTTCCAAAATCTACACCTGCTTGTGGAAGCCTCCACCAGATTATCTAAGTGTTTTTTCCCAATGACTTCCATTTCAGCCGTGCTGAAGCTTTGCCACCTATGCAGGCTGGAGCTCTCTGACAGCTACTCAAAGCAGCCAGCTCAGCCTACACACGCTTATGGATGGACCACGGGAAGCTACACGCAGTCAGCTGCCCGCCCTCCAGACACAGCCTGGCTTCGTCACACCCCTTCACCCCCACCACGTCAGCCAACCTGATGTTAGTCACTGCTAGAAGTGGGCTTCCACCCACTGCTCCTGGGATACCGTTTACTTCCCAAACAAACTGTACTGTGCAAGGTGGCAGATAAATAACTGGGATTTCAGCATCACTAAACACCCTCTCTCAGCCGCAGAGTTTCAGAGGGACAGATGTGGAGCCAGGTACCTATCTGCCAAATGCAATTACCACAGCACCCAGAAAAACTCTTTCTCTCTCTTCTCTTTCATAAAAACACAGGCCTAGGCTGCTGGGCATTGGGTCAAATACCCTTCTGGGACAGCCTGCCCTTTACTTTTGCTGCCACATACACAGCGACGCCGCCGCAGGTACACAGAAAGGACAAAACGCCCAGGAACTCACAAATTAGAAAATTCGTTCCTTTTTCTTAGTTGGTAACTGAGCTAAAGAGAAAAAAACATTGAAGTATCACCTCAAAGTTACGCTACCCCAGGTGAAGGCATAAACCTATTGGACAGTGGCCAGGGAGATGGGGATGGTATCCCATGAAGTCTGGAGGATTCCCTAACAGAACAAAGAGGACAACAGGGGCTCTGAAACAGCACAGTGACGATGCCTTCCTTGCTCCTCTGACCCACTTCTCTGGGGGAAAACTCCTTTGCTTGATACGCGGTAACTCTGGACCTCGTAACAAACAAAAGAAGCCCTTTCCGACGAGAAAAGATAGGAAGGAGGGAGCAGAAACATACTCGTGCCCCCTAGCAGTAGGATTTCAGGTGGCAAGAAAGGGCGAGCGAGTGGTGAGGCACTCAAATGCAGTTTGCAACTCAAAGACTCCGGCTGCTGCTCTCACTCACACCCTCACAGACACATCACAAGGGGTGTCTTTCTAAATCTTACCTTGCAACACAGGGAGAAGGTGCTTGTGTTACTCTGGAAGAACTCTGCAGCAAGGAAGAGAACTCTTATCAGGTCTGGGCTCTTCAGCCGACAGCAGTAACTACCGCAGCCACCCAGCTGGCAGCTTAGGAATACGCGTGCCCTACCTTAAAGTGGTCATTCAGGATCCTGGAATACTTGACCGCAGTGTCTTTTTTGTACCGAAACATTGCCATGTGCAGAATGGACTGGCAGCGCATGCTGTGGACAGAAACACACCTAAGCATCAGTGCTCACACTCCCTGCTGCCTGCTCAGCCCTCACCAGCCTTGTGGGACAGAGGCAGGCACACGTCGGCTGCACTGCAACCTCAAGAAACCCCAGAATTTCTCCTCCTTCTGTTAGAGGTGCCACAGGCTGAGTGAGCCCCTCTCCAGAAGCGCCTCAGCTGTGTTCAACTACAACTTCAGTTACACGGCTCAAACGTGGGCAGCCAAATTGCATTCTTTCACCTTAGGTGAAAGCCCTTAATGCGTTCTGAAGTTACCGTCAGGTCAAATTTGAGAGCCCGTGGCCTTCCATGTCTAGTCCCTTGTGATAACCCAGCTCACTTCAGAGATGTTCCAGTTCCTTCTGGTTTTCATATTGTGGGTTCTTTTCCTCGTAGAACTCTGACTCCCATTTAACTCATTCCTTCGCCCCTGAAAGTAATGGGTCTTTCACGCTACCAAGTCTAAAAACAGAATAGGAAGGCACAGAAAAAGAGCTACGCACCATAACACGGCAAGGATTTTTTCACGTGAAGATGCTGAGGAGTCCGTAAAGGATTTCAGTGTCATGATGAATCTAAGGAAACAAAATAAAGGGAATCTGGTCAGCCACCAGTGCTCTCAAGTACCACTGTTTATGAAAAACCAGTGCATGCCATTGTCTCAAACACCCATCCAAAAGGCAGGAAACCTGCCCTGACTTCTTAGTCCTGGCAGCGAGTGCTTTGTACCAACTCGAGCAGAGGACTCAAAACGCCTTGTCTTGCACGCAGCAGGAGCAGATGTGGCCCCTTCTGCGACTCACTCTCCTCTGACACCGACTACACTCCAACCTACAGCCCTGGGGCCTGGAAGAGGCACCCCCGCTACTGAAGGTGACTGTTAATTCAAGAAATCCATACCTCTCTCTCTTCTATCCAACGCAAGGTTCCTGGGGTTGTGCTGCCTGCGTATGTCACATTCTCTACATACACCTGCTGTGGCTGTGACACTAAATGGGAAGGCTCCCAAAAGAGACCCCAATAAAGTGTACCGGTCGGAAGATCCGTGCGAGAAATCATTAAGGTTTGCCTTCAATCGAGCTGCAAGACCTTTGGGGCACAAACTGTTCTTCCACACGCTATACTCTTGCTTTGCTTCCTTTAACTGAAATCCTACTGAGGTCACACACCAAAGCAACTCCAGACCTGGATAAAGTAAAGACTCCTTCATGTCCTTGACTGTCAGAAGCAGCATCCTCTAGTGTTCCTCAGCTGCAAGGCTCAAATGCTGAGGAGGACACGGTGCCTACTTCTGATAAGCAACGCTGAAACTTTTCAAAGGATTTGTCTGGGGTGCCTCTGGATGGTCTGTCTCCCTGGTGCTTGTACAGCAACCCCAACTGGGCTCCCTGGTGGGAATCCAGAGCTGCCACAGTTGCAAACAAGCAACTCAATGAACTCTTCCCCTCCAAACATGCTGCCTGACCCTCACCCTTTGAGAACAGCTTACTTGATGAGATCGATGGTGTCGCTGAAGATGCTGTAGGCTGATTTTGGTGCGGGTGCATCCGATTCCAAGGCAATCCCATACTCAATGAAGGAAAGGGCGGCATCGAGGTACTGCAAAGCCCTTCCAGTCTTGTCAGTCTATGGGGAAGAAAATTCTCATTTTTAGACTAAGACAAAAGCTACTTCTCTCAAGTGGACCTGGATTCCTTTTTTCTCCCTAGTCAGGCAGGATTTGAAGAAAGAAAAAGATGCAGGTCAGGCCTCCGGGTGATAATTACAGGGTTCTCAGCAGAACTCCTAACGTGGTCCCAGACATCAGCTTTGCGTGCTCTGCCTACATGTATCTCCTTTTTGCTCCAAGCAGCAAACGTACATCCTCTGACGGAGCCATAATTAGCAAAAAAATATGTTGGTTCATGCACACTGTTAAACTGCACACAGTGGAGAAAGCCAGTTCCGTTCTGCAAAGGGCACTTCCAAGTCTTGTTCACCAGAAACACAATCACCATCAGGATCCCGACCTTTCAGAGTAAACTCTCTTAAAAGTACCCGTTCCCTCTATCTTCCAAGGACTTTGGGAGAGCTCTGCAAAGCAAACAGGCCTGCTAATCTCCGACAACGTCAGCTCTGAATCCTATTCTCTGGGCATATTCTCTAGAGGTCCTTGTAACAAAGGCAAACGTCTGAACGCTCGTCAACTAAAGAGCCTCCCCACATTGGCCCGGAACATACTCCAAGTGTGGAACGTTATGTATGTCATGTTAGCCAGCAAATCTTACTCACGGGCACGCAGGGATCAGGGCTGAAAGCAAGAGCTGGTTACCATTTCTAGCACAGGGCCCAGACTTACCATTGCATCAGCTTTGTGCTTCAGCCTCTTGGCTTCTTCGATGTAGTGCTCCATCGGATGCTGTCTGCATTGGGGACAGATGGAGGAAAAACAGAAAACAGAGAAAAAGGGTAGGATAATTACCAATTGTACCTTCATATCTAGAGGATGCTACGAGTCCAACCATCCTGTTTTGGTAAGCCTGGTACAGCCTTATCAAACACGTTACAATTATGCCAGTCACTAAAGGAATGTTGTCTGCCTCCTCAGAAACACACAGCAGCTGAATGCACAGATAAAAGAAACTGATTGCTTAAAACACAGGCGTGTTACAATAACATTGAAAACTTACCATTTGAAATTAAAACCCACCAGAGGATTAGGCTACTGTGAGGCAAAGTTCACTTCTTTGCTCCCATGGGAAGACATTGGTCATGTCATCTCCTGCCCTTCCTCAAGTGCACCACCACAAGTACACCTTGACTGAAACCCACAGTAAACTTCGCAGTACCACACACTCATCTCAGACCACATTCAGGTGATTTGCTTATAGGGGAGGGATACGGTCACCAAGACTTCTGCAGGGCTTGGTCTCACTCAAGACACACATTTCTGTGCACTGGGATCATCTCTTCCCTGTGCAAATGGCACACAGCCACCTGTGCACTAACAAACCCAGCAAATAAGAGTCATGCCCTCTCGTGTCACTTGCCTGCCAAGCACCTTGTCACAGAGGACTTTGCCACTCGTCAAGAATCAGACAAATCCAAACCCGCCCCTTGGAGGCAGGCACAAGAAACCTCCTCTCAGAGTTAAATAGTACTGACTTTCCAGAGTAGCTTCCCTCAAACCAAGAACCGTTCCAACGAGACCTTTGCAGCCTGCTGGGTGGGCTAAGTCCCACACATAAGAAGGCAGTACAAGGACATCTCGGACATCTCTTCCTCTCTCTTTCCTCCCCAAAAAAGGCGGCTCATTAAGAAGCAGAAGCCAGGGTGGCTGCAGGGCCAGCCTTGCCTGGAGTCTTCCGAAAGTAGTTGAGGGCTGTAGAACAAAAAACTTACTTTTCAAAGTTGAGTTGAGGTCTGCTTGACTTGGAGGTACCATTTGGCACAGAAGGCACTGGGAAAGGATTTGTGGCATCCCCTACAGATCCCTGAAAAACCACAGAGCAGAGATAAAGCTGGCTAGAGAGACACGTCTAAACCAATTCCAAAGCCTGGCTTTCCTAAATTTCAAGAGAAAACCTTTTTTTGTCCCAGGCATAGTTTATGCTCCAGGCTCTCCAGCTCTTCTTACCTTCTTCCCCAGCACCCCCTCCAAGAATGGAAACCAAACTTGGCTTCTTACCTGACTGCTAGTAAGGCTTAATACCATTCACACTTTTCCCAAGCATGGAGAAATTAAGGAGCACAAGGGCTAAGCCAGCAGCAAGGCTGCAAGCAGCCCATTTTTCATGGCCACCAGCCCAGGCAGGAATGGGTTCACACTTACTTCCAGCTTAGCCACACAGCAATTGCTGATTCTCCATCACTAACTACAGTCTCCGGGAAAAGCAAGCAGTCAGCAGGAAGCTGATACAGCGCGCAGAGTCTGGCGTCACACATACGACAGCATCCTAGACCACACGTGCCCAGCCACAGGCAAACAGCAATACAATTGAAATTTATGACCCCAAAATGCAAAGATCCAGCTGCAAGGATCATGAACAGTTTTGTAAGCAAGCTAGAAAACCTTATACCCAGATTGCAGCCAAAAGCACGGGTTGCTTGTTTGTCATTTTTAAGCAATCCACTCTTTGTTTTTGTAAACACACTCATTTTTACGCCAACAACATCTGGTTGGAGTTGCCTACAGTCAGAAACAGTTACTTCCACAGACATGATTCTCTTGCCTTTGGTTTTGACGTGGTCACCCCTTCTCACTATGTTGCACGGGTGAAATGAAACCAGAGGATGGAAAGCCAGCAGAGAAGGTACAAGGCAGGCTTTGGGGCTAGCAACATACAGTCACAGACTTTGCCATTAAAGGGGCAAAAATGCTTCCAAGAGCTTTCTCTGGTGGCTGGTTTACCCTCCTTCCTTTCTACTATCCTCAGAGGATCTTTCTAAAGAGACTCACACAGCACCCACGGGTTGCAGGAAACATCCCGCCAGTTACAAGGGACACCTACCTTGATGCCCTTGGACAGTTCAGCGTGATTGCTCTCCACTTTCCTGTGCTTGGGGGGCAAAGGATCCTTGTGGTTGCTCTTGTTCTGGGCAGTGTTATCCATGGCAGGCAGCTCACCGGTCTCACTTCTGGGTCTCTTTTGGGCCATCTTGGCTGACTTTGGTGCAGGATGTGCAGGAGACGTGGGAGGCAGAGGCAGGGGTAGCAGGAGATCTTTCTTCTGCGTTTCAGATGAAGCTTTTGGTGCTCTGGAGATGGGAAGCAAATTCAGCAACGGGGCTGAATATGGTGTACATGTAACGTTGGGATTTTTAAAACACTTAGTTACTTCATCTACCAATTCTGTTTAAATTTGTCTGGCAGCGGAAGATGACTTGTTAACACAAAGAAGCCAACAAAAGCAACATGAAACTTCAGGGACTTCATTGGGCATTAGATACCACATCTTCAGCTGCCAGCAGCAGGCAAGAGAGTTGCTTTTCAAGTACGAGTAATCCTCAGGACTTGTCCTTGGAGTAAACACTTGCAACCAGAATGCCAGGATGTTGCAAAAAAGGCATCCCTCCGACACAGCCCCTTTTCACTGAAAGAGGGAGAGAGGAAATTGCAGCAACTACAGTCCCAGGGAAAAGCCACCCAACAAGGCAAAGGAACTGCAGCGCTGCCCCTCTCTCCCCAGAATGGTGGAAGGTATCTTCTACGCCCAGAGAGACTCCCCCTAACACTTGATCCTCTGGGTGCTTTGACAGAACTACACCGAGTTGTTCCTTAAAGACTTGCCAGCTCACCCAGACCACACTTAGAAAGTTGAGGGGATTCAAGTGAGAGAGACTTAAAATGAAGAGGCTTTAGAATGGCAGAGGCGATCCCATTTAATAATACGGTGGCACACCAGATTTCTGATCATCTGGAGCTAGGATTACAAGGGAACTCCGGCACCTCTAAGCAGCACCAAAGAGCTCCAAACCTTGCTTCACTACTGCTCATTTACACCGGTTTTATTCAGCTTCTCCAAGTTTCCAAGAAAACCCTGAGCAGTGAATCCCAACTCATGGACTGCAACATCAGAAGAGGAGGAAATTAAGTTCAACCCACTGAGAAGACTGAAGCGTGACGTTGCACATCCTGCTTCACTCTGCTGTCCATGGGACAGTCCTCTCCCCTCTTCCACAGCCCCCTTTGCCCATGGTGCACCCAGTCCCTACTCACGGCACGCATGCTCCCCAGCTTCGCTACCTTGGTATGGCTTCAGAGAGGACTATTTCACACAGAGCACGGCAGCATCCCCTCGCCTCATCCAGAGCCTGCTCCCTCCAAAATCACATCCTACCCTTCCCCCTCCCAAAGCCAGAACGTGGCTAAAAGGGGTACTCATTTTCACCGAGAAAAAGCGAGGAACATAGCCCAAAATTGAAGCCCTCCCGTGACTACCACAGCTGAAATAGCCCTTCACCCAACTAGATGCTAGCCCCAACGCCTCAGTGCCGTTAAGGGGACCTCAGTGCTTTCTCTGCAGAAAAGCAGTTTCCTCATATTGTCAGGAACAAACCTCAACGCCACATCCCAATCCAAGTCAATCCCTCAAATGCAAGCCACAGGCAAGCAGGAACTGAGCGCAGCAGCCCATGACTGATGCACAAGGCTCCCCTCTCGGGAACACTGCCCATGGGAAGACATGCCCTTGGAAGCGTGTGCCCTAACAAAGACGTAGCCAAAATGCTGGCACTACACAGGTATGCAGATTAGAGGGTAAGTTGCAGCAGATCTACCAGAAGCACTGCAACTGCTATGTGGTTATAAATGAGAAATTCCTGGCCATAAAGGTCACCTTTGCCATTAAAGGGGCAAAAATGCTTCCAAGAGCTTTCTCTGGTGGCTGGTTTACCCTCCTTCCTTTTTAATATCCTGGGAGGATCTTTCTAAAGAGAATCACACAGCGCTGTGATTCCAGACAGAGCCAGGATTCAAAAGGCACACTGGTTGTGTGCCCTTTAGGTCACAGCCACAAAAGGCAAAGACAACAAGCTGACTGCGGTGGGAAAGGGAAACGTTCCCCACCCACCTGTATGTGCAAATCCCTTTTCTGGACTGGGCTTTCCCCATTTCACCTCCACACAAACTCGGGCAGGGACAGCAGAAAGCCTATGGGCGCTGCAGCACCTGGGTTTGGTTACAGAGAGGGAGAGCTGCATATCCACGTGCCTCTGGAGCAGCCCAGCTGAGCAGCCTGGCACGGCAGCAGGGCGAGCAAACAGAGCTCTGCAACAGCCATCACATCCAGCCCTGTGTCCTCAGCTGGGAGCAGACAGGTCCCACCCAGCACAGCCCCCCTGTGCACCAGCAGCCAGCCGGTCAGTGCTGTGCACAGCCTGGCACCGGTGACAGCAGAAGCAGCCGAGGGAGCAGACGGGATCAGCATTCACACCGGCCTTTTGTCTTTCGTCAGGACCTGCAAGTTAAGGGCTGGAGATACTGTTCTTCACGTTCACGTTTTTAAGAAGGGCTCAGGTTTATGCATTTTTCTGCCATCCCACCATTGCATACTCACTTGGATTTACTGGAGTCTTTGTTAGCTGAAGACTGCAAAGATTTCGTTTCTTTTTCCGATTTCATTTTCTTCCTATCAATCTCCTTCTCCATCTCCCTCTAGAACAGGAAGAAAGGGGGAAAAAACTCACTCAGGTTTTTAAAGCTGATGCAAAGTACAGAGCAAACCAGCCAAGTCTGATTGATTCTGGTTAAAACAAAGAAAAGATAAGACATTAGAACTGACAAAGGGGGAAGGCAGAGCAGAGCAGATAGAGATTTCAGGCTCACGGACAAGTATCCTAAAGTGACATTTTATCTACTTCTGCTTCGATTGACTAATTATTTTGCAGTGGCAGGGATGGAACTGCTAAAGCTCTTGCTGCCAATAGTGACCAAAAGGAAGGCACTTCCACTGCTGAAAATTAGCATTTCATCTGGTTTGGATGGGGCTTTTTCTCCTACTCCGCACAAATCGTACAGAAATGTATTCAGGTTCCTCCTGGCAAAGTCGTGAACCTCAAGGAATTGTGTTTTGTGATACGCCTTATCACAGAGAAGGAAAAAAAACTGCATTCCCAGGAGAGGTCGATCACTCAGATTCCCCAGACATGGAGGGATTTTGGGTTTATTAACAAGAATCTGATAGAGGTGAAATGGTAGTCGGTCAGTTCAAGTTGTTGCCATCGTCTTCCAGAAGAACAGGAACCATTAAGGCAGAGAGGTAATAAATAACACGTTTTAATCACACTCCACAGATCTTAAGAATACAAAGCGTGTGCAGAATAATTTGCTACAAACCAAGCAAATGTGACAGAAACAACGCTTTTCAGCCAGCGTTACCCACAGTGGGGCCTGGTGGCAGCCAAAAGCATTCCAGGACTTTCTGGCTCTCTCCCAAGCGGATATGGAGGTTTATGTCCCTGTGACGGAGCTCAGAGGGTTGTGCTGGTCCCAGGCTACCCCTGGCAGTGTGCTCAGGGCAAGGCTCCAGCACCTCCATCGTGTCCTTCAACTGTTTCTCAGGTGGAGCTCCACACTGCCGCCAAAGATGTCTGCCAGCCGTACCTGGCCTAACGGGGTGCCACGGAGCCTGAGCCTCCAAGGACACCGATGCGTGCTGACAGAGTACAGACGTGGAGGCTCTGAGGTGGGCTCTCCTGCAATCAGACACTCAGGCTGCAAGGGAAGACCTGTCTAACATCAAAGAGCTCCTCCCTCGGCTCTTTGAGCCCCCAGGAGAAGGGACAGATTTACTGCCTGTTTGCCTTTCTCCTGCTGCCCTGCCAGAGGGGGACTGCTGGGCTCCCTCCAGTTCCTTCACCCTTTCCCTGCTCTTCTCAGTCCTCCCCCACAACTATGGGAAGCTCAGAAAACGACTAAACGAACCCCGCGTGGGAGCCCAGCTTATTCACCCACACGTGCTAAGCCACCAGCTCCCTGAGGAGAGCCACAAAGGTGTACGGGCACGGAAATGTCCACAGCCAACACCCATTCCCCATAAGGCCTGCAGCCAGCTCTCTGTGCAGCTGAACCAGCTGGCTGGAAGTACAGGCACAGTCCCCTCCGGGAGTTAGCTTTCAAAAACCACTTGTGAGCTCCTGCCATCTCAGAGAAATCAAGGGCACCACGGCAGCTCCAGGGGAAGCTGGAGAAGTTTTCTACCTCTTTATCCAAGCGCTGAGATCCAAAGCGGGGTTTAGGGATGGTCAGTCCTGTCAGTCAGAGCCTGCTTCAGTCAAAAGTCTGCTTGTATGGAACAGCAAAAGGCACGGGGCTGCTGCCATCACCCCCAGCAATGACACAGCTCACGCCTGCAGAATTCATTCCTCTCTGTGTAATTGTTTCATGGACAGAAATAACTCCACGGAGGAAAAGACTACACTACTCAGTCTGAGATTGGGATTGAGTCTGAGATCTCCCTTCTCTGGAGATTTTCAAGCCCCGCCTGGATGCAGTCCTGAGTGATGTGCTCTGGGCAACCCTGCTTTGGCAGG
>JAOXNH010000031.1:19195621-19210782 GCA_028566575.1 Bartramia longicauda
TATGGTAAAATATTCAGGCAGGGCATGGGATGATACAATGACGCACAAGCAGAATTTCTTTAATGCATTGCTTCTTGTTCTGTAACTATATCTTAGAATATTATTAAATAGATAGATATTAAATTCTAAATATCTTAGAATATTATTAATTAGCATACTTATTTGGTATGCTCAAATGCATGTGCTTCCTGTATCCAAAAGGTAACAGCACTGTTTGAGAGTAATTTCTCTTCATTAGCTCCAAACCCAAGAAAATTCTGTTATTAAATTTTATTGTAGTAGGAGTATAAAATTCTGCGTATCCAAAAGCATCTGCTCAAACCTTTCACTTTGATCCCAGAGATGAGACAGCAGCCTTGCTATGAAACAGCTGTTAATTGGAAGAGTTTGCTGGGTTATATAATGACATGCAAATTGCAAGCAATTGCAAACCATCACATGCCACTGTAACGAAGCGGCCCCAAGTACTCAAGCGGTGTGGAAGGGATACACAGTACAAGTTTGCAGGGGTTACAGAGCTGTGTCGAGAAATCCTTTCTAAACTAAACACACATTCTTTCCAATTGAAGGTCAATGACCTGTTCAAGTGAAACAAGACTTCAGTAGATGATTAAAATCATTGCAACTTATATTTGACAGGGGCAAACCTAGTCACACTGTAATTAAGTTGGTGCTCTGCTTCACATATCCAAACTGACTCCCGGCATTTTTCAAAAGAAGAAATCCACCCACAGCAGATCTAGAACCTCAGCAACATGAAGACCATTTTGGCTGACATTGCTAATATTTTTCTATTGTCTAGCAAAGGTAGAGCAAAGGCATCTCCTTGAACTGGTATTTCTCACCTAAAACAAAATACCGCAAGTGCTGTGATTTCCGATGGAAGCTGTGCTGTTCCTTTGTGTTACAAGTTTAAGAGTGACAGTAAAGGAACACTTCAGCTCCTTGTTGTTAAGTAACATCATACAGAAAACCCCGGGGATATGCTCAACACATGAGTGATAATGTATGTTCCCTTGGCTGCCCGAGCACCAGGGCCTCCAGAAATTATTTCCAAAAGCTGCCCCTCAGCAGAACAAAACCCGTGCAGTTATCTGTCTCCGCAATTAACTGCGTTACAGGGGAGTGCAGAGAGAGAAGAAAAACAGAAAAAACCCTACATTGCATTGTAGCTGTTGACAAGCCAACCGTGTCGCTTTCTCAGACATACCTTTGAGTTTGTTGTGTTCCGAGTCAGCTGGGAAGAGAGAGTCTGGAAAAAGTTTGGGGAAAGTGAGGCCAGCGTACTTGGGTCTGTTCTCAACGTAGTTCCGTACCGTTGGCTGCAGCTTCTTCATGAATTCTGGACAGGGTGTTCCCAGCTGCTCAATAACTTTATTCCACTGATCAATATCTGAACGTAAGTAGTTAAGGAAAACAAAACGCAAACCTATGCAGTCTCCTGACATTTCTGTTTGAGTGTTCCCTGGGAACCCTCAGAGGTGTTTAACTCCATTACACCTTTGCAGTCACTACTTTTTTTCATGGTTATGCCTCCAGGTCCTACAGCCTGCAAAGGACAAAACCCTCTCTCACAACTACACTTGCTTGAGGGCACTGTGTGACCCTGAAGCCACCACCACCAAGGGAAACCACACAGCTTCCTCTCTTTGGGTCAAGACTTGTTACCATCTTTATTTTTAACTTGCAGTCCCATGACTTGTACTCCCTGGTTTTTTACATGCCTCTAGGACTTTTTTAATTGCCTCCAGGACACCTTTTGGGTACACAGGCACAGCAGGGAAGAACAAGATGTTCACCTGCCCTCTTTGTTCAGTTTGTGGAGAGTGAGACCCAGCTGGCCCAAAGGACAGAAGTCACCTTCAACTCATCCGCTTCACGCTTCCATGTTTCCTTTCTCCAATAACTTTATTGGTTCTAATTTTGCTGCAACCACCCAACCAGCATGTCCTGAAAAGGAATTTGTTTGATTTTACAAGAATGCACTGGGATTCATTTTCTATAGACAAAGGATGCCTCAGGTATAGACAGATGTTTCTCTTTAATGTCATGGCTACACTGCTAACCTGTTACTGAGTAATAAGGAACAGGCTCTCATGCTTAAAAATAAATTGTATTACAGGCAATTTGTACTGAGCTTTTTGGTTTGTTTTTGGAGTTGATTTTTTTAGGTTCCTTTAGATAACAACCAGGCATCTGACAGGTGTTACGTAGCTTTTCCAGCCACGTTCAGAACTGTGCAAAAAACCCTCTGAAATTATTAAGCAAATGTCTATAAAATCAGCACCATCTCTACATCCCACTAGTTCACAGTGCTAAGAATATGACGACAACATAAAAAAAGGAAGAGTACATGCAGCTGTCAGTACATTGATGCTCAAAATTATGATGAAGGGAGTTTTGTTAAAAACATACTAGAAATAAAGAGCTTTTAAAAGACACATTCAAAGCATTTCAGCACAGAGTTTTTGGGGTTTTTTTAATTATTCTTCTAAGCTGTTATGGTCATGAGTGTCGTAAGTGTGGAGGATTTTCCCAAATACTCAAGACAGTTCCCCACAATCTAGTAGAGAAATCAAGTCAACAGAATAAAGATAACAAAAAAAAAAAAAAAAGAAAAAAAAAGAAAAAGAAAAAGGCAAAAGCAGCTCTTTGGTGCAGTAGCAATTTCAGATTTTCAAAGAAGTGGTTGAGTTTAGGGATATGGAAACTTAGTATTTTCACATACCTTGAAAATTCAAGACAGACTTGATTTCACTTCACCTGAACTGTCTTCAAATAATTAATTTTACAATGGAAGCTTTACTAATCAAAAGCGTTTAAAGTAATGAAAACAATTTAAAAATATGCTTTAAGAATGCTGAAACAGTGTTTTGAATTGTTTTAATTTCAAGTGAAGAAGGTTGCTAGAAATAGCAGTGGTCTGTAAACTTGTGAACAACTTTCATTTTTTAAATTAAATCAAAGATTAATGCAGAACAACGCCTCCCACACAAACACTCCATGGGTTGTATGTATCTTGTGCTGTCCATGAAAAATATCTTTTTCTTAACAGAGAATTAAAGAATTGCAACAACAATAAAGTTATCCAAGACTATAGCTGCTCAAAGAGTAGCTTGAATATTTCATTAAACATTTTATAAGAAAATAAAGTGTTTTGACATTTTAAACTTGTAATCAAGTTGACATACCTTATTGTTTGCTGGGGGGGACTACTTCAGAAACAGGTCTGACTACCTTGAAAATATAGAGTGTGTAAATGCTTTGCACAGAAGAACAGAGAATACAGAAATGCAGGTGCCGTTAGTTGTGCCAAGAGAACCCAAGTGGGTGAGAAAGCCAAGCCACGCTGGAAGCATCACCTGTGCAGATGGAGTGAAGGGCATTTGATAAAGCAGAGAGGGCCAAATACAGGGCTTGCTTCAAAGCAAATGTCAGAAGCTTATGCTTGCACCGAGCAGGTTGGCCTTCACTAAATGCCTTGAGAGATGGTTAAAGTGAGAGAGACCTTTGGTATTACAGAATGTCGTGGGACTTGAACGTGTTGAGAGAGAAGATGTAGTAAGATGTTATGCAAGTGTGTGATAAAGGAAAAGAGTAAAAAAAGATCCCAGAACAGAGCCTACATGGCAGGAACTAGTGCCAATGGTGATGGGAAGGGGAGAAGGAGAGTCCTCAGACAATGGGCCACATTTCTTCTAAGCTGATGGAAACACTCTCACTAACAGATAACAGATAAGCAGACTACCACCCACGACTGGAAGATTTTAAGAGCTTCATGAGTCATCAGTGCAAAGATGATAGCCAAAGCCAATGGGGCTGGCAGAGCCACCATGTTCCACTCCTTGTCTAACCTTGATTTGCAGGAGGACAGCACTGGAGATTTTGCAGCCCTGGCTTGCACCAAGGACCAAAAATGTCAGGCTTTAAATCGCGGTAATTTCAGGGACTGGTTTTGAGTAACTGAATGATCTGAATGGATAATTGTGCTTCTTTACTCTAATATTTCTGACTTATGTTGCTCAAATACTGCCAAAACCCTTAAATAAAATATATTCGTTTGCTCTTTCTGTATATCTATATGCACACACACACAAATTGACATGCTGGAGCACTCAGGACCTGTGAGCAAAACCATGCTCAGCGAAAGCAAGTGGAGATGGAAAATTTTTCGGTCAAATGGACACACACATTCTCTCTCTAGTATTGTTTCTCCACTTACACAGGCCTTACTAGCACTGGATTATATTCTGAGGTCCAACACATGAAAACATGCAAGAATGTAATAATGTTCTTGCTGAATGCTGGTCCAGCTCCATTTCATTGTCATGTTTTTATACAGTCACTGGTTGTAATGCGTCTGTGGTGCCCCTGGTGATGAGAGGTTGTACCCATCAGGATAAAAGATTTTTTAAAAAGTTCTGAAAAAAATTCAAGGTCTATTTGTTGAAGCAGAGAGAAGATGTGTCTGTAGCTGGCAGTCAGAACTGACTTCAGCAATTATGCAGAAAACAAATGTTACTATAGAACAGTCCAAATGTAAATCAAAACCTACTGTAGGCTACATTCACCAATGAGTGATTGTGACTATAGATGTTACTTGCACACTAACAGAAAAAATGTATTTCACAAAACTCTGACAGAAATTTCCCAGGCCGAAAAAAATTAACCTGTATTTGAATGAAAAAAAACTTACAGAAAACCTTCTGCTAACAGAAGACGCTGGTTTTTCCCTTTGAAATTAAGCAAATGTTGGGCTGACTGGAAGTTGGAAAGAATTACTATCCAAAACTCTGGAAGATGAAGAAATGTCTGCTTTAGAGCTATTTGAATGACCTCAGCTGTCCCTGACCCCCAAACAGGGTCAAGGAAAACACGTCATCTCTACACAATAGCTGTGTGCCTTAGGACAGAAGAAAGGATCTAACCTGGATTTATTAGTTTGTCCCTGGCACTAACACTGCAGCATTTTTACTAACATTAAGATGACCAAAGTTACAGCAAATACATTTATTTAAGAAAACAGTTGTAAAATGTATAGATTTTGAATGAGGATTTATCTTTGAGTGAGGCCTTAGGTTGCCTCAAGTCCCAACCACGTTTTCTCTTTGCACTCTAATACTATCTTAATGATTGTTCTCCTTTGCTTTCTAAATACTTGTTTATTTACTTGGAAAATATCCAGAATCTGAACTTCAGGTTAAGAGCCATATTTTTCTAAAGCAAACGTGCAAAATTTCTACTGGGAAAAATTATATTTTGAACGTGCAGTGAAGGATTTCTATTGCAAAAATCAGACTTCACAATAAAGTCTGATATCAATAAATATCTATTTAGAGAGACAGGCTGAAAATTTACCATTACTTTTGTTTCTATTGCCACTGATGCAATGTGTGTTTCGTATTTCAGAAGTGTGAATTAAGGACCACTGTTTTGTTCCCTCAGTTGGCTTGCTGACTTCAGTTACATGACATTTCTGCAAATATTCAAACAATTGAGGAAACGGAGCTGGCTATAAGGGAAAACGTACAATTCTTCTGTCTCAAACAGAAAATATTAAAAGCATTTCTACAGTTACACGAATTAATAGCTTGTGATTTAAAAAAATGAAATTTAATCAACAAATTACTGCCTGTATACTTAAGCTGGATAGCCTCAAAACGGCAATAATTTTTCTTTTTCATTCTCATACTATGTCTGTGTAAATCATAGCATTTTTTTGAGTGAAAGATTATATTTTCTTATGATCAGCAGCAAGGTTTTGCAGGAGATATTGTTTGCAATAGGATGTTTTAGTTCTTCTCCAATATAAATAACAACACACTATGATGCATGTATGGTTAAGTCCATTCATTCTTCCCTAGTAGTCAGAAACCTGTCAGTGCTTAGCTGTTTGAACTTAATAACTTACTGCAATCATTCATGTCTCTTTTCCTGAAAAAAAGGGAAGGAAAAAATCTCCTGTTGCAAATCTAACAGCCAACTAATCACCATATACCAACCATCACTTTTCCATGCTATTCCAAAGTGTAGCTGTGCTAGAAAAGCCTCTTCCTGAAATCCTCGCACCAACTGTAATGTTGATGGCTCAACCCATTTTCGTTTTTTTAAATTAGACTTTTTTTTTTTAAATTAATCTGTTAAGAAAAATCGAGCTAACCAACTTCACTGAGGGAGACATCAGCATCAGATACCTTTTTTCCACAGTCCCATAACTTACATACTGATGTCAACACAGTTTACAAAAACCATGCAAAATAAATTTAGCATCCGACAAGACAGCAAGCACGGAGCATTTTCCGTGCCAGGATGGATGCTTTGAGAAGAATGTGGCATTTGTAAAAATTTCACTGTAACAGAAAATATTTTGCAACTTCAGGAATAGCAGTTGCTATTTATATGCTATAAGAGTGATTATATGGTGATAATGAAAATAATCTGTAGCATGTAACTTTAATTACTACAAAAGATTACTATTGATCATTTGGAAGTTAGAGGATAGCAGTGTGTAGCTGTCATTAACCCTTGGGATGCATATCTAGGATGAGACCTCCACTAAAATAATTTTCAACTGCTGTTTTTTTGTTGAGCTGACAATTCGTTCAGTTGTTGAGTGTCTTTGCTTACACAGCAGCAGGCAAATTAGTGCTTAGGGGACAGTCCAGATATTGCAGCACAGGATTGCAACGTTGCCTTTGGATCACTTCCTTGTGGATGTCTCCTCACCATTGCAGTATCTACTCCTACTACTCCAGGTTGTTTCTGGGCTTCTAGAATCTTCTGTTGTCCTACACTTCTGTCTTTGTAACGTGCCCAGCTGTGTGCATGACTGTGTGCATGATGATCATGTGCCTATCCTAGAAGGTGACGTAGGAACATTAGCATTATTAAATACCTTCTAAACGAATGAGCTGTGTAAATCTGTGCATAAAACAGCTATATCCCAATGGCTGTGACATGCATAACATGATTGCTGGTGTAAAATAAGGCTCTATAATTGATAGCTTGCATGGCCATCTGTCATTTATACTAGGAGAAGCTGGCATCAGGCTAACCTTACATTTCTCTGCTGAATATACACTCATCTCCCTGTAAGCAGTCCCAAATAGAGAATTTAAAGGCACATTCTTCCTTGTCTGCCAAAAATGCATTCAGCAATTTAAAATAAAAAATAAAAATTCCCTGTATAACTACCACTTTCACAACTCACCAGAGGACTAAGGTACGGTCTTAACTCCTTCAGATCATTTATGCAGTGGTGAGAAAAGAGTAATTATCTCCTTCACAAAATTTTGAGAACACCACATGGAACAAGAGTCAACTCACGGGTACAGTCAGCCTTCCCAATTGCTCTTGAGGCAACACAACAAACCACGTTGTCGTTTTCTCCTTGCTCAAGGCACAAGTATATCCAAGCTTCATGATAAGAGTTTCTCTGTAAGCAGAACTACTGCTGTCAACCTTGAAAAGAAGTTTAATATGACATCTTTTAAAAAAAAAAAAAGCTTTAGCTCACAATTAACTGCATCACACGCACACACCAAAAATGGCAGAGAAATAGTAAAATTTGAAGGATCAGTAGAGACCCAGGGGATACTGGACACTGCAAAGCATTCACTCACAAATGGAGTTTAAAAAAGAATAGAGGTGGATTCTGTCCAGGGGAGAGGTAGGGGAGGATGGCTTTGGAGAAGAGGAGGCTTTGAGGAGGAGTGCTCAGCGCCCTGAAAGCAAGCAAAAGCATCGTCCTCTCTTCACAGAACAGACACTCATGCAACAGCAGAAGAAAAGCAGAGCAGTACATAAAACACAGTGCAAATTTAGCAACATATTACAGATTCAAATGAAGAACATGAACTCAGTTACAGAACAATCCCAAACAAATCAGCAGCTGGTAATGCCAATTTCTGTGGAGTTATTGCAATATTAAACAGCAATTATACAGGCTTTCCTTGATTTCTTTTAACAAGTATGCAGCTGTGTCAAAGAAATCAGTTTTTGAAGTGCTATATAGGAAATGTTCAGTTCTTTTGGTACTTACTTGGAGACTTCTTTAAATTATGTCTTACAAAAAAGTAAGTCTATTAACATAAAAGCAGCTCCGATTAAAACACTGAACTCTACTGACCCCCCCACTTAAATTTCTCACTCCACATTCACGGAAAATACAAGCACAGCCTGGGCCAAATCTCCATGGAGCACAAATAGGTGGTAGTGAGTTATGTTATGTTAATACATAGAAGGGAAAGGATTATTTTCACATATGCAGATGAGATGTGTTCCAGATCATATGAGCACTCATGGGAGTTTTAGCATTCATTTCAGCATGCATATGATCATTCAACTTTTTGGACAAAACACAAATCAGAATCTTACTAGACAAAGCTGTGAGAATATTAATGATACTACTGTCTACTTTCATTTCTTTAATGCTCTTCGGATATTCCTTTTTCCACATCTTAATCAAAAGCCTTTGAAGTGTACATGTGACCAAAAGCGGAGTGCTAAACAGAACTAGTAAGTATGGATATGTATGTACACACACACATTCAGACAAAATTACATAAAAATGAATAATGCCTGGAAACTCTTCTGTCATCTAAATACAGGGTTTAGATTTGAAGGAAAACTTGTAAACAGGTCATCTCTATTTCTCATTTGTGGAATCCTACGGACCATGAATCACTGGAGTTAGCCCAAGCATGCTCAGAGCTCAGCTGCTGTTGTACCCAAGAAGAAACCACTTTCACAATCTGATAAATAATAGCATATATCTCAAAACTTTAAAAAAGCATCAAGTAAGGTAAGAATTACGGCTCCCTCAGTCCTGAATGCAAAATGTTCTCTAAGGAAAACATCCATATACCTAGCTGCTGTACCGCTAATCTACTGATTTAATGCATTTATCCATAAATCACTTCTGTTGATGTCAAAAATACATTCTGCTTTCACATAACAGCTACATGTACTTAAATAAAGGATGACAGACTGAACTCCACTACAACAGTTTCCAAGGAAGTTCCCAGCCTTTTGAGTCATCAAATTGCTACAAAGTTAAGTGAAAATTTTAGTCTTGGGAAGCAGAAGTCATCCCTAAACTGAAGCTATTTCCTGCTTTCCTACTTCAGTACCCCTTGCAGAGTAAACAAGCAAAGAAATAAGGATTTCTAAAAGTCATATCCAAGTTAATCATACCTTCTTCCTAAAATGCAGAACCTCTCACACACTATCCTGAGGTAAACAGTGACTACATGCTACATGTCCCATGCTACAACCTGAACTTAAAAAAGGCCGTCATTTATGAAACAACCCACTCCACCCCTGCCATTAGTGAAGAGACATTTATAACAACAAAACTAAAAACAAGTGGTCACTGGCTGCAGAAATCGATTCCTATGAAGCATGTGGGATGTTGTTTTCCATCTCCTCACACTATACTCCCTGTGGTTTTCACCTAAGACTTCTACTGAGAGGCAAGAATGGTTTCTTGATATTTTGCCTTGCGAGGATTTTGCGGTGGGACTTAACCCATCTCTTCAGACACAGCAGGAAGGTCTGTCAGGGCTAGGATAGCAGGAAGGGGCTGGAGCAGAAAGGCTTGCAGGTACTGAGGCCCAAACAGCTGCTAGGAAGGATACGATCAGTGCCAGGAAACAACACAGCACCTTTAATCATTTCGCCCATGATGCACCCTACTGACCACATGTCAACTGAAAACAAAAATGAAATGAAGGTAAACAAGAAAACAGGAACAGAACAACAAACAAATGAGAAGACTTATCCAATGGTGCCATAGCACAGAGCCTGCTGCCCGCCCTGCAGACACGGACCTGCCCTTCGCTCCCCGCAGACCCTTTTCTGCTCGAGCACGTGAGTTTCATGGTAACCCAGCAGGTCTGAGAAACATCAGCTCCAACAGTTTTCTATACCCCAGTGTGGATGAAAAACAACACCGTTAAATAAAGAAAACCAAGTGAGACCCACAGCTTGCTACTGTGTCATAATAGGACTTTACCGTTAAAATTTCCCAATTAATTTTGTCTTTTTTTTTAAGTTTTCGTTTGCATTCATGACCTAGGTTTATACTGCTGTGTGTTGTAGACGAATGCTGGTCTCTGTATTCAATGAGGATATACAAATTGCTTTCCCTTTATCCTTTCCCTTACCAGAGGTCCATGCATATTTTCCCAAGCTGAACGGCCAGAAGCCACAAAAGGATCTTGAGTCCTTGTGAAGGCATGTCTACCTCTGATTCAGTGGGATGAGTAGGATTTGTTGAGGTCACTGAACTCCAATAATGCTTGCTGTAGAGCCTGTTGGCTCACTTTCGTTGAACCTCAGTGAGGCCAGCAGTCCATAGTAGAGGTCTTGAGAATCTCGTAAGATTTCCATTTGCCGTGATAGGAAATTGTGATTTCTAAATAGGGCAGTTGAGACACCGAAGCACTAAGCTGTACCTTCTGCATGGAAATTCAGAGCAAACCGGGGGACTGTTTACCTCGTACAGAGAAGAGCAGTTCAGCGGGGTCAAACAAAGCTAACCACAGTCTACACTGGAACACGAGATGAAATCACACTCCTCGTATCCAGTGCAGGATTAAGGTGGCATTTTCCCCCATACCAATACCATGAAACCACATTACCTCTGCTGTCCCTGCTCTACGATAAGCTATAGGGCATGGAAGAAAGGAAAGGGACGGACTGGTTTCTCAGGGTCGGAAACTGGGGGGGAAAAAAAGGAACCGTCATGCTGCTTGGTTAAATTTACTCCTATAATTTCATATTGAGCAACAGTTTGAAGTGGATCTGACTTCGACAGCAAATGTCCTATCTGTGGAAACCTTTACATGCCTGGGTCTAAGATTCCCTATTGCTTTATTTAGCATATGAAAAGCTTCATCACTACACAATAAATAAATCAATAAACAAAGGAATAAATAAAAGGCTACTTGTTTGGAAACAATAAGCAAACCTAGAGATGCAAATTATTGCTGCTTTCATGACAAGTTAAATGGCATGCAAAATATCAGGAAAAGATAGAGCAAGCAGTTGTTTGTTCATCTGTTATTAAATCCTTTCTTAATTTTCAGAGACTGTCTTCTGACATCACTGCTCTGTGCTGCGCTCCGGGGCACACACACAGAAGTTGAACTAGTGACTCACTATAGTGTAAACTCCGTAAAGCAGAGAGGGTTATTCTCCTCTACACCTGAGGTTTTAGGAAGGAAGCTCTTTGAAAATTCCCAAATCAGAAGAAGCAAGGATGAACATCTGAATATAAGCAACATTCTAAGAGAAAATAACTGTGCCTTCTTGACTGCTGCCTCTTTTTCCTCTCCTGAGCCAATTAGAAATGAGTCAAATTAGAACCCAGAGTTTCACTGCATATCTAAGAAAAGTAGTTATTGGAGGTTAGGAGTTTCAGCAGGTATTCTGATGGCTTCAGCTGCCAGAAGCCCCAGTTAAGGCACTGAGACTCAGGCAAAGCTCCAAAAGGGACTGCACTACAGGAACCTAAGCCTCAATCCTCAGTTTCATTTACTCCAACACCAATCCAGGTGTAGGCTGAGTAATTTCAGTCGTACAAGCATCAGAAAAACAAAGCATCCACAATCTCCAAACATCTGCACACAACTCCAAAGCACTGAAAATTTACACTTTGTTCAAGGTTTTTTCCAAATGGAAGGTATTCACAATGACTGGCGATGCTCCACCAACACGTGGAATATCCCTAAGCATCCCAAATGCAGGCTAATTTACAGTCACAGAGATCACTGTGTGCTTCTAGGTAAAACTTCAGTTTAGCAACAATTTGCCTTGGTGTTTTAGGATCCCATGAAAATGAATGTTAAGGAATTAAACCTGCAACTTCTCACCTCTCTCTGAAGTGAAATAGCTGAGATTTGGGTAGCCATTGATGAGAAGCCCCCTCATCCTTAGAATACCCATGTTCTGGATTACTAAAAGCAGGGTGGTTTTAATTTGTTCAAAATCTCTACAAACCAGATTATTGCACAGAGCTGCTCTGAAATGCATTCCTGAGTGTGTGCATATACTTCAAAATTTAAGACACCAAATGTCTCCCATCTTGAATAAATGCTCACCAAAAGCCACATGGAAGTGTTTTCCTCAACAAAGGAAATATTTCTCTCATACAGCAATCCTAACCTTTGGGCCACCTCCTGGTTCTGATTCCATGCCAAACAGTTAAAAAAATGCCCTTTACAGTGATTGTGTGAGGGCTGTCTTGCAAAACGTTTGGGGAATGAATCTGTCCTCCACAGAAGCCTCAAAGACCTCTCCAGGGGCTTGAATAGAGTTTAGGGAGACTGAGCAAAAGTGTCTCTCTTGCCACACATGTATGTTCCACACTGCCCAAACCTTCCTGTGTCCTGGGGAAGCAGTCTGGTCTGGCTGCTGACATGGCCCTTGAATGGGAAGATGACCAGAAAGAGAGGGAGAGGAGAGGAAGGAGAGTTGGGATGGAAGAACATTAATAAGACATTAATAAGTTCCTCTTTGTGCTTTAGCCTCACATACTTCCTGATCCAAATTAGTGCTTACTCATCCTTCCACATTTCAGATTCCCTTCAGCAAAGGTGCTAAGGACCAGGAACTGTAGAACTAGCCAAAGATGTTTTTATATGGAAAGGATCCAAGCTAACCTTCCACGGACACCTCCCTTGTAACTTGGCTGTGGATGGAATTTCTGCAGAAGGCTGCTCTTACCATGCTGGATGAATCAGAAAGAGCATGGGTGTCACTCTAATACTGAAGACACCATAGTTTCCTTCCTCATTCCTCCGTAGTGGCCACACATTCCCCTCCTGCCAAACTGTAGGTTCTTTGATAAAACATAATGAAAGGGAGCTCATAAGGAAAATCTGCAACTGTCCTTGCTAAAACTCCTACTGAGGTGGCTCTTCAGACCAGAATTCAGTCAGCTCTGGTTTGCATTCAGTGAAAATCATGACAATCAAATTAAAATTCAAGAAATGCATGCTATGGGAAATTCTGGAAACCGGAGATGCAGCAGCAGCTGAATGAGCTTTGCTGTCTTTTCCAGCCTCACGGGATAGTTCTCACTTTCTCTCTGCCCAAAGCACGAGAATGCCAACCATTTGCATTTGTAATAACTCCTCTTTCAGTGATGCAGAAATCGACCCTCTGCAAGCTGAAGAGAGATGATCATGTCCTCAAAACTGACTTGGGAAGACTGCGATAGACACACTTATGAAGCAAATCAAGATACCAGATTTTATTTGTGCAACTGCAGTCCAAAATATTTAGTACACATCATTGTTTCCCAATGGCTGAGGTGCAAACTGTAGTAAAATTTCAAGGTGACAGCATGCCCGTCACAACGCAGTGAGCTTCTCCCTCCAAATCCTCCTCAAATGGAAAGACACCTTGCTGCGTAGGACCTCTGTTTACCTCCATCTCTCCTACAGATCTGCACTGAGGTCTGCTCTGAAGAGCCATTTCTAGGCCCTCACTTGAATTTTCGGGAAGAAAAATACAGCAGACTGTATAGGACACTGTACCTTTTTTTACAGGTTCTTCCATTATTTCTATGCAATAAAAAAGGGACATGGTTCTGAAAATACTTGATAATTCTTGGAAATACATGGGCAAAGCTGATTTTTTTCAAAAGCTCCATATGGCACAGCTAACAAAGTCTTCAGACTGCCAATGCCAAGGAAAGTTTGTAATGAGCAGCACTGGAGTACTGTGTCCAGCTCTGGAGTCCACAACACAGGAAGGAACAAGTCCAGAGGAGGACTGCGAAGATGATCAGGGGGTTGGAGCACCTCTCCTACGAACACAGGCTGAGAGAGCTGGGGTTGTTCAGCCTGGAGAAGAGAAGGCTCTGGGGAGACCTCATAGCGGCCTTCCAATATCTGAAGGGAGCTACAGGAGAGATGGGGAGGGACTCTTTATCAGGAGATGTAGTGACAGGACCAGGGGTAATGGTTTTAAACTGAGAGGGGAGATTTAGATTAGATATTAGGAAAAAATTCTTTGCTGTGAGGGTGGTGAGGCACTGGAACAGGTTGCCCAGAGAAGCTGTGGCTGCCCAATCCCTGGAGGTGTTCGAGGCCAGGCTGGATGGGGCTTTGAGCAACCTGGTCTTGTGAGTGGTGTCCCTGCCCATGGCAGGGGGGTTGGAACTCGATGATCTTCAAGATCACTTCCAACCCAAACCATTCTATGTCTCTGTGATTCACCTCTTTCAGGCCAACAAGCGTTCAGATTTGGGCTGAATGCAATTGCAGAATTTTTGCATGTGCCCAGGCCTCTAGATGGATGTAACTGGTAGGAAAGTGGTGGGGGTTTTATTATTACAAAGCACAGAGCATCTGTGTGCAGCCTGTGGTGAGTGGGTGGTACTACCTTTGGTTATCTATCACCCACCCCTGGACCAAAATACTAAAGTGCAGGGTTGTCGATAGTCCTTCCTCTTTTCATTCTTCCTTTGTGCAGGTTCAAACAGTATTTACTGCTTCTCTAAGACAAGGTGCTTGTAGGAAATCTAAACCTTTGCTATGTTTTCTGCAGAGCATAAAACAATATCTGCAACAAACTTCTTCAGCGTTACCTGCCTGAAAGCCTGGAAACAAGTCGGCCCCGGGGCTAACAATACAATCTCTCACCGTTCCTGCTGCATGAAAATCTCTGTATATCTATTCCTTCTGACTGGTCCGTGGCGGAGCTGCTCCCAAGGATTGCTTTTTCAGGTTAATTTTCAGCTCATGTCAGCTGGCGGCTTCATAAGAAACAGCACAGGCACTGAGGGAATGAAGACTTAACCCCAAACAGGCAGGTACCCAGATAGAAAAAAACAGAAGATGGCACGAGATGATATTCCTCACCCAAAGCGTTCAGTCCCGCTGTGTCTGACAGTCCTTTTCCTAATCTCCCCTGTTCCAAAACCAGTGCCTCCTGTCCTGGCAGGTGGGACCCATGGAGACCTCCCTCCTCTGCCGTCCTTGCTGCGGAGTGGCTGTGGCACCAACCCTCTCTGTTGCCCAGCAAAACTAAGGGATATTTCATAGAATCATAGAATCGTATGGGGTTGGAAGAGACCTCTGGAGATCATCAAGTCCAAGCCTCCACCGAAGTGGGTCTACCTAGAGCAGGTTACACAGGAACTTGTCCAG
>JAOXNH010000031.1:19210882-19222128 GCA_028566575.1 Bartramia longicauda
CGGCCCTCCGGGGTGTCAGCCACCCCTCCCAGTTTGGTACCATCAGGGAACTTGCTGAGGATACACTCGGTCCCCTCGTCCAGGTCACTGATGAATCTATTGAACAGGACTGGACCAAGTATTGACCCCTGGGGGACACCACTGGTTACAGGCCTCCAATTAATAAAGGGAAAAGTAAATAAAACCTGTATGAGTAGTTCTGGGGTTATTCAAAGCACAGGACTTTCCTATTATGGAAGTTCTTGGATTCCCTTACAGCAACAACACTCTGAAAGGCTTTTCATAACTCAAGGAGGTCAACCAGGGAGCTCTGACTGCCGGCCCTTCCCCGTGCTATTCTGCCTGAAACATTGGCTTTTGCTCTGTCTGACCAAGGCATCTTTGATGCAGAGCTCCGGGACGCAGTTTCAAACAGAAGAGAGACTGCCCAATGTGTTATCTTTAGGAATCCTCCTTCCCTGTTCCCCTGCCCTTACCCTCACCCACCACCGCCAGCAGGTGAAAGTTAGGAATTGTGTTCCTGCTGAAAGCATCTCATGACGAGTGTGCACCACGTGTGCTCTGCTCAGGGGCTTAACAAAAATTAATGAGAAATGTGCCAGTGCAAATTACGTTTTTGTACTTTTGGCATGAAATAGACTGAAGTGCAAACATCTCTACTGTGTCATAATTTACAAATGCCACTTTTTCTTCAAGACACCAATACGAAAGTTCAGAAGTGTTCCTAATTTCCTTATCTATTAGAAATAACATGAAACACAAAGACTTAGAGGGAATGAAACCACATGGCCACCTTTGGCTCTGCAAGCAGTGATCAGAGCAATCTGCAAGGCTTTCTGTGCAAGACCTGGAAGCAGCCTGCAACTAACCCGAGTGACTATTCCATCACATTGTCACCACCCTTGGCTCCTCCTTTCTCCCCTCCCACTGTTCAGTTCCTTGCTCACATCACTCGAGCTGTGCAATCTCTCGATACGTGATGAACTCCTCAATACACTGCACTATGCAGGAAACTGGCCAGAGTCAAGACAGGGACTCAATATGAGTTATGGATCTTGCTCGTTTATTGATGCTTCTAACACTACATTTATAGTCTATGGGATTGTCCACGTGACACAATACTCACACTAACTGGTTAATGTCCCTTGTTCACGTGCCCATAGCATAATTATAATTGGCTAGCCTGCTGTGTGCATGAGGCGCCCACACCAGCAACAGTTCCTTATCTTAGGGTTTCAGCATCTGCCTTAGTGTCCGGTTTTGCTACAATAGTTTTTGCCAACTTTTCCCCTATCAGCTGTTCAAGGACTCTTCAAGGCTAAACCTGCTGTATATGCTAGCTCCAGGCTTGGATTGTGCACGCTATGGCCTCTTTTTGCTAGCCACTCTCCTACAGTACTACACCTCTTCAGGTATTTGTACGTGCTTCCCTGGGGCTGGCTACAAAAACAGTGTTATGCATTCCTAACAGGCAAGAGAAGAGGTTCTCTCCTGAAACCAAAAGAATGCGGTACTTCCAGGAGGATACTTGTGCTCCAAACAGCTGGTGAGCCCCTGTGCACAGCTACCTTTCAGCTGAAATGCTGCCCCAACAACAGCTTCCCGAAACAAATAAAGGCCGCGGGATTTTGCAACCTGAAGCAGCAGGGAGGGAAGTGAATCACAGAAACCAAACACCTCTGTTAGGACTTCGGTGTCTCAGGACAGTCTCTGACACTAAGGCACTGTCGTCTCCGTATCAATATGAGCGGCTTGCACATCACAGTGCATTTTAACATTGTGCACCATAAACGGGTGACACGTACCCGAGCCAGCTCCTGGGAGCCTGTGCACTGCTCGCACAGTCTGACACAGTTACACCCAGAGTATTGCATCACAGCCGGCTCGGCTTTGCCGGAAGGGACTGGGATTAGGGAGAGGGAGAAGCAGCCCAGCAGCAGCAGCACCGTGCGCCCATGGGTGGGAAGGAGGCAGGTGCGTGGTCCTGTTCACGGTCATCCTGCCGGAGCTGGCAGCACAGACAGGACCTTTGGAGGAAGTGTGGTCAGTACTGGCAACACCCTGACCTGAGGAAGGAGCTGCTCTGGTGGTTTCGGATGACTTGTCAGTCTTGCTCTGGGACTGCACTGCACTGTATTGTACTCACATACTGGTAGGAAGACTATT
Source organism: Bartramia longicauda (assembly GCA_028566575.1). Taxonomy (NCBI): domain Eukaryota; kingdom Metazoa; phylum Chordata; class Aves; order Charadriiformes; family Scolopacidae; genus Bartramia; species Bartramia longicauda. The sequence continues at coordinate 19,213,049 of JAOXNH010000031.1, forward strand.
ACTGGTCTTACAACTCCAGCTGCACCCAAGGCTAACTTTTCTCTTTACTTCTCCACAGCATACCCCAAAACACACTTCTAGTGGTTGCAGCATCCTCTGACAGAACAAAATCAGAGCAGTATTTCCCCCCTCTCCCCCTCCACCCCGCTACTTTAATGCATGCAAAATATAAACAAATCCAGAGAGATTTATTATTTAAGAGTACTCACCTTCAAAATTTCTTCAATGGAGTGGACATCACTGGGAAAGGTTTGCTACAAAAAACAAAACAAAACAAGAGGGAAACAGCATGAGTTTGTTTTGGTTTTATCAAATGACGTGAGACAAACAGATGCACTCATCCAACACTTGCTTACCAGCAGATCTATAAATTTCATTACAGTCCATTAATAATAAAATGCTAGTAAGAATTAAAAGTCCCATCAGAAGGCCAGTTAATAATGCACTTCTATGAAGTCTGTTGTTTTCAAGTCTTTAGTAGAAGATATATTCTAAGAAAGATGAGAAAGAAGGAAAGTGAATCGGGGCTCGTTAAATAATGGTGCTCATTCAGCTGACAGGATTCCCCTCATTTCATGACTCATGTTCATCCTCGGGTGGATCCCATCTGGGCCCATAGGTTTGTGTATGTCTTGGTGCTGGAGCAGGTCCCTCACCATCTCCCTTTGGATTCTGCTCCCTGCCCCTGTCTGCCAGCTCAGGGGGCTGGGTACTCAGGGAACAACCAGCTCTACTACTAAAGACTGAGGAAGAGAAGGCTTTAAGTACCTCAGACTTTTGCTCATCCTTTGTCACCATGTTACTGCCCCCATCTAGTAAAGGATAGAGATTCTCCTTAGTCCTTTTATTATTATTAATGTATTTATAGAAACTTTTTTTAATTGTTCTTAACATCCAAAGCCAGGTTAAGTTCTAGTTGGCCTTTGGCCCTTCTAATTTTCTCCCTGCATAGTCTTACAACATGTTCAAGATTTCAATGGTTTAACAAGTGTTCAGCACAGTATCAGATTTCCTCAGAAAAGTCTTTCCTTTCTACTTTGAAACACCGTGTTCCACATGATGTTATCAAAATGCCTATTGCATTATTGACTTATCATTTACTACCTGTAACTGAAGCTGCAAAACACTGCAGAGCACAGCTACTCTCCTGACAGATTCAAGATGGACCGAAAGCCAGTTGCCACAATTTTACAAGTGTGATGTTTCAAAACAATGTAAGAATTTCTCCCTCTCTCTCTTTTTTTTTTGTTTTTTTTTAAACTTTTGCAAGTTCCAAACTGGTACGCATCATGCCTTCTTATGACATAGCTGAGCTGTCACTCTCTGGGATCTAACAGATGCTCACCTTCATTTGGCAAAGACAGAACTGGTCTGCAGCAGACAGGCAGGGGCCAGAGACTGGCCCACTTGGAAAAATGTCGAAGGAGGTATGAACCCCATCCAATCCAACCCAGAGGTTGGCTCTGAGGTTGCAGTGCCAAACAAGTGCTGAAAAACTATTGCTTTTCCTTGGGAACTTGTGCTTTGCTGTCCCTTTCAGAACAGCAGAGCTTTCAGGGGGACTGGAAGGGATATCACAGAATATTAAGGAGCACACATATATTAAGAAAAGTCCATGGGAATCCTGAGATGCAAGCTCAATAATGACTCATGCCCTTCCCTGTCTCCAATTTTCTTTTGAATATAACCATATAAAAATTCATCAGAGTAAGACAGACCCATGGAGAATCTTGCCAAGGAATCTGAAACACATTACACTGCATCTAACAGACAGTAACACTTAAAATATGTTTTGCAGATCCTGCAGTTGACAGCTTCAGACCCTCTTTTTAGTTTAATTTAAATTTTGACTCTGAAGTATCTCTTCCCAGGTCTCAAAGAGTATTCAGTTACACACATTTTATGTCTCCCACAGATAGTCTCTCCTGCTACAATACAAACAGATTAGCATATCATATAAGTATACACATATTTTTTCATCTCTGATAAATGATATGTAATTTTGAGTGTGTTCCAGACCTCTACCTTGATTCTGACCAAATACCTACATGCTCTTGACAAAAGACACTTCAGTACTATCTTTTTTGTCTACAAGTTCTAAATTCTCTGCTCAACTGTACCAGTGAAACTCAGCTAAAATTAGCCCAGTTGCCATCAAGCAAAAGCTGATTAATGGTGTAGAAAGAAGGAAAAAAAAAAACCCAAATATTTGAGACAATCCAATTCCACAAGCGTCTGAAAAGGCAAATAACTTGCCTTGGCTGAAATTTATATGCACTGCACTTTTTTATGTGCTCTGCACATTTGGATGAGAGCAGAAGGCAGGTGTGCAGCCTGCTCCACACACTGCAGGGAAAGCTCAGCACCTACGGAGTGACATCTCAAAGCTGTTCACTGAAAACCACCATTCTAATTCCACTAATAATAAAAAATGCCATTCTTGCTTCATCGTCGTATTTTGTTTCCAATAACTTTCCAGTCCGTATTCCTATAAGACTGGAAGGCATCACAAAGCTGCTGTTTCCTCCTCTGCAAACAGGAGATACCTGCAGTTTCCTCATCTACTCCTTAGCAAAGTACAACTGCATCTTCAGCTGACTACTGGGCAGAGCTCCGTTCTCAGAGAAAGTCAACGGAGCTGTGAAAATAGGACAGTAGGACCTAACTCTGACCAACCCTACAGGAATCACTCAAGAACCAGCAAAAAATTCAACACTTCCATGACTACGTATTTGTAAAAGCTGAGTTTTCTCCACACCAACTGCCAGTGTCTGCTGATGACAGATTTTTATGGTATCTTTCTGCCAACCCGCTGAAAATGATACGCCTTTTTGTTTCTGAAAGCAGAAAACATGTTATGTTGCTGCATTTTATTCTGATGGGCAAAATACACACTACTTACACCTCCCAGCCATCGCAGGCAGGTTGTCTGGCTCAGCCTTTGGTAATCTGAAGGCTAAGTAGACACCTCCTCCTTTGTTTTCATTTTCTAATATTGCTTTCACCACCTTGGAAGTGGTAAAAATAATATCACCCAAGACGGGAAGAACAAGATGGAAGGGAAAGACAGTTTAATTAATGACACAGACCTCATGCAAGTAAAGGAAAGTCCATTTTTAAATCAAGAGAATCTGATTTCAGGCCAATTTGGAAACCACAGCAGATAAATGGTTGCCTTAAACTCGGCGAGTCAAATTCTTCATTTTGTTTTAAAGAAAAAAATGTTGTATTGACTCAGCTCTGAGCCCTTACAGCATTGAGATGGACCCAAATCCATGATGCATTAGCAAGCAAAAGATTATGATGTCACCACAAATGGTACGATGTCACTATTTCCAAAACATAAAAACAGAAAAACAGATTTACAGGAATGAGATGGGCCAAGTTAGAATTTTTTTTTCTTTTTTTCTTACTTTCCTCTGAAGAATAGGTAAAGCTATCCAATTTGCAGTCATACTGCTTGTTTTCCATGTTGCTTATCAGTATGACTACATAAAGTGGAATGTTTACAGGTTTTAAAGTACCTTCTTTGAGTGAAATAATTCTGTGCATCTGTTTTTAATTTTCAATTTTGTTCATATCAGTAGTGCACTATTTTTGTTACATCTGGGATTCAACTTTTTGCTTCTATCTTTATAGTCCTGGTATAGTCACTGGATGGTAAAAGGGATGGGGTGGAGGAGAGGAACAAATAATAGGTGAAGCTGCAGCAAATGGCACAAGGATACAGTCCCTTCCTGGAAAGAGGATTTTGTGGCGAACCATTTCTCCCATAATGCATCCCACAGACCATATATCCACTAGAACAGCCGAGACAGGGAAGTGAAGAAGGAGGAAAAAAAGCAAAGTTAACTACAACATTTCACTCCTAAAGGAGGGGAAAAAGAGCAGTTTGATCAGAACAGTACAGTCTGGTTTGTGGTTTTGTTGGTTGGTTTTTTTCGTGTCTTACCAAAAGCTGAAACAAATAAGTAAATAAGTAAAAGCTGTGTCAGTCAATGGTAGTAACAACGGTGGAAAAAGCTTAAAATCAACATTTTTGGGAAAAGCTAGCAAGTAAAGATCAAGTAACAACTGCACAGACCTGTGGTATACACTGAGTTTATGGTGAAAAACAACCTTTTGTTGTTGTTGTTTAAGAAAAAAAACAAAGGCAAAAAGAAACCCAAACCCAAACCCAGACAATGATCATCTGGAATAAAACCTACTTGCAGCCAGGAAGTTTCTAGGCTTTGTCCCATAGGACTAAGTCTCTCTGCAGCAGCACACAAGAGGTTCCAAATGGACCTCTCACAGAAGTAAAGGCTGTGTAGATAAATACTCCCTTAAGGGTTATTTAAAATTCCTGCTTCATGATCTGTAACTACATCCTGCCTATAGGTACCTATCTGTATGTGTCTGTCTGTACCTACATATCCACTGGAAAGAACTAGAGACTGTGACCTGTGTGGACTCTGCTTTTTACTGTGTAGGTACTCAAAATAAATGCTAAAACAAATGCTTTGCAGGACAAGTACCAGCAAGACTAAGAGCTTTTCTTATCTCCCTGATCCTGCATTCAGCTTTTAGATGCAATATGCGGATGTATCCGCTTGACTTGGGTGAGGGATTCTTTTGCCCTTTAAGCCTTACAGGAAAAAAGGCTAGATAGATAATGACATAGTATGCACAGAAAGAAAAGATCTGTATTCCATGGGAAGGGCAAAAAACTGCTTTCAAATTACGTTATTTCTCAACTTTGAACCCTCAGTTTGTGGCCATGTTTGACCTACACAACCAGTTTCTCCTCTTTTTCTTCCCCCTTTTTATCCTTCAAAAGCAATCCAAAACAAACCAAAGAAACATACAAACAACTCATTTCTTGGTAAAACAAAATAAAGGTGAAATGTTCCATTTGGGAAAAGGAGGGTACAGGCATAAGGGGCATGGGAAAGCAAGAGCATGCCTGAGGCAGTAGCAGTTTTTTTTTCATAGTGACAGTTTTGGGACCTTCCACAGAAGTGCAGCAAACTGGTGATAATTATGCATCTTTAGCCAATCAAGTGCAGAAAGAAAATGAAAGCTGTGAACAGTCCTTATACAGGCACTGTAGATAGTAAGAGGGAAAATAAAAAGTAGGGGAGCTTCAGTAATGTGGCATCATAGGCCAGAGCAGGGAAGCAAAGAACAACCCTTTCCGTTGACTTCCTTGGGAGCTGGATCAGAGCCTCCAAGCGGACTGGCTCCTCAGACAGCTGACCTGCATTTGCAAATATTTTATCTTCTTTCTCTGTTTACTTCATTTTTGCTTTGTACAAGTAAGATGAGATCACTCGTCCTGAGCTAGATTCAATGTCCAGGGAAGTCAAAGAAAGTCTCTATGTTAACTTTGATCAGGGACCTTTGGATGTGGTAAAGATTCTTAGTACCTTCTCAGCTGTGTACTTCATCACAAAAGTGTGTCTAACTTTGCACTAATGTGCGGTGTTAATCATGGGAAAAGCGAGTGCTTTCTCTGCCCTTTCAGGGACAATAACAACAATAATGGTAATCATCTACTAAATGCCTGGAGAGGAAAAAAAAATAAATGCAAAATAGTTCATTTCCCAATAGAAGGAACTCTGGATATTGACTAAGGAACCATCTAAAGCCTGCTGAGCTTAGTTCAAATCCCTAATGGCATTTATCATGCCAATCATATCAATTACAAAATCCTTTAAAGAAGATTACTCCTTTTTCAGAAATTATTCTGTATGCTTATTCTCTGCTTAATAATCCTCTAGTTTTTAGACTTACATATTAAACTGTGTACTGTAAAGTCATAAATATTACATATAATTCATGAGATTTACTAATTTTGGAAGACTTTGTACGAGCATACCTATATTCTCGCTTAAGTTATGGAATCAGCTCCCAAAATCAGTTTCACTGCCCTTTACATATGGAGTTGGCTATTAGTAAAAATCCTCCTGCAGAATTACCTCCTCAATGTAAATTCGGAGACTTTTTAATAATTTCCTGGTTTGACGTTTCCTGTGTTTGTTATCGAAAAGTCTCCTTATCAAACAGACAAATGGTACTTTTAACAACAGAATCTGAGTGATAGAGGATTTTTTTATTTTCCATTATATGTTGTATCCCCTCTTTTCCTGCCTAGTCTACCTGGCACTCAGATGCAATTCTCAGTTTTGTTACAAAATGAGAATAACTTTTCCTTTCATCCCCTGCAAAATGTGAATTCTTCCTTACCTGCTTCTCTGGAGTGAGCAACCCCTACTTGCTTTACACAGTCTCTCCAGGGACCATGGAGGTATCCAGACTGTTCAGAGGAAAATCCTATTTACATACATGGTTTTTTAGCTTCAGCTTTTCCCCTTCTCTCCACCTCTATTTTCCATTGAAAAAAGATTCAAACTGCAAAATTTATTCCTAGATTCACATGAAACCTGTCAGCAACACCTGGGACTTTAGTTAAACCTATCAGAAAGACAGAAACCACTCCTGAAATTCAGATCTAGCTTTGGATATGGAGAAATTCTGGAAGGGCAAGGATTCCCTATTTCAGCCTGTACCTCTTCTTCTTCCCTCAAACAATTCAGAGATCCAGACTCAAATTTATCAGCAATTCCAGTGGTTCCCCGACTGTTTCACAGTCCCAGAAGGCAGAGACATTCTGGTCAGAAAAAGCTAATTTTATTTGTTAAGTTTAACCATAACTAAGATCAAGTTTCTCATTACTCTGCAATCCCACACTGATAAATTCTTCAGCGTTGCATCCCAAATGCACTCTGTAGCTGCAGCTGTACACAACAGTGAGAAACAGCTCTAAGTGACCTGCCTTTTAAATTCAAGGTGTCATTTCCCATTATGTTTTCTTTTTCTCCCTCTGGTGCCCCTTACAACTGTAGAGGCAGACCTTAAACTTCACTCACACTGTGCTTGCTATGAAATTGCAGCCCTACCGTTCTCCTTGTAGCCCATTCCCAAGATGACCTCTGGTGCTCTGTAGTAACGTGTCACCACATATGGAGTCATCATGAAGCTAGTGCCCGCAGTCCTGGCCAGTCCAAAATCCAAAATCTTCAACGTGCAGTCAGATTTTACCACAATATTACTTGGTTTTAAATCCTGCAAAAGATGGTGAAAAGACATATGACCGTTGTTTATGAAGCCAGGCACAGCTCTGAGATGGACTGATACTTCAGGTCACCCTTCAAATATTTTTACTCTTTGACACAGTCACTATCAGAAATACTGGTAAATACACAGCAAAACTCTGCTACTGTCTCTCTAGCAAACTCTTCTGGAAGATGTTCTAACTTGGCACACAGTGTGGGGCTTTACCTGGAGAGCAGGAGCCTACTGGTGTTAAATGAATTGCATTTGGCAGCTCAAGAAACTAGGATTAGTATTAGAGTACCATTTGGAGTATTATTTTTTTAATACTGTGGGCCTAATAGAGAAATTCTAACTGTACATGTGTATAATAATTAAACTCATCCTTTGCTGGAAGGACTGTCTGGAAGCCAAACCTAGCATCCTTTGCTAAACATACAAAGGATGTATGATTTCTCCAAGATTTCCCAAAGGATTTCTCCAAGAAAGGAGACCTTTGTATATTGTGAAGCAACACCCACTTTGGAATCCATTTTATCACCCCTTCTTTTCTTCCTCTCATAACAGAAGGGAAACATTCTTGGATTTGTTTTTTCAGCTGGAAATCCCAAATCAGTAAAAGCACATTTCAATAAAGAGATTAATTCCGAATATTTTCAGTGCATTCAGAATTGCCTCCTGTTCACAGCCACATGAACCATTCCCTCTGTTGTTAACAATCATATGTGGTGCCACCTCTGGCACTCACAGCCAGGTACCACATCCTTACCAGACACAGCACTCTGACGCGGAAAAGCAAAATGAGAGGATGCACTGAATATAGACTTAGCAGTCGTTTTATTTATGTTGGCACACACAAATGATAGCAAATGCCAATTCCATATGCCTTGACCTCTGCAGATCCTCATCAGGCAATATCTGGGCCACACTTCAACATCAGTTCAAAGTGTCTGAATGTCGTGTGTGGCAGATTCAACCAGCTGCATTTTAGGAGCAAATAACATTCATGTATATGTTTCAGAACTCATAATTCCTTTGATGGTTTCCAGGGCTTATTATTTGGTTATTACCTTTTTTATAAAATCACATTACCTTTTTGTCTGATATAAATTCACAAATAATCTCATTCCTAACACAAGCATGTAGCTACTCTGCCAAGGGGATAGGCTACGACTCATAAGTTTATAGTCATTTTACTGGGAGATAGGACCGTGGTCCACAGTACACAGGAAGCTCAAACGGTTTCTAAAGTCTTCATGATGATGTCATATGCTGCCCTAAGTTTCAAACCAAAGGTCCCTTACCCTGTGAATAATTCCTGCAGAGTGAAGATGCTTGATACCACAGAGCATTTGGTACAGTAGGTAAGACATTCGCTCATGGTCTAGCTCCATCTGAATGACCTGGCACAGATTGGCATCCATTAACTCCATTACCAGGTAACTGCATGAAAAAGCAAAGTCACAGGGTTGTTGTTTGTCTTGAAGAGGAACCACAGCATCATCTCAAATAAGTAACAATGCCTTTTCTCCTTTCAAAATCCACTTTATTTCTGCTGACTGGGAGTAACACAGCTGGAGATTGGGCCCATTCACAATGGTACTGTTGTGGTGTGTGTTTCTGACTGCACTCTCTCGCTGCAGAGCCATCATTCTTTCAGTGTCCTAGCGCAACAGGTGGATCGCTGGCCCTTTCTTGTGCATTCCCCACGACAGAGACTGTATCCTATAGACAAACAGGCAGCAGGACACCAAAATGTGCCAAAACCAGAAGAGCCACAAGCACCAAATGACACAACTGCTTGACCATTATGAGGAATGGCTAGCCAGCACATGTAGGAATTGGAGAGTAGTAAAAGATGTCTGGCAGGCTAAAATACACATGCCCATGCAAAATGTTTCCAAAAATAGTAGAATAGAATAGAATAGAATAGAATAGAATAGAATAGAATAGAATAGAATAGAATAGAATAGAATAGAATAGAA
>JAOXNH010000031.1:19927184-19939453 GCA_028566575.1 Bartramia longicauda
GTAGGCATGCGGCAAGGGGAGGAGACTTATGATAATGAGTTCCTAGAAATAATTAGAAGAGTAATGCCTTTTCTTAGCATTAATTATAATACCCCAGCCCACATTAATGAATATGCGTGCTTTGTATCATAAATAGATGCTTGTTTTACAAGCCAGTGTGCAAGTTAGGAGGAGAAATCCCCCTTGCACCCGGTGCCGCAATAAACACACCTGCTGTATAACTCTCTGCGAGCTGTAGGGTTTGTTTCCACGTGTCATCAACAAACCAGTGCTTCCTTGCATTCTCAAGGCAGCACAGTAACATGAAAATTAAGAACAAACATGACAGCAATCTTTTGTTTTCCTTTGTCAAACAGTTCAGCAGTATCAACACAAATCACACTCTGCCGCCACGTTGGCCGTGTGAAGGCCACGGGTTTGCTCCTGCAGGTCCGAGCTGTGCTGCCAGGGTGAAGCATGTCCCATGGTGGAGAAAGAGAACTGGAAATATGGGCCTAGCACACCAGAAGTATTTTCAGAAATAGCAAGTCAGTCACCCGATAACACTGTTAATATGCTTCTGCATGTTGTAAAATAGAGCTGGTAAGGCACCTGTTTGATCCACACCTGATGGTCCAAGTAGAGGAAATACAGAATTTACCTAATGAATGAGCCATCCCCACTCTGCTCCTGGCGCCTTTGGCTTTTCAAGGTAAAGACCGTTACCCTTATAGTCTCAGGGAATGCCTCCTCTGCCTCCTCGGTATTTCAGGAGTAATTAACCCGATAGGACAGTCAAAGGCTTTCAGTGAATATTAAAACAAATTTCTCAGCTCATGCATTAAACAAACGATACGATGCTGTAATTCAGAACGTATCAATTCCAAAAGGAGGAACAGGTCAAACTGCTATACAATCAGATGTCAAAGCTTTAACACTGCTAACTAGATATATATCCCAAGTCAAAAGCGTGTTCAAAACACGTTTTAAATTCTGAGGAGTTTTTTAGGTGAACAAATTAAGACCATTCAGCCCTGGCACCCTCTGGTACAGAGCACCTCTTCCCCTCCCTTTGAGTAATGGATGTGTTTTCCTATTTGTGTAGTAGGCTGGAACAACTCCAGAAAAAAAAATGCTGTTCACAGAGTGCTGGCATAGGTTTGAGTCAACAATTTGTCTAAAGTACAAAAAGAAAGCATGGCATCCATGCATGCCTGTAGTGAGTCTTTCACGCAATAGTTTTCAGTAATTAGATGTGTGTTAAGTAATGCAGATGATTACTTTGTAAGTTCCTGTATATACTAAGGGCCCTGACAAATAGATTTTAATTAACTCCAAAGTTTCAGTTATCTGTTTTATATTAGGTAATTTTTATTGTTCTCTTTGATGGTATTAAACAACGTTTGTGCTTAAACACAAAGAGATTTAATGAGCAATGCATTGTGCAAGGTCCTACCACCATAGGCAGTTCTGCAAATAGTCTGCCCAGTTGTCATGAGCTGATTCCCGACATACGCTGGCACCGGCACCAGTCCTGTGAGCATCAGACAGGGCACCTCAACCTTGTGCTTGGTTCATCCCCCAGTTCCAGCTCTACTTACCAGAGATGGCACCTGAGCACTCATATTCCACAGTGGTTACAAAATAATATGGTGGCATTTCATCATTCACTAACAATGTTTGCAATTAATTGATCCACGTCTTGTTGCTAACAAAGAAATCTGAAGTCAGGGACCGTGTGGTACCGTGCCCCTCAGGCCTTCAAAACTTTTCCCTTTGTTGCAATGTCTTCTTGTGGTCACGTACTTCAAAGCAATAACATTTGTCTTTCAGCTAGGCTTTAGTGATGCAAATTCTTTCTCCCAGCTTTAAAAACGGATACACCATTTGAAGCAGCTTCTTTTTTGTCTGTTTTTAATTCTACTCATTTTGTTCTCTAATCAAATTACTAGTTGTGTTTAATTTAGTCAACAGAACCCAGCATCTTTATCTCTGGTGGAAAACATGCTGATTTTTAATGAATTGGTTGATTATCTGGCAGTTTATGAACTGGTTTTGATGAATATATCAATTATCATCACTCTGTAATCAAATCTGTAAATCATGTAACATTGGGTTTGTTCATTGAACAAATGCAAAGAAAAAGCTGTGACCAAAACTGCTGCGTCCATAGTATTTCCCATGATAAAGGAAGAACAAATACTTTGTAGAGCTAATCTAGAAGGTCTATAGTTACTTTTAATTATCTTCTCTTTCTGCCATAAAAGCTATGTCTTGGCTGGCATACCTCTGCTCACAAAGTTAGACTGTGATCACCTCCAATTTTTTTATAGGACAGAAAAGGTTTTTGCAACCAACCAGTCACTGATACTGACAGAACATGCTTTCTGGGAGGACTCCTCCAAAAAACCTACCCCTTCCCTGAAATCCAGAGTAGTTTCTACATACTCTTTGCCACAGGGAGCTGGTCATAAAAGATCTGGGATTTTTAATACAAGCCTAGCCATCACTTCTAATGAGGAGAGTTATAGGAGAGAAGCTTGCTAATTTCTAAAAGCTTGATACTTGTTATACAGGCATGCCAGTGAATCTCTGTGCTTCGGTAGAGGCAGTGGTGACAGAATTTCTGAGGCTGTTTATAAATGATGGACAGTTCAGCTTCAGATACAAAAAATACATTACAGTAGCCTACTAGGGGCTACTAGGACCTTTCATTCACTCCAGGTGAATGGAACACAAAGCAGTATTTAATCTATTATTGGTAATCTGGACAGCAATCCCAAGAAAAATAAAATTCTAAACTATTTTAACCCATGGTCCATCACATTTAGTGACAAGCAGGCTCTAAGATTTGCCTAGGACAGCTTGAAACATGACCCCAGTCCTTCAGGTACTTAGAGTGAAACTGGCATTTCTGACCAATGATGTAAGCATAGTGTGCCCTGTAACCCCTCCATGAATATACAGCTTGTCCCCTCATTAGTGAACCCGTATTTTTAGATAATTATTTCAGAGGTCTGGATTGATTTGATAGTCATTATGGCGAAGCTTGTAGCCCGGAATGTTGAGGACAGAGTAGTTGTGGGCCAGAGTATTTGCAAGTAAGGGTTAGAGAATTTCCCTGAAGCTGATCCTTCTTTCACCGGTGTGTCCTCATTCCCTTAAACACAGAATCCATCAGGACTGCCAAATTTTCCAGGGTTTCATCAGATCTGTGTTTCATATAGGTGTCATATGATCTGTGTCAGCAATTTGTCAAATACACAGAGAAAAAAGATGCCATAGTGATCATCACAAAGAATTTTTTTATCTTTTCTCTTTCACACGGACACAATAGAAGGAGTCTTAAAACTTGTAAGGATGTTCCCTTTTCCGAAGTTTGTTTGAACAAGGAAAGAAATAAGAAAAACAGCACTCTGCCTCTGAACTCAGACTCTCTGGTTGGTAGTTTGTGCCATAGGGAAACCTGCTTTCATGAATCGTCTCAAAACTTACATCACACTCACGACATCATCAAGCAATATGGTTCATGCTTCCTACTTAGTCACACTGGTGGAAGAATCTTGCATGGACTGAAAAAAAGAGGGGAATATTATGCCTGTCAAAAATTAGCTATTTTTTTTTTCTACAAGAAATACAGGTGGAATTTCAAAGAGCATCTGTAAGCAGCACCTACAAAGAGCATGAACGTTTTGGGACATTGCTAGGATCTGGTCTCTTTGGAAAAATATTGGATGTTACATCAGCAAAAGACTCTGTGCTCTGTTTGTGCTCCTTGAAAAAAAAAAATCCATCCTTCATGCTTGAAATATCAAATCTATATACATAAAATTAAAAGGCCAAAATATTTTAGCATAAACCTTGACAAACCACAGTGGTCTAACATTGGCAACTACTTAATTTGGAGTCTTGTGAGAGCTAAATAATGCAGAAACCCCTGTTAAGAGTAAATACCAGCCCTACTTCCACCTGATCTATTATGCCATCAACAGTATCTTCACTTTCTCATGAATCTCATGTTTGACCCTGATGAAATAAACTTTATAAGCTGTGCCTTGTCTCAGTTGTTGCTGTGAGACTACTCATCATAGTTAAAGCTATAGAGGTCTCTGTAGGGTCTGCATCTTCATTTGTAGCATTATTTATCAAGTTAATCTAGAAAATACTTAACTGCAGCAAATAGAAGTAATTCTATAAACATGTATTTAGATATTTCACCGAATCTGTATGAATTTGCAGGTCCATGAAATGTTCTGAATCACAGGTCTGAAATCAGTGGGCTTTACATTTTCTAAAGAAGAGAAGTGAAGAAAGAGGGCCTGACGAAACAACAGGGACTGAATCTATGTTCAAGCACTCCTGAATGGCCACTGATGTCACTAGGGCTTTTTTGGTTTAACAAGATCAAACTCACCTTTGAGAGCAGAAACCATGCTTACTGGGCTGTCTGCCACAACACAAAATGTGAGATACCAACCAGAAACCAGAAGATGACTGTTTCCTGCAATAAATATGCTGGAAACATAATTTCTCTACTGTATATTACCATGCATGTCATGGATTGAGAAGCACCTCCCTTAATTTTCCTGTGCATCTTCAGTATCTGCTTGCAATTATTTTTAACTGTTTGTTTTAACATTGCACTAGATGTACCATATTTATTTTAACCAAACAAAACCCAACAGTATAGAACAGGATACATGACAAAATAATTAATCTGCAGCAAAAACAGAAGATCTGTACTCAGGTACTTGGATCTGATTCTCTGACTGCACACCTTGTATTTCTTTCCCCACACCTAAACCTGTAGCAATTGGCTACAACCTATAGCAAGAATTTCTGACAGAACGCTGGCTGGTACCCAGCTGAGCAGACCGATTTGAAGGATGCCTGAACTCTTGCACATCTATTAATAATTTTGAGAAGAAATAAAGATTGATGCCACTGTGGTAGGAGGAAAGCATGCCAGTACATAGACTGCTGATGAACACAGCCTGATTTCTGAGCTTCAGAGAACTACACCAATATGTTTTCAACTGACACAAACTGAGCAAGCCTATTATAAACCATGTGTCCCTTCAGAAATGTTTCTCACAGCAGTGTCTTCCCAGCACAGTCATGGAACTCACCACTCTCACCTGTGAAACTCTATTTACATTGGCATGATTTGTACCTTTCACTTTTTTTGCCCCAAATCTGCATTTCAAGGAGACTCGTCATGAATTTAAGGGAGAATTCACTGAGAAACTCTAGCACATAAAAACCAGCAGCAAGCGGGGAAAGAGTCACAAATCAAAACAAATAAACATCAAAACATGTTATTTTGACACATTAGCTAGAAAACATGAGTTTTGGAAATGTTATTATGATGTTTGCTAAAGGAACAGTTTACACTGGCATTATTTTCTTTTCTTTAAATTTAAAAAAGCTAAGAAGGCTAAACAAAAGGGATTTGGGAACTCCAAAGGAACAATAACTTAAAGTTGAACTGAACACGCTGGTTGCTCCCAGCTGAGAGATCAAGGATTTAGGAGCCACGAAAAAAGAAAGTGAGGCTGAGAGGGTGTTCAGAGCTGGTTAAAAACCACGATCACTATAAACTTTTAGAAATCTCCTTCAGTAGAACAGTGTCCTCTGGCTTCTCCTGAACAAGGGTTTTCTGCAGCCAGTCTGAAAGGCACAAACAACTCATACAGCTCTACAAGTTTCCAGTATGTGCCTGCACGGATAATGTGCCCTTCTTTTTCATGGGCTTTTGAAGAATGAAACCACCATCTTCATCACACATAAAGATTGATGCCACTGTGGTAGGAGGAAAATACACCAATACATGGACTGTGAATGAGCAGCACTTGATTTCTGAGCTTCAGAGAACTTCTCTGATGGGTTTTGAACTGACACAAACTCAGCAAACTCACAAAACGTCATCAAGCCTCGGTTCTGCCTCAGTGCTGTCTGGAGCACCTGCCTTTCTGCACACACCACAGCACAGATCCAGTGCAATGGAGCTAAACAAGTAATTTTAGTCCTTTGGCCTTCTACTGCAGTGAAAATCATCTCCCTTCCATGCTTGTGAAGCATCCTCATGAATAAACTTACAGTAAATATAACATATTTATATATTTATAAATATAATATATTTCTATTTACTTATTTTTCCTAGTGAAAAGTATCTTTTTATGACAGTGCTGATCTTCTCATTGACCTTTAACTGAGCTCCTGTCCTTTTCCAAAACAGCATTAGTCTCCCTTCTACCCTTGGTTTGAAGTGATAAGCTTGTTCTTTTGCCATGGAGCTGGACAATGGATAAAAATCAATTCTTATTTAAGAAGCTACAGCAATTTGCATTTTCCTTTTCCTGCTGCCTTTATTGATTTTCTGAGCTCTCAGACACTATCAGTTCTGCTGCAGTCCAGCTTTATTTGAAAAGGATCTGTGATGATGGCTACAATTAACGAGGAAAGTATCTTCTGTCTCCTCCTTGCTCTTCCAAGAGTCAAGCCGAGGCCATTTGTCACATCTGTGGTGGTGTCCAGAGAGACTCTGGAGGAGTCTGCAGCCTTGTGCCATGATTCAGTGAGCTCTTGTCACTGCAGCTCTCTTGTTTATCTGGACCAGCAAAAGAAAAAAGAAACTCTGAGGAAGAAACAGAAATGCAAAAGGTTTTTCCTGATGGTATTTCAACTTTTGGTCCCTTGAGTGTCAATTGCTTTGAGGTAGTCAACATGTCTGTAGCATCCTGCCCAGACACTGCCCATGTAGCAGCCCTGTCTCATAACACATTTTTTATTTACATAAGGAGTTAGACCATCGGTTAGCTCATACTGGAATACCACACTGGAAATTATCTCTGAAATGTTATTCTCCATGGACATTACCCTAATGTAATGGTAAGGAGGGTGTAGGTAAGGTACATTGAGCTAAGGTAAAGTACAGAGTAAGGAGATAGCGGAAAGTCAGGCCCCCCATGATTCCAAATATTCATGCCCTTACAGATGACTAGGTGAGTGTCCCAGTCCCTTTTTCATGGACAGGAAATCCAAGGCCGAGGAGCTTTGGTGCAGCAAGTTAGTTATGACACTGAGACATAGGAGGCCTGGCTTTTATTGATTGTGGCAGGGCTGACTGGTGCAAAAGTCCCTTTTCTCACACAACTATAAATATTCTTCTAGTTGCTTGCTTTGCAAGTTAGGTAATTTTAGCTGCACCAGTATAGCTCAGAAGAGACAATAAATGGTTACTCCCATCTTTAAAACAAAACTATGACTTACTTTAATGACTTCCTTAAGGCAGCTGGGCACTGTAAGAAAAATTAAGATACTGTTTTTGCAAAGGAACAGCCTGGCTAGTTTTTGCAGAAGAACAGTTTGATCGGCTTGCAATGAGGTAGTTAGGGAATGATTAACAACACGAAGGCTTCCCAGGAACATGCAAGAATGCTCATCCCTTAGGCAAAGGAGAAATCAGTCTATGCCAGAACGGTGGTGCAACGGGAGGACGAACCTTTAACTGAGACCAGCAAACTTGAGCAATATTATCAAAGAAGGGAATAAATCAGTGAAGTAATTGATACAGACGGAGTGATGGGGAGAAGTAAACAGGAGCGGGACAAAAGGAAGGAGTCTTGGGCATCTCTGATGGGCTGTGACCTCTGGAGTACCCAGCCAGTGGGGAAACAGGGGAGGGAAAGTTTGGCTGGGAATAGGAAATATAAACAAAAGGTGCCAAAACTCATTGTGCCTGCTTGCCAGTCACCTGTTCTTGCAAGAATGTTTAAATAAAATACACTTTGTATTGATCACTGCCTGAGCTGTTGTTATTGGGCAAGGAGCATTTCTCACAGCACCCTGTGATCAGTCTGTTTCAAAAGCATCATCTTTTTACTCCACAACTTTACCCTAACAAGCAGAACAGGAACTCTGTCCATAACTAGAGCTCTTACATGCCCCGATAGGACAAAAAGTTTCCATAATAATGGATTATATGCATTTCCCATTCTGCTATCCCAGGCTACCCAGACCCTAGCACAAACAGTAGTTATTTGTGTTGTTCTTTATCTGGTAACCTATTGTTCCCATAGAAACTCTTACACCCCATTAGTACACTTCTAGATTAGACGTGGTTTCTTAAATACACTGGGGCTTGAATCAGGATGATGTGGTTGACATCTTTCCAGCAAAGATTAAGCTAGTGTGGATAGACTGGAAGGGAAAAAAGCACATCATTTGGGGTTGTGATGCAAATGCTGTCAGGACAACATGGTTTACTGTGCCAGAGAATGTCCTATCATATTCCCCCAAGCATGCAATGGTAATGCCCCCACATAGAAAGCACTGTAGACTACAGTTCTGCCACTGCTATATCTTCTGCATGTCTTCTCTGCTGGAAGGGAAAAAACTAACGGACCAGTGAGCCATGGGCATGCCTGCCCTGCTCTTTTCTCTACCTGAAAAAACTCTATTACGTCCTGCTTGTATCCACTAATATCTGGACTCAAGGGTCTTTCCTCTCCTTCTACTGACCCTTTGTTACGAAACAGTAAGTGAGGATATTTCAGAGGGAAGCATTAAATCTGTTGGCATCAGCTGGTGAAATATGCCACATCATGTCTTGGGATGCAGCTGCAGATGCACAGCTCACCCAGACAGGTCCAGGCTGTCCATACTAAATTCCTGTCCTGGTTTTGTGACTAACGGATTTCCTATCTGAACTGCAATAAACACCATTTTTAAAATACTCTCTTTATGCACATGAAATAAGCTACCTCTTCAATTTTCCCACAGTTGCCTGCAAACAAGGTCTGTAGAGGAAAAAAAACCAACCAACAAACAACTGGGAAGTTGCATCAGGTGCCTGAAGAACCTGCCAGGACTTAGTTATAGACACAGCTATGAGACACAGCCAGGACTTACAGACACAGCTATAAGACATCATCCATTGCATACATCTCCACATACTTCCAAATTTAAAAAAAAACTTGAAACCATTCTTCCATGTCTCTTTGCAGTGAGAATTTCCTGCTGATTTTCCCTGGATAAAAACTCTGAAATTGGCAAGAAATATGCGGCTCAATACATTCCTGCTAGCTGGCACTGACTGAACACAGCGTTAAGCTGTCAAACTATTCACAACTGCATCTTAGCTTCCTATCTGAAAGTAGGCACTAAGCTTCTGTAAGATGATCATTAGTACTTGTAGAACAGGCCCAACTATACCAGTGAACCAGTGAACTAGGCAGATATCAGTAATTAGTTCTGATTTTTACTACAGTTGAAACATGTTACTTATTCAATGAATTTTGAAGTGCCTAAATGTATTTCCTTCTCGTTAAAAAATTTATGTTATGGGGCTATCAACAGTTTTTCTCTGTCCAGTCCGTGAAAATATTTTTAGACATATGAAAATAATGTTAATCTATAGGGAAGCATTGAGGATCAGTAGTGTGCCTGAGGGAAGGTCTCTCATCTTCTCTTGTTTGAAATGTTCAAAAATGTATTTGAAAACTGATGAAATTAAGAAGTTGGCGATGAGGTTCAAGAAAGAATCTTGGAGTACCTTTTGGGGGACAGTTTTTTAAAGATTTTCATTTTGTGTTTAGCAGTGTTGCAGATGTAGAGCCACACAGAAATAAGCTTAAAGGTGCTAGGAGCTAACAGTGATAAAGTATTCAGTCATAAAATATCAGTTTAGGGCAGCTGATACACCCAAAGGAAAATCTTGTATCCCTCCTGCACTTCAGAACGCACCCCAACACACACGCACCTGAGGGGAGGAGTGCAGTGCTGGGGTGCCCAGGGTGATGACAGGCAAGCCACTGGATAGCACATCCTCCTGGAAAGGCCCTGACACCTTCTTCGGCCGGGGTGGATGGGATGCATGGGCAGCCTGTGCTGAGTCAGGTCTCACATCACCTTGCCAAAATACAGTGTGGTTGGGCTGGATGTCTATGCTGGTTGAAGGGTAAATGGACACACATGATAGCGGAATCCATCAAGGTTATAAAATACAGAGACACTGCACCTGACTCAGAAGTCTCTTGGCAAGGAGAGTTTTCACAGGAAATACCACTATATGATCATTTTGTTCACCTCCTTAGGTATCTGCTTTTAGCAACAATTGGAGACAGCATGCTGAGGGAGCTGACACATTGGCCATTACCATTACCCAGCATGCTGGTGGAAAGAAGCGTATACATTCAAAAGCAAGTTCAAACCGAGATACTGCCACAAAACCACATTCGGGTGATAAAAATGCCAGAGAGCTCAAGCTGTGAATGGTTAGGTTCGAATCCTAAACTGACATTAAGCCAAGCTCATTTAGCAAGTAAGCTGAAGTTTCTCCCTGAAAATGATACACATTTTGATAGTCTGTATCTCTACAGACAACATAGTGAACGAACATTTTAAGTCTAATTTTGGCACATACACACACTGAGTTTTTGTAAAATAGCTCTGATTCAAGATAGAACTTCCAGTTCAACTTTCCACCCATACTGGAAACAGTGACCCAGTTCTCAGTTTTTTTTTTTTTAATTGAATTTTATTAACATAGAACTATTGACAGCAAAATTTGTATAGTAAAAATGAAAATACAAGTAGATGGCTCATTTGCTTAAGGCTAAAATTGTTTATCTTGCAATATTTTATATGTATTCCTAACATATAAAACATAGTAGATAACATAGCTGTCTTGGCTAACCAGCCAAGTTATTTTGAGAGCTTTGTGGAAAGGTTTCCAATTGTAAAAGGTTGTGTATATGTGTGTATACATATGGAGAAGGTTTCTAACATCATAGATGGTGAGGAGAGAAGGGATCTGGTGAAAGCCTGTGCAGAGAGCTGCCACGCTGCCATTTGAATGAGTGAGATGAAGACAGAGGTATCGTCTCCAATGCTGTAGATGCACAAAGTAGAGAAAAGGCAGTACATAATAGTTTACACCTTCTTCCTCTCTGTTCCTAAACTATGATTTTAGATCTGGCCAGGGTGATGTAGTATACAGGTGCAGCACAAATGCTACTCTGGCATTTTTTCCACAGGAGATGTAAACCTCACATTTGTAGTGTTGTCTCCATCTAATCTAAACTTACCAGTTTAGAACCAGAATATGAGTTCTTTCCATGGGGAGAAAACAAGTCAGCCATCTGGGCTTCAGTTTACTCCTAGAGGTCCTGACCACTGGGACAACAAAACCCCACCCCATTCCCACTCTTTGCCAGGGAGATGAATTGGGACAACATTTCTGAAAAACATATGTACTTTACCCGAGAAAAGTGGAAATGTAAAAATTTGCAGTTTTGCAAAGCATATAGTCTAGCAATTTAATTATGTCAGGAGACAATACGTAGCAACCACAAAGCAGATCTAGCTAGCTCTTTCCTAGTTCAATAAAAATCCCTATGAGAACTGAAATGTTATCACAGAATGTTGCATCCCTTATTATTATAGAAGCTTATTTTAAAAGTCAACAATATTGTAACTTTGCTCTCAGTAGAGTAGTAATCACGTTCTGGTGGAATAAAGCACTGCTCTGTTTTGTAGTAAATTCATTTTGAGCATATATAGGTTTACTTACTACAAAACAACACTTAGTTACAAAAATGTTATTTTCATTGAATTTTACTGAACTGATGAAAGATGCCATGGAGAACTATTACAACTTTCCTGTTCCATGTCTGACCAATGCCCAGGGACAGAAAGAAAGTTCCTAGGAAGGAGTAAGCAGCAACTCTGAAATAAACTAGTATAAACATTGGCCTTTGTACTTTATTCCACTTTGTAAAGATTGCTTTCTAGATGTGTGGTAATTAGCTCTGACTTGAATGTCATTGAAAGTTGTTAATTATTTAATGAGTTTTGAAGAGTTTACCTGGCTATACTTTAAAAAAAAATCAAATCCCCAAACCTGCACTGCTTGGTAAGTGGCAGTCTTTTTCTAGAAAAGAACCAAAAAGTTTACATCATAATTAAAAAAAAAAAGTTCAGATTTTTTGAGTTGTTTTACCCATCACTAGAAAGACAGCGAGCTATTTGCAAGGTCATTCATGCGGCTGTCATTGCTTTTTCTGAAACAGAAAAATGAAAGAAGATTACTCTTATGAAGGGTGTGATCTGCTAGACAGGATAAGAAGCAAACTTGATGTTTTGAATAACCAGCCTCTATTGCCTTCGCACACACACACACAAAACCACAAACTGTAGCAGAACAGAGCACATGCATGAAATTATCTTGAAAACACACAGACAGCAATGCAGCATAAAGAGACAAAGGAGGAAAATACCTAGGAAAT
>JAOXNH010000031.1:19943631-19953705 GCA_028566575.1 Bartramia longicauda
CCCTGCACTTGGCCTGGTTGAACTTCATGAGGTTTGCATGAGCCCATCTCTCAAGCCTGTCCAGGTCCCTCTGGATGTTGGATTGTAGCTCTCGAGAAGAGCCCCTAATTTGTAGTGAAAAATGGAGGACCCAATGTTGAGACATAAGATCATAGAGGACTAGCTCTTCGTCAGTGCCATAAGCTTCCCATTGGTTGTCAGATGGAGAATAAGGCATTGCTTCGAGAATTCAGAAGCTGTCAGATTTTGTGCTGCTCCGTAGCAAGGCTTAACACAGTATTTGATGTATCCCCTTGCATAGGGAAGTGTGTGCTTCTTAGCTGGGGGGTATGTCCAGCTCTATGCCTGAGGTAGGAAAATAAGTAAGATGTATAGGAAATCCGCATAACACTTTTGAGGGAAGCAGTTACAATGTGCTTAGAAAGAAGAGACCAAGGACACAGCTAGGGCTGTTCTATGGGACAGCCCACCCAAGGATTGTGTTTAGCTATTTGCCTTCTGCCTCCAAGATAGGCTAGCTTTGGTTTTAGGTAGTTCTTACTCAGCTACTTTTTGGAGGAGCAGCTGGCATAGAGGTGCACAACTGCTGTCCATTCTCTTATGCATTTAGCAACACATTTTCCTTCAGAGGGGTTGCTGTGACTCTCACAGGACAAGGAAAGGAAAATCTTTCAACAAGAATGGTTTTTGGACAGGTTTAATTCTGAATGTGCTCCAGTCATGGCAGCTTATTCCTATGCTCCTCTGGAATTTCCATCATATTAATCCCAATGAAAGGTGAGAACATTAATAAAACCAATGCTTTCCTGACTGCTTTGCAATAACACCTACTGCTAAATACCTAAGTGTTTCCTGACTGCCATATAAAAGGAGACAGCGTGTCCTTTTTAACACTAACTCACCACAAACACGGGTTGGAAAAGACCCCTGGTTCACTTTTGTGACTTTTCTTATCCCACAGACAGCTTGCATTTTAACAAATGCTTTTAATAAGTTCTTCTCCCAGAACTGCTTCTCCTGAAGCATGGTGAACAGTCTGAAAAAGCTCAGGATCTTTGTGATCTAAGTTGCATGGCTGTCTGACTGCATGACCACCTGTCCACTAGGAATTTGCTCAAAGTAGGACTCATCAATTCAAGCAGTCAACAAAAGGGTAGCCAATTTAATTAAACACAGCCTCAAGGAGCATAATTCATTATCAGTTTTACCAATATCAGTGTTCTGAATGCAAAAGAGCTTGGAACACAGATGTCTAATCAGGAAAGCAGCACTGTAACTGATTGGTTTCCTTGCTCTTTAACTTACGACAAGAAAAAGAAAATAACCTAAACCATTGGATTTGATCAGTATAATGGACAAATCAGCCCAGAGAAGTCATTAGAGAATGCTTCCCCAAATCTTTGAAATTGCTTCTGGCTTCACATACAAATACTCCTTCCCCTCTAAGCTGATTTTGCCATGCAATAGTTGTGGCAGTGAGGATGGTTAGTCACAGATGTGAAGAAAAACAAAGACTTCAAGAGGTCACACGCCCTGTATCTGGATTTACTACCTGTCACCACATACTCCACCACTTCTCTGCATATCAGTCAGCAGTATTAGGAGGAGGATTTTCCTAATATCTAACCTCTTTTTCTGTGCTGTAAATTAAGCTAATTACTACTTCTCCTGCCTTTGAACTGATTAGGAAGTCACATTTTCACTCTGCAAAGAATTCCTGCCTCCAAATTCTGTTGTTATCCCAGAATAGAGCAAGAAGCCAAAGTGTCATCTTTTTCATCAAAATTAAAGTGTCTAATCTTAGATTAGGATGACCATATTGTTTTCAAGAACATCAAACCATTTGTCTAATTATCCTTCCATATAATCATCTGCATGAATTCATTCAAAGAAAATCTTTTAGCATTATCAAAATGGAAAAAGAAAGCTGAAATGATATGTTTCGTCTTTCCTGCTGAAGTTGCTAGTGAAATTTTTACATGCTTGTGGCCTGGTTGTTTTTCAAATAAATTACATTCTCTGTTGAAAGACTTTTATAAGTCTTTGGTAGATTACAGACAATAGCTTGCTTGTTAATTTTTTTCCAAGGACAGTGATTGTGGCTAACAGCTGTGTTAAAAGAGAAGCTCTCCTGCAATTTGCAATGAAAACCTGTGTTAAAATATTACATGTAAATCATCACAGAATAGGATTTTACTAAATTTTACTGAAGTTTGTTTACTATGTCACCTTGCACCTTATGAGTACGACTAGCATTGCACATAGTGGAGCATTACTAGTGAGAGATGGGACATAGCCTTTCCCCACTAATGTGTGTAGAGATCAGGAGAAACATCTGGAAATCAAACATGAAAAAGCCAAAATGTCTTCTAGTTCAGTGCAGCCAGCTGACAAAAAACAGCTTGTAGTGTATGAAAGAAGAAACCACCTATTTTTAGGTTCTCCTATTTCAGTTATTCAGGTTCACCTGTTTTCAGGTTTAGGTTTTCCATGATAAAGCTGTGAGTTATGTGTAGTATGATTTAACAGGCTCTGATCTTAGAACCCTTCGACCCCTCAACTGTGGACTCCCACAGTCCCAATCAACCCACGTGGCTAAGTCAAGCTGCTGCTTTCCTTTTATCAAATAGGACACATGATCTAGAGGCAGTCAGAACAATGTCCTGTTGCTCCGCTGCTCCATGGTGAAACTCAGTATGCCTGATCTAGAGCAGGCTTATTGCCACTAGAGCTGACAACAACCTGTTTGTCATTGAAACAACACCAGCATAACAAGAAAAGAATGGAACATCAGATGTTTATCCCAATCCAGGATCTCAAACAGTTGAGGAGACTAAAGGGCTGCTTCTGTTGAAATTATAGAGTTTGCACAAAGCCCTAAGTAAAACACAGATTCCAGCCTGACAGCTTCACTGTTCAGAAACACAGGAGTGCTTACAGTCCCTGATAAATCAACCCCTCTCTACGCCTCACCCAAATTTCCATACACATCTAGTGAAATCTCCTTCTCTAAAGTGCTGTATCCTACTGCTACACATATTGTTGGTCCAGATGAGACACCATACCACAGCTTTATAGTCTGACCAGGAAAACCAAAATTGTCTTTTAATTTTATTATTAATAATTCATTAAAGTAGTTTAGTTCCTTCTAAACTCACAAATCTCTTCATCTCCTCCTTTTCTGGGAGCGAGAAGTGGGGGGAGAGCATCTGTCGCCATCATAGGTGAATTCAGTCTAAACCATGACAGCACCCAAGATACGCACTTCAGGGGAGCCTGTTCTAACAGCCAAGAAATGCTAAGCACCAAACTCCTCTGATTTCCAGGGGCAGAAACTATCAAATTCTCAAAAGTGCCTTGAAAATGGTCTCCTTTGACTGGCTTTAACCCAGAATTCCTGGTACCTTAGCCTGAGTGATTATTTTATTTAAAGTAGTCAGAATACAGTTGCTTAAAATGACTTCTTCTCTGGTTGGTGTTTGGTTTGGTGGTTGTGGTTTTTTTTTTCTGGAAAGGTTTCCTTTCATCTAAATCATGTGTGATGATTTAAGGTATGCTAAGTGCATCTGTACAATCATTTTTCACACATGTAGAGGGGCTCATTTCTCCTTCCTGGGAAACAGTAAATTATGTGTGAAATTAAATACTAAAATATTGTATGTACAAAGAGAATGAATCCCTCGCGTGCTTGTGTTTCCTTGCTGCGCTATATATCCACTATATCTATCTCTATCCACTGTGATAGGTAGTGAACACATATACAACTTCCTCTGGAGTCAGACAATTTCATCCTCTACTTAGAATTCTCGCTTTTAAATGAAATGATTGGGAATTTACCCTGTTCTTTACATTGAATTCATGAAAAAGGAGCAGAAAAATTATTAAATCTCTCTCTTCTCTTCATGTTGAGATCAAAAGATCTTTTTTTTCCTAGTTTTCCCTTTACGCTAACACACGACATTTTTCATTTGATCTGCCTGACTTCTGTCAACTCATGCCTTTTATCAGAATGGACAACATCTAATATTTTCTCAAAGACTATGATATTTGAGTTCCATCCCGATGTGACATCTCTCTTAAGAGAAATCAGTTCCTGACCTATTATCTCAGAAGCTACGTTTTAATTGAAGAACGAGTGTTTATGTTAAAAAATCGACCCCTTAGTCCCCAAAATCAGAAATATCATCAAGCTCAATGATAAATGTATTTGTTCATATATATGTGTAAAGATATATAAACATGCATATATATATACACACATACATATCTACAAAAATTAAGTCAATCTTGGGATTTTTTAAATGTTTGTCGTGGGCATAGTCAAAAGTTTACAAATATCTTTGTAAGTTTCTAAGGTAACAGAATGTGTGTGTTTCCAAACTGGAAACTGAAGGACCAATAATTTATAACAGACAGCAAAAAAAAAAATAATAAAATTAACAGAACCTGAAAACCAAATAGACCGTAATGACTTATTCATGGATTTCACAACACTAAACCACTTTAAACGTAGGAAATGTTTTTTGATAATGTATAATGATGTCTGAATGCTGAAATGTCACTGACAAACATTTATGATGGAAGCCATACAGGTGTTTGGGAATGGTACCTATTCCTCTTGAAAAGCCCTAGTGGCTGGACAATTCATACACATTTTCCCAAACAGAGAAGAGCCACCCATGCCGTCAAGGAAGCATACCAAGAGCTAAACTGAAAGGAAAATGGTCATTGTATTGATTTATTTGAGGTATAAATATCCACTGATGATAGCTGTGTGCTTGTCTAAGCTATTTCCCTCACCTACAAAAAAAGTTCATTTAACTACATCTAACCTACAAATTCTGCTCTATGAAGTTTTAACAGCTGGATTCTCTGGACTTTAAACTGCTTAATTCTTTGATACTATGGCTCAGTGTCTTCCGCAGATTGTCTTCAAAAAAAGTGTATCTAATGTGCTGTAACCTCACTGGCAAATGTTCATTTACTGTAGACTCTAGACGCTGCTCATTCCTCTTTTCTGCATAAGTAATTTTCCATAAAATTCAGCCCTCTGAAAGTCTGAGGAAGAACCAGCTTTTAATCTTAAGGAAAAATGTTTTAAATTTTTTTAATTCAAATACTGTCAAGAATTAAACGGAAAAATGTTCTGTAACCTGTACTTCTCTCTTCTCCCTCCAGCTTCTGTAATTTGATATATTCTTTTCTTGCATTTTTTTATATGCCCATAATGTTAATTACATACACGCTATTCACATTCCATGTCTTTAAGCTATTTTGCACCTGGGTTAATGACTATGGGATATCTTATTTCATCTAAATGTTCTGTATATGCTACCAAAGATGTCTGAGTATCATAACAGCAAAGGACTTCTGCTACTACAGTACAGTGGAGGAACTAAACAGCCTTATGCTTTCTGGTATCTTGTGCCCAATTAGCTCTGCCAAGCTGATATAATGCACTGAGCCAAACTTCTCGCAACTATGTGTTTCCACCTTTCCTGAATAGTAGGATTATACAGTGACTCGTTTATGAGGATTATACTTGTAATTATAGTCCTACTTGTTTAGTAGGATTATACAGTGACTCTAATATCTATTTATCACATCTTCCTGCGCAGTGGCAGGAGCATGTTTTCCCAGTGAAAGAGGCATGGGACAGAGAGGCCCAGCAGTACCCAACAACCCACACATGTTGAGGTTTGCGCCATTGGGCTCTGAAACAGCTGAAGAAGGAAGAGCCATCAGTGCTTCTGACAACTCTCATTGCTTTACTGCCATAGGTGGTCATCTGCTTTGCTCACCTCAACCCAGCAAAAGGTGTCATATAGCTTAGGGACAATGACACATTTGGGCAGTAGGAATAGGCAAAAGACAGAAGAAATCTATATTCCAGCTGCTAGATCTGATGGCAAATTAGATACCTGCTTCCCGTTGATGTGCAGTGCAGTGCAATGTGCACCATTGTGCTACGTGATTTGCAGCACTGTCTATCCCAACAAAACATTTCAGATTGGCAGCACCTGGAGCCGGAGGCTGACCCTGCTTCCCGCAGGCCATCGTGCTGACTGCCAGGACATGCTCTGCTTTCATCAGAGAAGCTTCCCAGGCCTGTGGCCCACTTGCACAGGCAGACATACTCACCATCCACCCTTGCCACCATGAAGTCTGTAGCTGCAGGTGCAGGTCGCCCTTTTTTTAAGGGAGAAGCAGAGTAACAGAGAGACCTGCACTGCTTTTAATGATCCAGAATGTATGAGAGAGTTCTGGGGGTTCCTCCCTCAACCCAACCTGTTTTTCTGCCCTGATACATCCCATCCTTCCTTTCACTGTTAAAAAACTTCATCCACTTAAGGATCCTCAAGGGGCATAGCTTCCTCTTCCTCCATTAACAATCTGACTTTTGTAACATTTTTGGTTTTCTTCAGTGAAAGCTGAACTCCTTTCCCCTTCCTCTTTAGGTAGTATTACAACACCCTGCTTTCTCCACTGTCCTCATCTTTCTGTTTGCAAGCCTTCCTGACTCAGTATCCACCTCCTAATATAACTCTCACAGACAGTTCCGCATACCAGGGACATGTAGAATCTCACTCTGTTTATGTGCCACTCGGATATATTTGCTCTCTGCATGTAATTAAATATACTAATTATGTGCTGACATTCAAATTCACAGCACTTTGGAGACCTTTTAAGCAGTACCATGGCAATATTTCAAAAGACTTTTATTGGGAAAGAGGAACGAGGAGAGAAGAGGGTTTGTTTTCATTTTCTTCATTTGGCTATAGGCTACGTTTCTGATAAGCACCCACTCCCAAGCCAAAATAGTAAACTCTGGTAGTTGGGGGGGGTCTGCAGCTGGTGTTTTCTTACCATGTCATTTACTGAAGTCTGACATGTCTAGAGGCAAGAGATTTCTGGGGAAGATACTGCTAGACTGCTGTATGCCTCTGCTCTGAAACTGGATAAAATCGCAAAATCCCTGACTCTTTGGTCACAGAGACACTGAAGGTGAGGAGTAAGGATGTCTAGATAAGCAGCAGCTACTGCTTCCCTGTTTGAAAAGGGCATGGCTTTTTCCATCCATAGCAGGTGTCAACACTGGCCAAGCAAGTGCCTGAACCCATGTTCAACCCTAGACATGCTGATTATGTGCAAGTGCTAGCACAGGAACCAGAAACCTAAGGAAGCAAGCTCATGCTCACAGTATTGCTTTGGATGCAGCGGGCACACGCCAGATCGAGCTCTCCACTCTAATGGCTTAGCATTTCCCCATTTGCTGTAGACCCTTTGAACCTTGGGTAGCAATGTTCAGATCTAACAACTCAGGTTACATCTTCTCCTAGGCTCACACTGCTCACTGCAGTGGAGATTGTTCCTCACCCTGCTCTGCCAGTGTACAGAACAGAGCCTACAGAGAGGGGCAACCTCTTCCTGTCCCACTCCTTGCTGTTGCTTTTCCACCAGCGCTCTGCTGAGTCTCTGTAGGTAAGAATCAGGCTGTTTTCTTTTAACTTGTTTCATAAAGAAGCAAGATTAACTCTTTTAGGGGAAGGAGCTGCCTGGGATCTGTTTGATTTTCTTTCTGCACTCATAGTTTTATCTGTTTTACCAAGTACTTGAGGAGTTGTTTCTGTATTTTTTAATAAATCTGGGAAGAATTCTTGTGAGTTTCTCTTACAACCATCCAGTCTTTTACTGACACCTTGTTAGTGATGAACAGATCTGTTGACAGTACAGATTATTTTTGTACAAAATCACTGTAATGGGACACCCTAGATAAAGAGATTTTCATGTACGAGGGATTGTAAATTCATAGCACTTTTATAGGAAGATGCAGTGGGTGATTTCTGTGGCTATTAGGCTATTACGTGGAACTGTATTTACAAAGTAAGTGCAGTCTTGTCTACAACAGTTATTACCAGATCAATGTGGAGTTTTTGTAGAAAACTGGAACCAAATTTGAATTCCTAATAGTACCATGGCAAAGAAAGATGTTGGCTTTAGCTCCAAAAACCTCTCTATGAATGTTTAATATCATGTTTCATACGTTTAATAAAATCCCACCTATTTTACATGCTTACTCAAATACAGAATTAACCACTCTCTGGATGTCTCTGCTGAACATACCAAGAATCTAGACAACCGTTTTAGAGTACGTGTGTAAGTTACAGAAAGCTAAAATTGACTGTGATGAGCGTCACCAGCGTAGCCCAAGTCTTGAACACGCGGAATTAAAGGACTTGAATAAGAAGCATACATTAATGCAGGGTTTGCTGTCCTCTGTCTCTGGCAGATGATGTGTGCATTGACTTTTGGGTTTCTTTGGGGGAACACTGAATTTACACAAATTGGCAAAGGCGTTGACTTCCTTACTAAGAGGAACTTTGGATTTGATACCTACTACCATAAAGAGACAGAATATATTGCCCTGAATTTCCCTGTCAGGATTACCTTTGCTGCAATGACATTAGTGTTAGCATCTAGTATTCATGGCAGAATGACTAGGTTTGCTGGGGTTTACACTCGTACCCTGTGTACTCCATACCCAGTCCTACAATTACAGCTTCTGATGGTAAAACACAGTTTTCTCCATTGAGTACTGAGCTGTGATATATTTCTGTCATCAGTGCCAAAGCTCACTGCAACTATAAGAAGCCACTTCTTACTGATAAAACACTGCCACACTGAGTCTCGTTGCACTATGACAAGCCAAAGTAAAAGCTGTAGGAGTAATAATGGGAAGTGCCAAGTAGCCAGCATTGCTGTAGTTCTGAATAACATCCCTAGGCAGTAAGACATGTCAAGATCTATCAAGTTTATCTGCTGTCAAAAAATGTTAATGGAGCAGGGAAGACAATTTTCAGGGAGATTACTTGTAAGGTAAACAGCAAAAGGGTGAGCTGAACACTAACTTAAGTTCCTGACATAAGTATCATGCAGCTGACAAAGTAAGTGTCAGTTGTACGTCCTTACTGCTGAAAGGGAGTCTTTACTTAAGGGGCAGTTTTACCTAGTATAACTTCAGAATTGCAAAAGTGAGTTGTCCAGGTCTAAGATAGCTGGCTAGCCTCCCTTTATATTCAATTGAGAGGGACAGGCACCTCCAGGGAGATGCGTCTCAACTATTTTAGATGAGATGAATCTGGAGATGCTTCTGCCTTCCT
The DNA here is from genome assembly GCA_028566575.1 of Bartramia longicauda. NCBI lineage: Eukaryota > Metazoa > Chordata > Aves > Charadriiformes > Scolopacidae > Bartramia > Bartramia longicauda. Next base: position 19,952,793 of record JAOXNH010000031.1, read on the forward strand.
ATAGTAAGCCTGCAGAATTACCTTATGGTTAGATAACTATAAGTGAGATGTATAAAACTCAGTGAAATTAATTTTATATTTCTAAGTGGATATCCAACATCTGACCAATTATGTCACAGGAGACACTGCAGATGTGGTTATTTAACATATGAGGATAATTTTCCTCCTCAAAGTTAATTCTAAAGGCCATTCAGTGATGCTATTTTTATCCACTTTAAGAGAGGGAAGAAGTCAGAGCACCAAATGATCTGTACTATTTTTGAAATAAAAGAAATAATTGTCTTTAAAAATTGAGGGTGGAAGAGACCACAAAAGGTCCTTGATCCACCCTGCTGCCCAGAGGCAAGAACAACCTGATGTAATTAAAATCTAACAGATACTAATTTCTCTTGTTCGTAAAAAACTTCAATCCACTGTTTCCACAGGCAAGTGTGTCCAGCCCTTTACAATCTTCATCAGCTCTCGAGTCCTTCTGTTGTGTTTGCTGTTCTTTTATACCAGACAAGAATTTGTGCAGTCTATCAGCCAAAGCCTTCCCATGGCTAGTTTTGCTAGGATTCAGATACACTATGTGTGAAATTAATATGTAACTAACTTTAATTCAGAAAAACTGAGTGTGGCTGACATAATTAATAAAGGCAGAGTAATTTGATTCAGTTATACAGGTAGCTAAGGTCTGCAACACTATTAAAGCGTATGAGTACTTTACAAGCACTACTGATAGAAAACTGCAAAGCACTTTGCAGGTAGGAAGTTAAATCAGAGAAAGACTAAAGCTAAGATCCACCTCGTCCAAGATAAAGGAGAGAGAGACAGTTCTTAATAAAGTTCAAGTTAATCATAGAATCGTCCAGGTTGGAAGAGACCCTTGGGATCATCGAGTCCAACCATCTACCCTACTCTACAAAGTTCT
>JAOXNH010000031.1:19962332-19975895 GCA_028566575.1 Bartramia longicauda
CAGGGGGTTATTCCTCCCCAGATGCAGCACCCTACGCTTGCCTTTGTTGAAGTTCATCAGGTTCCTCTCTGCCCAACTCGGAGCCTGTTCAGGTCTCACTGTAAGGCAGCACAGCCTACTGGTGTGTCAGCCACCCCTCCCAGTTTTTTGTCATGAGCAAACTTGCTGGGGGTCCATTCCTCCCCTTCACCCAGGTCATTGATGAATGTATCAAACAGGACTGGGCTCGGTACTGACTCCTAGGGAACACCACTTGCTACGCACCTCCAACTAGATTCTGTGACACTAATCATGACCCTCTGAGCTCTGTCTTTCAGCCAGTTTTCAATCCACCTCACTGTCCATTCATCTCACCCACATCTCCTAAGCTTACCTATGAGGATGCTGTGGGAGACTGTGTCAAAAGCCTTGCTGAAGTCAAGACAGACAAAATCCACCGCCCTCCCCTCATCTATCCAACCAGTCATGCCATCGTAGAAGGCTATCAGGTTAGTCAGACATTACTTCCCCTTGGTGAATCCATGTTGACTATTTCTGATAGCTTTCTTTTCCTACATATGCTTTGAGATGACACCCAGAATGAGCCATCCCATCATCTTTCCAGGGATGGACGTGAGGCTGATCGGCCTGTAGTTTCCCGGGTCCTCCTTTTTGCCCTCTTTGAAGACTGGGATGACATTGACTTTCCTCCAGTCCTCAGGCACCTCTCCTGTTCTCCAGGACCTTTCAAAGATGATGGAGAGTGGCCCAGCAATGACTTCTGCCAGCTCCCTCAGCACTCACGGGTACATCCATCCTATCAGGACCCATGGACTTGCTGATATCCAGTTTACTTAACTGTTCCTTAACTTGATCTTCCTCAACCAAGCGGAAGTCTTCCTTTGTCCAGAATTTCTCTGTTACCTCCAAAGTCTAGGACTCCTGAGGGCTGGCTTGAGCAGTAAAAACTGAAGCAAACATTCAGCATTCAGCAACTCCACCTTCTCTGCATCCTCTGTCACCAGGGCACCCGTCTCATTCAACAGTGGGCCCACATTTTCTCTTGCTTTCCTTTTGCTTCTGATATACTTGAAGAAACCCTTCTTGTTGACCTTGATGTCCCCTGCCAATTTTAATTCCAAGTAGGCCTTGGCTTTCCTTGTTTCATCCCTGCATACTCTAACGGCATTCTTATAATCTTCCCAAGTTCTCAGTCCCTTCTTCCATGCACTCTAAACTTCCTTCTTCCATTTGAGCTTTTTCAGAAGCTCCCTGCTCAGCCACACAGGTCTCCTGCTTCCTTTGCCCGACTTGTTGTTCTTAGGGATGCACCGATCCCAAACTTGGAAAAAGCAACATTTGAATATCGTCCAACTCACTTGAGCCCCCCTACCTTCCAGAGCCCTAACCCATGGGATTTCTCCTAGCAGTTTCTTGAAGAGGTCAAAGTTAGCCCTCCTGAAATCCAGGGTTTCAATCCTACTTGTTGGTTTGCGCACACTACCCACGATCCTGAACTCTGTCTTTTCATGATTGCTGCAGCCAATGCTTCCCCCAACCTTAATGTCCTCCACTAGTCCCTCTTTGTTTGTCAGTACTAGGTCCAGTAGTACACCTGTCCTTGTTAGCTCCTCCACCACCTGAGTCAAGAAGCTGTCATCAATGCACTGGAGGAACCTCCTGGACTATACATAATTGGCTGTGTGGCCTTCCCAGCAGATACTAGGGTGATTGAAGTCCCCCATGCAAACAAAGACTGTGATTGTGAGGCTACTTTCACCTGACTGTAAAAGGCCTCATCAGCTTCCCCATCCTGATCAGGTGGCCTGTAATAAACACCCACAACAGTGTCACTCATATTGGTCTGCCCCTCAATCCTCACCCGCAAGCGCTCAACTCTCTCTTCATCTGATGCCATGGAGAGCTCGATAGATTTCAGCTGCTCTCTCACATAAAGAGCAACTCCACCACCTTGCCTTTCTGGCCTGTTTTTTCCAAAAAAGGACATAGCCATCCATGACAGTTTTCCAGTCATGTCAGCTCTCCCACCATATCTTAGTTATTGCAATGAGATCATGGCCCTGCGACTGCACACAGATTTCCTGTTCTTCCCGTTTATTCCCTATGCTGCGGGCATTGGTGTATGGGCATTTCAGAGGCAGCTGAGCATGTAGTTTCATCTAGCAATAATAATCAAGTAGTCCCTTTCCTCTCAACTTCCTCCCATATCTGATTTTTCCTGTTTATGCCTTTTGAGTTATAAATTCCTTGAGGTGCAAGTGCCCCTTCCATGGTGGTTAATCTATTAATAGCTGACTAATTGGCATTATGCTAATTTACAGTTACAAACACTCAGCACTGTGTTCTTCTACAGAGTGATCGTTCAGCCTTTTATCTCCCAAATATTAGAGAGAGACAGTTGAGAACAGAAGAGGTGCTAAAAGAAACCAAATCTTTGCCTTTGTTCCAGAGAATACAGTAGGGCATTGTTTTTGCAGTCTTGATTTTGACTAGCATTACCAGCTACTACAAAACACAAGAAGCCTTCATCTCTCATCAGCCAACCTGCAGATCCAAGATACTGGGCAGAAAAATTCTAGTCTTCATCTATTTGCTCAGTAAACTGAATCTCAGCGACTCTCAAATTTCTTTCACAAAATTCTTCACCTCCACAGTACCTGGGAGAATGCTGAAAATGGAAGCAAAATCTCCTAGCCAGTCCAGGTGAGCAAACAAGCTAAACAAAGTAATTTACCATTTCCATTACAGCGCCTGTGACTACAGGTATAAATGTAGTATATCCTACCAACAAACACACAGGTACCTCTCAGGACAAATTCTTGTGATGCTAGAAACAAAGTCTCCATAACAGTGTTGATGAGGGTAGGGTTATGGGATAGGCATGTGCAAGAAACCCCCGAACCAATCTTTTCCCTTCTCTCTAGTCAATATGTTTTAACCTAGACAGAAAGGATCACTTTGAAAGTTATGAAAGTTCAATCTGTGCAGCTGCTAGGCATATCGTTCGCTGCATATATCAGCATGGCGTATGCTGTGTACGACCCTATTTCAAATGAGTTACAGTGACAAATGAAGGTAGCCCCTGGAGTAAGGCTATCACAGTTACTTCTCACTCATATCATAGTTCCAGCAAATACCACCTTGGGATAGAATGAAAACCAGAGATGAGCAACTCTGACATTGGCATTTCTGCATCTCTTCCTGATATGCAAGGTGTTTCTGTTATTTACCTTGGGTAGTCTCAAGAGTGAGTTTGCCTCTTATTTTCACAAATCTGATGGAACTGTGGGGGTTTTTTTTTATTTTAGTTTTACTGCTGTTGTACACACACAATGACAAGTTTATCCACGCCAGACTTCCAAACAAGAGTGCCAGATCTCTGCACTGACAATGTGGATAGTAAAGATTTTAACTCTGTTTATTGACTGTCAATTTAGGCTTGCTTCTCAAGTTACTACCGTTGCTTTTTAATAATTATGAATTTATGAATTACAGAAGTGTTAAGAGGAGGAAACAACAGCCACGTTTTAGTTTGGGGGAGATGCAATGGGACCATTTTGCTGGCTAGGACTCAAAGCATTCTTTAGTGCTCACACAATGGACTCAAGATTAAGATCAGATTTTCAAACACATGCAGCAGAACAATTTCTGTGAGACTTTAAAAACTTTAGCAACTCACAAAAAAGCAGCTGTTGCTTTCTGGACCTTTCATTTATCTCTCTAAAGTAAAGCTGATAAAGGATCAATTCTTTTGAAAATCTGGACCACAAAAAAAGTCAAATTTCACATAATCCACTTTCAGTAAAGTACTTCAACATGTGTCTAGGTTTAAACCAGAGCATTTTCTTGTAAACTTCACTGTGTTAGAAGTTAAGAAGAAATCAAGAAAAATCTTGATTTAATTGTGTTTCTGGTTGATAAGCCATTAAAGAGCAGATCAGTAGGAAAGTTTGATCAGTATTTTCCTGACAAAAAACATGTGAGTATTAGCAACAGAAGAAAGAACAATATTAAAGCATTTAAGCTTTAAAAGATAATATCTTTACAGTTATGGTAGTATTTAAGCGGTGAGCAAACAAAAATGGTAAGACTTGCATTTATATTGCTTTAGCTGGAAAAGAAAGTGCATCATTTAATGAAATCTGTTCTTGACCTATCAAAACCAAGAATAAACTATCCTGTTGACAAGTAGAGAAATGTATAGAAAAATCTGTAACACAGGAGAACACAACTCTGTGCTTAAATTTAAGCACAGCCCTAGAGTTAAGCCATTTATGTAAATTTTCTGCTGAATCAGAAGCTATATATGTCATTCATGGATATATTTATGAAGTACATCAGTGCCAGGTCAGAGGAAACAAAGCCTGTTTTCTTCATGCAGATCTTGTAGAGAGATCCTGCAAGCCTCAGACAGTACAATTCTTTTTTTGCACAGGCCTGTGAGGATGTTTTGCACCATTATGCAACAAGGATTTCTACAAAACTTAACTAAAAGGTGGGATAATAATGATTGTCACTATCCACATTAAAATGAGGCCTTCTGAAAAAAATCAGGAAGGGTTAGGAAGGGGATGTACAACCTTGCAGGGTATGGCCAAGCTCAGCACAGAAAGGATGTTTGCTTTCAGCGCTGTCGTGGTTTAGGCTGAATTGGCCAATTATGGTGACAGATGTTCTCTCCCCAATCTCTCCCTCCCAGGACAGGAGGAGGAGAGATAAAGAGATTTGTGAGTTTAGAAGGAACTAAACTACTTTAATGAAATATTAACACTAAAATAAAAAAAGAAAATAATGAAATAGATACAATATATACAAAACCATATGAAGCTCCCAGGATGACATCACTGGCAGGTACTGGGGAAGTCCCAGGCTTGACTCAGCTCCAGAAGGGAACTGGATTCCAGCTCTGGAGTCAGGAACACATGGATCGGGATCAAAGGCAGATGAACAGACAGGGTTCTCCTAGGGCATCGGCCATTGAGGAAAGAGGGCTGACCCTTTGATCCCTCAGCTTTAATACTGAGCACTGGGAAGATAAGATAGGATGGAATACCCCTGTTGGTCAGGTTTGGGTCACCTCTCCTGTCTGCTCCTCTGTGCAGGTGGGACCCCTCTACACTTTTCCATTTCCAACCCTCCAGTGGGGCAAATAATGAAATTAGCTGACCTTGATTGTTATAGCAGTAAGTTTAAGCAAGAGCCTCTCTGCACACTGTTCCTTGGCACGGAGTACAAACGTTGGTCTTATTAGTCTGAGTATGAACAGTTTTCTGCACAACGTGCTGTTAATTTCAGAGAGTTAGAAGAGGCCTAGCTAAGAAATAAAATTACTGAACAGAAAGTTGTTTCTATTTTGCCTCAAACCAGGACAATCACAAACCACAGCGTAGAAGTATTATCTTTCTGTATAATCTTTCTAAAGGCTCCAGCAAGCACTATGTCAGGTCCTACATATTGGCAGTTACTGCAAGCTTAAATCAAATGGGCTGCAGAGTAATAACTGAAGCTGTATTTTACTCCATCATAATCTCACATTTGCCTCGTATTTGCCAAGCAACTTTTGAACCCAACACGGTCAAAACCAGAAGAGTTCCCAAGTCTCTTCCTTGACTCAATGCTCTTGCTGCTGGCTGATCATTTGTCTCCTTGTGTCTTTGTTCCGGCAGGGATAGGGTTAATTTCCCCCAGGATCTGGGAGGGGACATAAGTATTCCATACCATGTGAGCATGCCCTATCTATAGGAAGGAGCATGATGTCAATAGGGAAGGGAGCAGGAAGTTGACACCTGGAGCAGGCTGGGACATCCAGAGTCCCGTCAGTGAGTGGTGGTACAGTAACTGTGTTTGCACATTCCTCTCTCACTATTACTGTTGTTGTTTTCCTGCTCCCTTTCCTCTTCTGTTAAACTGCCTTTGTTTCAACCCACGACTTTTGCCTTTTTCTTTGGATTCTCCCCCACAGCTGTGGGGGGGTTGAGAGAGCAGCTGTGTGGTTCTTTGTTGCCAGTTGAGGCTAAAGCACACCTTGCAAGGCTTTTGTTACTTGGGAAGAAGCAGAAGTCTTGTCTCTTATCTCCCACTTTGTGCCTGAACTTAATTTATACTTATTGATAGAGGATCTGCCTTTCCAAATAACCCCAGAAAATCATTAAACTCAACGGCTCTTTGCCATTTTTTTCCACTACTGCATGTTAAACACTTATTTGTCCTACTTGTCTTCTTACATAGCAAACATTAGCTAAATATGGTGAAAAATTCTTCATTTTGCACCAGAAATTGGTAATGCAAAGAAGTCCTATATGTCCCTGAAAAGGAAAAAAAAAAAGAAAAAAAAAATGCCAAGGTGTATCAATATTTTCTGCCACATGCTCTTCAAGGTAAAAAGTGAGCTCTGCTGTGCCTTAAATATGTTTTCTACATGAAGATTATGGAATCAGTCATTCAGTTGGTTGCCAAAGTGAGGATGAAATGCAGGCAGGAAAGAGATACTGATACATGTCTTCTGAGAATTTGCAGCCATAGAAAGATCTATGAGATCATGTGGAGAGCAGCATATTATCTTACTGAAGAGCTCTGAAGTAGATTTTTGCCAGAATTTAACAGTACCGCCTCTTTATATGTATCTATTGCTTCAGGCTTGAAAATACTTCATTGCAAATCCTGCCATCCCCCTGCCCCGCTCCCCTTCATGTTCCTGCTGAGTTGAATGCCTGAGCAGATAGTTCCGCATATTCATCTGGGAGTTATTTTGCCACATCGTTATCTAAGTTAATTTTGACTTACGGCAACGCCACAAAGATTTTATTAGAATTTTAGGGTAGGACAATTCCATAGCTGTGAAAATGGATCAAGTATTTGAAGATAAAATATATCTTGAGTGTTTGCATTTGAAACCAGTGTGCCCAGGTGGCCAAGGAGGCCAATAGCATCTTGGCTTATATCAGAAATCGTGTGGCCAGCAGGACTAGGGAAGTGTATTCGGCACTGGTGAGGCTGCACCTTGAATACTGTGTTCAGTTTTGGGTCTCTCACAACAAGAAAAACGTTGAAGTGCTGGAGTGTGTTAAGAGAAGGGCAACAAAGCTGGTGAAGGGTCTAGAAGGAGCACCTGAGGGAACTGGGGTTGTTTAGCTTGGAGAAAAGGAGGCTGAGGGCAGATCTTATTGCTCTCTACAACTCCCTGAAACGACATAGCAAGGTGGATGTCAGTCTCTTTTCCCAAGTAATAGGTGATAGGAAAGGAGGAAATGGCCTCAAGTTGCTCCAGGGGAGGATTAGTTTGGATCTTAGGAAAAAGTGCTTCACTGAAAGGATTGTAAAGCATTGGAATAGCTGTGCAGTGAAGTGGTTGAGTCGCTGCCCCTGGAGGTATTTAAAAGACATGTACATGTAGTGCTGAGGGATGTGGTTTAGTAGTAACTCGGTAGTGCTAGGTTAACAGGTGGACTTCATGATCTTAAAGACCTCTTCCAACCATAACGACTCTGTGATTCTATGAAATATCTGTATTTTGCTAATGTATGGGTCTGCTAGGGACTTGCCTGAAATGCAGAAGCAGAAATCTCTTTTTAATTGCCTCTGTCCATTGTGCCACCCTGTATCCTCCTCTTGATTAGTGCATGAAGGCAGATCAAACTATTAATTCCTTTGCCACACAACATTGAGATTTCTTTTTTCTGTGCGAAGGCTTCAGATTTCAGCTGCACATTTTAACTAACAGCTGTCTTCATACCTTGCCATGAAGAAGTCACTTCTCCCTCCATTTCCACCCACTCTAGAACTACTTGTTCAATGCACAAGATCTCTCTCATCTTGCCTCTGGCAGAGCTTTGGCTAGTCTGTCATACATGTCACTTACAGAAGGTTTCCTTTGGGAAAAATGTGAAGTAGAAGCCAAATCATTGCCATGGGAGCTCTGGCCACAACTGAAAGTTCACCATTTATGGACCATAGCTAGACATGAACACCAGGGAGGAAAGAGAATGAATGACAACTGGGAGAAAGGAAACACCATGTCTAATATGCCACGAGAGTGTTTTTCACTCTCCATCACCTTTTCAATGCTAAAATGTTTCTGTGTCAGGAGGGAAATGTTCCTTTTTTCCACTGCTTCTCCCACACAAAAATGGCACTGCAGTAAACAATCTAGGATACTGTTTAGACAGACAGGCCCCACTCAGTCACATATGTGCCACTAGATGTGCTTTCTTCCCTAAAATCTGCCACCAAGCAGCCTCCAGTTTACAAACCATTCATCCTCCTCAATTGCTGATGCTTCTAGCTCTCCAAATTCATGGTAAGAGACATTTCCAAAAAAAGATAATGCCTGTTAGGAATGCAAAAACAACACAGCATGATCTCATGATGTGCACCAGCTAGTGAAGTAAGAAAATATAGTAAAGCTCTCCAAGGATGCTCTATTTTTGACTAAAAGGTGGACCAATTAAACATTTTTTTCCAATCTCAGATTAAAAGACATTCTTACTCTATAGCCTTAGAGCAGTGATCCTAGCTGTAAGAACCTACTGAAATTTAAGATGACATTCTCAGACACACAAAACTTAATTCCATCCCTCCCTGCCTCCATGTGTCGTCCTTCCTCCCGCCCCCCGTTCAGTTTTAGTTTTAATTAACATTTTAGATTAAGCAGTTATGTGACTCATTCTGTAGCTAGTAAGGAGTGGGGAACACTTCCCCAAAACATTTTCAAGGAAGGCTTATGACTATTTTTCATAGAAATTCAGATGTTGGATGATGGGTTAATTCCAGTTGTGAAGTTGCATAACTGAGATTCTAAAGTAAGACAGAAAAACCCCAATCAAATGAAGAGCTGAGTGCTACTTTTTATTTCTAAGTCTCAGTAACGGTTTTTCAAGCACTTAAAACTCATGCATCACAGACACAATAAACGATTTCAAGTCCTAATTATTCTTTTGTCTGGTACATGAATGTGAATTGTGCTGTTTTCACTCCTATGGAATAACAGTTCTCTGGGCTAAAAATCAGTGGCATTTTTCCTTGAGGAATATAGATAAATTGTGTAATAAATTATGCCCCTCCTCACCTCACAGTTTCCAAATAGTAAAAAACTCTGATAGAAGAGACTATTTTTCTTCCTTTTTTCCCCTTTTTTTTTCTCTTTGCATGTGAGGTGGATGTTTTGTCTCCTCCACTGAGAAATATGGCCAAACAATTTCTTGTTCAGAGGAAAACCTACCTAACAAAAGGCAACATTACAGGGGTAAACTTGTTTCACTTCACTAGTTGGTGACTACCAATTTAAGACTGAAGTAGATGTCACAGATCAGCTTCTAAATCTGAAACACATATCAGTAACCAGCCTGAAATGCAAGTTGTCCTTGTTTATCATGTAGAAAGGGCATTCACTATGCAATTTCCACAGCACAGGCACCAGCACAGTTTTGCATTCTTGTAAGAGCGGGAAAATTGGCTGTAAGGTCCATATCATAGAATCATACAACCATAGAATTGCCTAGGCTGGAAGGGACCTTTAAGATCAGAAAGCAAATATATATGCCAGGCATGGTTTAGGTCACTGTAACTCATGGATAAACAAGCCCAGTACTTTTACCGGCTTGTCCTGGTTCTGGCGGGGATAGGGTTAATTCTCCCCAGGCCCCATGAGGGACACAGGTATCCCATCCCATGGGAGCCATGCCCAGGGGTACCTGGGAGCTGCCCGGGGAGGCAGAGGAGGTCCTCGCAGGGGAGCGGAGCGGGCTGGGGCCTCCCGGGTCTAGTCGGTGAGCAGTGGTCATCGTGCTTGTATATTCCTCTCTCGGTGTTAGTGTTGTTGCTTTCTTGTTCCCTTTTCTGTTCCTTGTAAACTGCTTTTGTCTCAACCCATGAGTTTTGCCTTTTTCTTCCCATTCTCCCCTCACGGCTGGGGAGGGGGGCTCCGGTCTGAGCGAGCGGCTGCCACCTGGTTCTTTGTTGCCACCTGAGGGCAAACCACGACAGGCTCTAATCCCAACTGAGATTTCTGGATGATATTCTAAGACAAATAAACATCAGTCTATATAACCACTATCAAAGGCAACTGAAAATCCAAAATTTACTCCATAATTTAGGAAATTGTGCATTTCTGCAGTGTGTCGATTCTGCACTCTCACAGCTGGGACTGTCCTTTCATTTATCTGCATTCAGGTTTGATCCCCTTGACAGTGATGTTCCCCATACCAGGCAATGCAGCTGCTTAGGCTGAAGAGTAAGCAATAAATGACCGTGGAAATGAATGGTGGTGAGCAGAAGAATCCAAGGGGGCTAAATATTATCAGCAATACCATTTCATGACCTGTGATTTCCAAAACTGACTGCACTGCATGGGGGTAGCTACTGAAGCTGAAGTCCTCATGAAGAAGAGCTTTTTAGCAGGGTCTAGCCAGCTACCCCAGTGAGTGATGCACCTTCTGTCCTACCAAAGGCAGCAAGTGACAATATTCATCAGTGCCCATGCCTGCAACAGAGGAGGTTGCACCATTCCTTCAATTATCCACCTCCCACAGGGGCAAACAGCCCTGGCTCAGCAAGAAGATACTAGAAGGCCAAGGCTACTCCTCTATCTAAGCAGGATGGGGAATTAGGTCCCTGCATAGCTGCCTCCTGCAGAGAAGCAGGCTGAACTAGGCTAGACAACAGAGTAGTCAATGCCCTGCGCCATTGCAGGACAATCCAAAATTAGCCATCCTCTGGCAGAGAACAGAGTGGGGTTTTATGCTTCAAGAAGGCTGTCACTTCATACCAAACCTGTTAATCTTCCAGAATAATGGACAAGAGGAGTTTGCTTGATTAGTAGTTGTTTGAGTACCTGGGTATTTTTAGACTATTAAAATAATACTATATAGATGTCTTTTTAAGTGCTGAGTTGAAAATTAGTTTTCATGCCATGGTTGTTGGCTAACCAGACCCCAGTGTGGGTTCCACATATTCTAATAGGAGAGCAGAGCTATTGCATAGGAAATACTGCTATCTCCTTTTCTCTTTCCTTCCGTAAAGAATCCATGTCTGCCTCCTATCTTTCCTCTCTAAAATGGGGATTCCCCATCCCCTATGTCAGGAGAAAAAAGCAGGCTGCCTCAAACCAACATCAGTATGTGCACCGTAGCATCAGTTCCTTTGCCTACAGAACACCACATCCCAATTTGCCCAGATGTTGTCAATGAGCAAATAGTTCCATATTGTTTAAAAGTCACATGAGATTTGCCCAGCAGTGCCTTTCCCTACTTTCTCAACAAGTACTGCTCTGTAAACAAGTGTGAAAATGTCAGACTAATATATTAACATCAACAATTAAATGGAAAGATTTCACTATTTAAATATATTTAGGGAACTGTTTTTAATCCTGATGCACACCCAATCTTTCCTTAGCATTTTGGTTTCCAAAAACAGCTTCTTTTTTTAAAAAAATATTCTGGGCCATGTAACTCACCTCAAGATTAGAGAGTGCCGTAACAAATAATCTAGTGTGCCTAGATCAGAATAAATCTCACACAGGTTCACATCCTGCATAAGCACAGTATTGTCTGAGGCAGATCCAGCTGAATGGTATAGACCAAAGATTACAAAATTTATTCTCCAGTGCAGTACCTGCTGGAAGAGAATGCAGCACCTTTACAAATACTATACATCATTATACCAGCAGCAAATATATTTCTACTGACAACAAATTTTGGTAAGATCACAATTTCCCATTCTTTACAATAAGCTTTGTATCTTAGTCATGGGCACCAGCTAAAACACCTTGCTGTCCTAATCAGTCTCCAAGGGCATGCATCTGTTGTGCCTGTCCAAATGAAGAAAGCAAGGTCAAGAATGAGTCTGGCAGCCTTAAGCCCATGCCTCTCTTTTTCCAGAAGTTCCATTTTTTTAACAAAACTATGAAGGAGATAACCAAAGCACCTCATATATCAGCAAGTAGCACAAAGGATGCTGATTTTATTTTTTATTCCTGTTGAAGGCATTTTCTACATTCTGAATCTGCCACTTCTATTACTGGAGTCTGTGCTGACTGCTTGTCTTGTCCATGGCAGAATGGGCAGATTATCAGTTCTCCTTAGAGCTGATACTGGTTATTCAGCAGTATAGGCAAACCCCACAAATACATATACTTCTGCTCCTCTGCAAGAACTCTTCCTGTGGAGAACATAGCCTTCACAACAGTGCCATAATGGATTGGAAGCAAAACTGACAGCTGAGAAGGTCTTCAGCTGTTTGACAAGTGCAACAGGATTAGTTCCTGGAAATCCTGATAAAAGATGGTATTCTGAGAGGCTAACAGCTGGGAACACACAGTCCAAGAGATTATCAGTCCATGGTCAGATAAAACAGCAAAGGGCTAGTTTTGCTGTCCAGTGTGTTGGTAAAGCCAGAACAATTCCACAGAAGTCAATAGTGTTTTTCTGGATTTAAAACAGCAATGCTTAGAGAAGAACTTGATCACAACTTCCTGAACCACAGTGTAATATGCATAGAATTTTCTACAAAGCACAGAATTTCCTACATTGAAATTCTGATGAGGACAAGAGTGTGTGTTTGGGGGGGGGAATAAACAGAAAAGATTATACCAGAATGGATCTGCATCAGTCTAGGAAAAGGAGATTTTGCTTCCAGCTCTTTATAGTAGTAGAGGACATAAAACTAAGACAAACAAGCTGGGTTTGAAAGTGTACCAATTTACATGTTTTGATGATGAGTACTGACAGTATATAATATTGAAAGACAAGTTATATGAATGTAACCAACCTTCCCTGCCTATATTACATGCAATGCCCACTTAAAACTGCATTTGTTGAAATGACTTCATTATTGTGTTGCCAACTCTTATGAGACCACCATACTTCTCATGATGCTTAGATATTATACAAGCACTGCATCAGTCAAGGAGATGCTACATCAGAATCTCAACTTCCATCAAAACACAGAAGTTCCTAGGCCTACTACCCTTTAGGAAGATGGAGAAAAGATTGAAACATGATCATAGTTCATTACAAACATCTAGAAAACAAAGAACTTATAAAGTTATAAAGAACCCTAAAAGAATTATAATATTTTAATACTCTGGTAGGATTATTTTAAGCTAAACTCTATCGAATTTGAGTAAGGAGAGATCCTGCTTTCTAAGAATACTTGTTACTAGTGGTACTATGCCCAACACAATTTACAGCATAACCTGTAACTTTAGTCTAGCTGTGCATCATGAGAAGGAAGTATACTTGCTTTTCCAGAGAGTACATAGTCGGAGATTATTAGTTTTCTGGTAGCTGGATTTCACTGAAAAGCACTGTTCTGAATGAATTAGTGTCATAATGAGCAAATGAACAATTTTCTGACACACTAAACTAAAACAAGGTCCGGATTAATGAGCTGTACAGTGGCAATCAGGGTGACACGCTCATGGCGGGGGAGGGGTTGGAACTACGTGATCTTGAAGGCCCCTTCCAACTCTAACCATTCTTGATTTTATGATTCCATTATTCTATGATTTTAGAAGCACCTAAATTGTTGCAAAGTTGAAAAGCTGATAAATTCTAAGATTTCAAGCAC